>PKRV01001907.1:380818-818576 GCA_003709505.1 Hyphantria cunea | reverse complement strand
TCAAAAAAAAAAAAAAAAAAAGGGTTTGTCAAGTTTGCGCTGGGAGGGGTCCGGATGTGTTAATATCAGCAGCTCCCGGATCCTTCCCTTCTCAGGCGCAGAGTGGCACACCGCGTGGTTTTAGTCGGTCCGATTCCGACACACCGCCCCGCCGCAAACCCCAGTGGGGTGACGGCCCGTAGGGGCTTCCACACGTAAAAAAAAGCGTTTGTTAAGTTTACTTTCAGTATGAGAAAAAGTGGTATTCTTAATCCATCACAACACGGAATGTTATTAATTAATTTAAAAGGAAAAAAAATAGTTCTGATGGGTATTCTAGTTTTATATTATACATGTTATTTATTATGGTGTGAGTTAAAAGTTTGTGAACGCCAAATATCGTAAATTTATTCCAACGAAACAAAAATAAATGAAATTGTATGTAAATCGCCGCGAGGGATGCCAGCTTAAATTGGTAGATAGTCTTGTTAAGCCCCATAAATTGTGGTTACATTCGGGGTCTTCGTTGGACAGTGGTGAGCATTTTAAATGCTGTAGTTAAATATTTATAAATATACAATTATTGACGATCTGTTCGCAGAATCATTGGATATTGAAACTATTGGCCACTTGTTTCGTAAAATGTAATGGCGCATTCTCTGATTAATAAAATATTACTAACTTTACTATTAATCCATGCAATATGAGGATAAAATAATTAATAAATCATCAATTAATTAAAGTAGTTAGTGTTTAACATTGAGTTTATACGTACAGGTGATGTCCCAGGTGAACAATAATATTATTCAAGAATGTGTTACTGCGGTATTATTTCGATGTAGCTCAACGTATAGCTACGTTTATCTATAGGTAAATTCAAAAGTAACTCAAATTTGACCTTATTAAGTTACTAAACGGTAACAAACCTAGGTACATACATAATTCCTAATGATATTAATTATAAATGCGTAAGTAACTCTGCCTTTCTATTAAGCTTTCATAGCTAAACCGCTAATTGTAATGAAATTTGGAATAAAGATGAGGGAATACCCATTGATGTAAAAGCATCACTAGGCCGCCATAGCGTGGATCTCCATGCTGCATTCACAATGTCTATGGGTGACCACCACTTTTGGACTTTGCTTATGCTTTCCATCAGGAAGAGTAGAGTCATTTTGGCCGGGCCTTAAAAAAAATACTTAGGAGGAGTTTATTGTGATAAGCGGGTGAGGAGTACAAGGCAAATCTAGTACAAGATAGTCGTACATTGGCATTCCAGATTCCAAGATATAATGTATTCTCATGCAATACATTTATGGTTATGATGGTATGACTCAAACAGAACGGAGTAGTATGAGGATGTTTGTATACAAAAAGCTGGCGCGGAAAAAAGTGTTTTAGCAAGCCCGTGTCTACATTCCGCGCTGCAGTGTATAACTAAACGGCCTAAGAGAATATTACACATCCTTTTTTATTCTTCTATACCAACCTTGTCCTATGAATAACAAATGCAAAACAAAAAAAAAGTGCGTGCGTACAAAGTACACATGTCAGAAGTGAAACTTCTTAGCTCTCTCCCACCTCTCGCTCCATGGCACTGTGCGTGATACGACAATCGCTCTATCTCACTTTTTCTCTCGATCTTTCTCACTCGCTTGCTCCCTACTCTTACTCCATCGCTATTTGCTTCATGCTACGTTCGCCCTGTCTTACTCTCTCTCAATCGCTCTCTCTCTCTTTTTCGACACTTCCGTTGCATACTTGCGTGACGTTACATTTGTAAAAATTTTACCCTCATGCGCCTAAAGAAGTTTCACTTCAAAAAAATTATTCAATTTAGTGCAGTCGATCATATTACATACATTTTTGTTATTCATTCTTATTTATATAGATTCGTTGGTATTATACTGATGGGTCATCGCAGTAAGAGGGAAAATCGTTCTCCACAAAGGTAATGTAACGTGAAAATGTAATCGAAACTGTAACTGTAGGTATGAATGTACATAGCCATGTAGTCAAAGTGAATAGGAGTGCTGGCAATACTCATTCTCGTTTTGATTCATTGAAAGTTTATTTTAATATCTTGTCAAAGGAAGTGATTGAGCATATTGAATGTAATAATTTTACTGTGGGAGAGCCACGCTTCGGCATGAATGGGCCGGCTCGACCAGAGTGATACCACGGCCTCACAGGAAACCGGTGTGAAATAGCGCTTGCGCTGTGTTTCACCAAGTGAGTGAGGATACCGGAGGCCTATACCCCAACCCCTCTTCCCATCCCCATTCTCCTCCCTATCCCCCAAAGGCCGGCAACGCACTTGTGACGCCTCTGGTGTTGCAGTTGTCCATGGGCCGCGGTATACGCTTACTATCAGGCGATACGTATGCTGGTTTGCCCGCGATTGCATAAAAAAAAATATGGACGATGATCAACCGGTACAAAAACTTTAGATAAAACTTTTCAATAACATACTGTGGCATAAGACGCAGCTTTTTATTCAAGAGCATTATTACCTTGTACCCGAGAGTGAGTAGTATCTGAGAATAATATTAAGTTAGTTTAGAATAACATTAGTTACTAGCTGAGCCCAGCGGTGTTACCCGCGGTTGTTGATGTAAGCATAAGTAAGAAGCTAGTCTATAAAAAGTAAGTAATATAAAGTCACCCTCTGTGTCATCAGCTAACTGCCAATGAAAGTCACGTCAAAACCAGGTCAGCCGTTCCAGGGATTAGCTTTAAAAAACAGACAGATAGAAAGATGGACAGACAGACATTATTTTATTTATTTGTATATAACACTAACATGTCATTACTGTTTCAATTTCTAACGCATTTGTTATGAATAAACTCAAATAAATGTAGTATGTTATAAATTTTTTTCTTTGTTTCTAACATCGAAGTTATTACATTTTATTTTAATTAGATCCTCTTCCTAATTTTTTCTCTTAAAGAAAACAATCATACCATGAAGTAAGTCTAATCGTTGCCATAAACAAACTGAATTAGTGACCTCTCGTGTAATGTGGAAGCTTTTACCAAAAACATGGCTGTTAGTCTTTTCTCAGTTTGAATTCCAAACGAATTCTGTAGAAAATTGAAATGGGGTATTAATGTATCAAGCTAGATATGACCCATCAAAAACTCTACAGAAAAGTAATATACAAATTTCAGAGTAAAATATTCTGACCATCGAGCGCAAAATTTCAAAAGTTATCAGAGTGAAACTCCCCTACAATTACAATGTAAATACCCATAATCATTTCTGAAGCCTCTATATATTGTACTAAAAAATTAAACTAATACGAAAATTTTTCTACACAATTAAAGTGACAACAATGTGATTGATAGTATTACCATGTAACATATTATGTTATTTTAATAAACAATTTCAACTGTTTTATCGCCAGTATAACAACGTCCACGCGATCTCATAAATTACTCGAGTTCCTTACATACAAATGAATTTCTTGAAAAGGTCGTAGAAATTAGAAGTTCACGTCAGTGTCCGGTCACGCGAACCTCTACCTCTTTGTACATATTTACCTGTTGTATTATTTAACTGCGGTTTTAACCTAGTTGTTATTCACAACCCGGTCCTTAAATAACAGCTACCTTTATTATTGAAACGCCCATTTAAATACCCGTGTTGAAACTTGTCAGAAACAGGGACATGTGACATTTGGACTTTGCACATGTTTAAATTAGTTGAAAGTGCCAAAAATATTTCGTAAAGAATGTTAGCTTCGGTAGAATATTTGAATAAATATACATCATCATTCTTTCATTCTTGAAGGATAATTGTTTATGGTGTGATTATTATCAAACCGTTTTTTTTTCAACTGCTTTACTGACCTTGACTCAGATTGTAAGGAAACATGTCGTGATGCTCAAGTAGCACATGTAATCCCGTATTTCTGCAGAGTAAACGAGAGTGAGAGTGAACACAGTGCAGCCAGCAGTCTAATAAATATATAAACGCTATCAAGAATGCATGATTCTACTAAAACTTGCTTTTCTATCTTCAAACTATCAAAGGAAAATATATTAAACGAAGCTGAGCAAATTAAGTTCATAATATCCTACGAAACGAGAAAATACCTCTGATTAAATTCATTAATGAGTGAATAAAGCCTTATTACAGACCTAATTTAGAAGAAGGCAGCTAGCTGCTAAGCTTTTGAATTTGTTGTATCAGCCTTAAAATGTTAAGTAAAAAAAAACATTTATCTCGCTACGGAAAAGGGCTTACAGTATTAACTCGGGAAGCAATGTTGTTTTAAAAATCCTTTCCAAGCCCAGTCCGACTCGTGTTGTAAAACAACTCGGGAAAGTGTCGGTTCACATCTGTAATTAACAAACGACGGACGGAGAACATGAAAATCGAATGGCGCAAAAACTGGTGGATCATTGGATGCGTACCTCTCATAAATCGGCATCGGTGGGCGTGGAATAAAATAATCGAGTGACAAAGCGCTCGCTGTGAACAGCTCAATCCCTGGTATTCCATGCATAAGCAATATAAAATGTTATTTTGTTCTGGTGAATAATTTATACTTGATTTTCACCCTTGTCGACGTTGAAACTGAACTTTGTTCACCAGGTATTTGATCAAACAATTACACATGTTTTACATTACGTACCTTGTTTTGCAGGCATGTTTATTACTATAAAGACTAACAATACCTTAGATTTAAAAAGGCAGAAAGAATTTTCTCAAGAACTGACAGCGTATGTGGGTGATGCTCGATTAAGATTTTCACCAAAATTTTGTACGCATTGGATATGTTCTTTATTCTCTGTCATGCGTATACTTGGTCGTTGAACTATGTAAATTAAAACATATATTAATTATTAAATAAAAAGTAGCAGTAATATGTGTCTGCAGTGAAGATAACTAATTACAAAGTTCTAAAAAAAGTATAAACGAAGAGTGGAATGAGAAAAGAAATAGCTAAAACGGAATATAAAACAAAATATTCTGCTAAAATGAATAATGCGAACCTTAATAACAAAGATCATTATAATTCATTATATTTTTTACACAGTAGTTCGGCGAAACTTGCTGTATCAATCAAATGTTAAGAAATTTAATATTTAAAGTGATACAGGCTGAAAGTTTGTAAACAAAAACATCTCGCGGACGCTTCGACGGAACCAAAGGAAAAACTTGTTCTGTTGACATTGATGGATGAGCCGGCAAACGCGCCAACGTTGGCGACCATTTTGCAAAAGGTAGCAAATACCTATATTTACTTCTAATTCGATAACAAAATTTACTTAGCACTCGCTTAATTTGAAACGAACGTGCTTATTTATCATTTTACTACTTACAAGAAAAGCTTTTTACAAACGACGAGAATGTTTATATAAAATTGATAATAATAACTTGTTTTGTTCGTATTGTCTCTTGTTTGCTCGTGAATTTTGTACATGCCATTATATATCTTTTGACAGCTTATTTGCATTACAGAATTGACATAACTCAGGGGTAAGTTAAGCTGACGTTTAAAATGGTGTTAATCTCTTATTTAAATACTAACACCCCGTTCAATGTGTTTGGTCGATTGTTAAACGTAATCCCTCTTCTATCAATAAATAAGAGAGCACTGGCTGTGATGTTGGCATCGAATAATTATAAGTACTCTGGTGTCACATCGATTTTTGTTTCAAAGGACTTCCAGAAGGAGTCTTTCTATTTTCCTGCAGTTCTTTGTTTATGTTTATATCTTTAGAATCCGTCAACTATCAAACGATTCGTTAAATTCTTGTTATTTTGGAGAGTATACTTTCTGTTTGATCTTTTTCAAATATAATAAAGAAATTGCAAGCGTATGGTTAGAAATAAAGAATTAAGGAATGAAGAACGGATTTCGTTAGAATTCATCATGAAAAAGGCACGTTGAAGTCGGTGATATTTTTTAAGGATTATTTTTAGAATTTCATGATATAAAAACTTCTATTTAGCACTTCTAGACTTACTAATAGACTTTGTTATGTTAATATAATAACAGCATAAAGTGTTTTTTTATGTTTTAGGGGGCAAACGAGCAGACGTATCGCCTGATGGTAAACGATTACCGCCGCCCATGGACACCCGCTACACCAGTCACAAGTACGTTGCCGCCCTTGGGGGATTGCAAAGGGGAATTAGGGGAAGGGTTTGATTATGAGCCTTCGGTATCCTCACTCACTCAGTGAAACACAGCGCAGGCGCTGTTTCATACCGGTTTTCTGTGAGGCCGTGGTATCACTCCGGTCGAGCCACGCTTCGGCATGCATGGGCCATGCATGCCGAAGCGTGGCTCTCCCACGGTAATAGTAGTTTGTTTTATAAAACATACTTAGCATTGGTTTTTTTCAATACCTTTCATGTTTTTTTGCGAATACAAGGAAGGTTAATGACAGAGATAAACGATAGAATTCTTAAAGCGAGAAACATTTATTTCTCTCGTATTTAGTTAGAATATAATAATTCTTTTAACAAATTTACTTTTAAAAACGTTTGTACTACGTTTATTCCGTAAACACTTCAATATAAGGTTTAATATTTTTTCAAATCGGGGCCAAAAAGCTCTGATACAAATATTAAAAAGGCATTATTTAAGAAAATCTTTACTAAAATTTCCCAAAATAATAAAAACATGAGTTTAATACCTCAATACGTACAAATAAATATATATCATTCACATTTTGAATTCTATTTAAAAAATAATTCTCAAAAATAAATTTACACCCATCTCGTTTGCAATTCAAAAGTATTTTCCTGGAATGATGAATTTAAGCCTTATTTTCAATTACATTTACCCGGATTCATCAAATTTTTCGTATCTCGTCGAATGGATTATTTCAAAATTAAGAGAATTCTCAAAAGTTATGATATTTTTGAAGTGAATACTTCTTTTTGGGTGAACAGAAATCGTGGAACTCGCGTCATCGTAATCGGAACGCTTTTCGAAAGCTATATGTATTCTGTGAATAATAATAATAAATATTTCGGACATCTAAAGCACAACGCCATCTAGTCCCAAACTAAGCAGAGCTTGTATTATGGGTACTAGATAACTGATATTAATACATAAATACTATTTTTTTTTGTAAATACATACATATTATACATAGAATACACCCAAACTCCGAAACAAATATTTGCAGATCATACAAACATTTGGTCCGATCCAGGATTCGAACCCGAGACCTCATGGACAGCAGTCGCGAACGCTACCACTGCGCCACCGAGGCAGTCAAACCACCACCGTGTTTATATATATACATAGATTTACCTCCGTGCGTTATTAGTATATATTCAATATACAAAGATTTGTTTCGGAGTTTGGGTGTTTTCTATGTATAATATGTATGTATTTAGAAAAAAGTATATATGTATTAATATCAGTTGTCTAGTACCCATAGTACAAGCTCTGCTTAGTTTAGGACTAGATGGCGTTATGTGTTAAAATGTCCGAAAATATTTATTTATTTATTTTAGTTAAAGAGTATATTTCGCTACGTATTTATAAATATATGTACTTAGTTTTCATTTCTATCGGCAGTCCCCAAAAGACTGCCCCGCATTTTTTCTCGATGTGTTCATGTAATACAAGCATAGATTGCACGCTTGGCGTAGTTTGTCGGTCGCGTCTATGCTCTCTACTGCACTGGATGTTGTAGGTTCCCATATGGGACATTACTTTGTGTGACCAACAAATTGATGTTCTGAGAGATATTTGTGTCCATTTCAGATATGTTTGTAATGTTCCCAGCAACATGGGATATATTCCTAATGCGGGAATTGTCTTTAAAAACTAGACTGTCATGTTAACATGGTTCTTGTATCTACGTAAAAAATGTTATAGAAATCTTTCTATAACATAGATTTTTTAGAGAATAAGACAGAAGCAGAGGAATTTTGCTATAATTTTGAACCTAGGGAGTATTTTACATAAAAAGAAGTTTTGAGACAACAATTAATAATATTTGACTTTCAATACCTTAGAACTTGATATTGCTCCGAATGGAATACGCATGTAAATGCGAAATATTTATATATACTAGACGTCCCGGTATTTATTATCACTCTCTTCGAAAATAGCTTAATCGATTTTAATGTTCTTTTATTAGTAAGTATGAGAATAGGTCGCTAAGTGTTTCTCACCTTCTTGCGGTTTTAGTAGTGTAATATGAACAAATATTGGATTAACAACAACAAGTCGTAATGTATATAATCAAACGTGTTTGCAGGTCACGAGAAAACAGTGTTCATTATAAATTTTATTGTTTTGGAGTCAATTTTGTTACATCAGGGTTTCAGTGTTTAAAATAAATTAAAGAAATGAAGTCAGTCTTACATCTCAAAGCGATCAGTGGTTGATTTAAATGTGAATGCTGGTTTAAATATATTTTTGACTGCAGTGGGATTAACATAATAAAATGAAACATAAATTGTATTCCTTAATACTCTTTAATCTTGCCCTTGAAAGCTGTATCATGATGCCGCTTCATTCGCATCTTGAACCGGTCTTTTATTTAAATTTACTTTGAGTTGAATGAACAAATGTATACTCACTTCTATTTGTCTCGTGTTAGACTATGGGTATGGTGACCGACAAGCGTCTGCCAGCAGCCTTCTTCAGGTTTATATTGTAAATTATATTATTACCTTTTTCATTAAAGGTGCCCTAAGAAACCCAAGTATCTTATGATCTGAGAAATCCTTGAAATTTAGGAACTCTTCAAAACTTGTAAGCGATATTTATAGATACTTAATATTAATAATGATGACTTTATAATAACTCAGACATAGCCCTCTGATGCTAATCCAGGCAGAGTTTACTGCGGTAATCGACCTACTGTAAAACATACCTCCGTTTTTCATTTTTTTATGTAATAGGGGGCAAATGAGCAAACGAATCGCCTGATAAGCATTACATTATCACCTCTTATGGACATCCGCAGCACCAGAGACGTCACAAGTTCGTTGCCGGCTTTTGACGAGGATTGGGAGGGGGCTAAGAATATGTTTAAAAGTTAAAGTTAAGCAAGTATGTGAAAACATATAAACCAGTTACATATATATTTGTTTCTTATTTGTGTACGCCCTAGCCACGAGCGGATTTGTATGTTATTTGGCATACAGATGATTGTAGCCTGGATTAACATTAAGTATGTGGCAAAATAATTGTTATATGGTTAAATTTTAAGTAAATAGATTTCAATGAAATGTAACAGAGATATTGGACTGAACAAAATTTTGGCTGAATTAATAGTGGCATTAGTAAGAACCTATTAGAAGTGAAAGTAATTTTTTAATCAGTTTTCATTTAAGGTTCATTAAAAATAAATTTATAAACGAAAGTCATTTATCACCTTGTTCGTCGCGACCAGGTCATCTTATTTATATTATTGACAATACTCTAAATATTCATTTGGTGTGTCAATTTTTTTGTGCACAAAAACATGAACGTACTTTACGATTTCGTGTCTTTATTTATAAACAACACACCTTGTTGTACTAATCCCTTGTTTGTACACTCTTCGTCCCTTTCCCCTGACATTCTATTCAACGCTTTACACAAAATATATTCAGTCTGAAGAAGGAACGTTTACTTTGATTACATTTTCCGTTTACAATCCCCAGCCGAACCACGTCTGTATTGTTCTCACAAACACCAAGAGATTTAACAATACAACAAAGTTACACATTTGTAGAGTATTGGTAGTGTGCAAAATAAATTCAGAGTTAGTTCAATTTTTATCTATATAATTATATCTACATATATATTTGGATCGATTGCAAATTTTAACACGATATACAACACGCATCAAACATGGTTTTTATCTATTTTTGACGTCACTTGTTTACACACACACACTCACGCACTGCGAGAACGGCTAGTTTTAGACCAGTTTTGCTAGACTTCATTAGCAGAATACCTAATGCCAGATTCTTGCAATACTAATTTTTTTAACGAACTCATCATGATTTCACAGTTGAATATTAGTAAGATTGGTCATAATACACTAGGAACACTAGGAAAGATTTATGATTACATCCATAAATTTCCTGCCGTAAATGGTTGATTTATCTCATTCGTAGAGCTGTAAATGTGCCACTGTATTTCACGTCCACCAATTATATTTGCACATTCGTGCAAAAACATTAGTCGAGATAAATGACACGAGTCGGATTAAATAACGAGATCATCTGCGCGGTGCTAAAATGTTTCACTTAACAGTTATATATCTATTTTTAAAATAAAATTCTAAAATTATTTCTTAAACACGTTTCTAGAATTAAGTAGAAGATATAATATATCAACTTTAAAGTGAATGCTCGCTAAATGATTTACTTATACACTATTCTCAGTTTTCATTAATAAATACAATTAGTGTTATATTTACACAAATAAGTTCTTAGTAAAATAGAAGTTAAAGATTATATAGTTTTAAACACTGATGTCTCTAACAATAGAAAGGTAGACGTAAGCCAATTATATACACATTTTCGTATTGCTACCAACCGGGAACATATATTTCTAAATAAACATACTGTGCTTCCAAAGATATCGTATTATGGATCTATTACTTCTAACATAGAACAAGCAATCGTGGTCGTTACACAATAATTGCGGTTGATAGGTAAGGATCCAGGACTCCTGGGTTAGCAGTCAGGATCTCTTGCCATTAGACCGTCAAAAACAACAATTCTCTGAATCAAAATGGTCTGACGGTGTGTGTTTGTCATACATACCTGTTTTAAGGACCGACTTTAGTTCTAGTAACATAACAATATATTGAAAATCAAAACTGATTAAGATCAAATATACATGTGTACACGTGAAGAAAGCAGTGAATTTTATAAAAAAGTCACTTTCATGTATAAAATCTGGCCAAATCCATCTCTTAAACAAATATATGCACCCTGTTTTAAAGTCTCGTGCCTTCTACTTAGCATAATTTGGTAAGAAACATACATGATATGCAAGATTAAGGAAGCGATTACATTCAAATTGACCTTTTGATAGCAAGGCCCTTGTCAACGAATTAACGAGTCGGGATAGACACGAAGAACGCCTGATTGAATTGATTATATGATGAATTGATAGTATAGTAGCTCCCTAGAGCTACTATACTATCAATTTATTTAAGATCAATATTATGTAGAAAGGTACATAGTGTAAAAAAAGAATTTATTAAAATGTTTAGATGAAAAAGCAGTCAGTATTATTTATCAACTCCCAAGAATTCTTTGTTTGTATTGGAATAAATAAACAAATACTTCCGTGATGAAAAACGAAACACAACTACAGCTCAATTTCTCATTTCTTCGTTATTTATCACTTATCACTTCGTAAGAAAAATAAACAAAGTTTAATAAGCGGAGCGAAGAGCATCTACGGAGTTCTCTCACCTTGTGTATAGGAGTTCCCCAAAAGTCATTCAGGAATATATTTGAGATCGGCGTCTGTGGCCTCAAGTCTCTGTTTTCTTTTATGGCACTTATGTCGTCAAAGACAAAACCGCAGTATAAGCAATTGTGATAGACGAGGATGCAGACGAGAACCAAAATAGCACCTAGACCACGACGCGGTGGTTCGGGTACATCTTCAGGCATCTGATTCTGACCCGTCAGACGTCGCTTACTACGACCTGTTCTGGTTCTTACTGCCGACATCACTCCTCCGAATCTACACACGCCACTTACGCGGTCCATCATTTATCACATGAGCAACAATTTTTTTTTCTTATTAGCACGAAACACAATTATAGTAAATGGCTGCTAATAAATATAGTCATATGTGAAAAATGCTAAAACGAACCGCCAGAATGTTTTAGCAGCTAGCGAAAACACAATCACGAATAGAGCCGGGGTAATAAATTTTGTTACACAAAATCAGAGACTAAAAACGACTAGTATATTCAGTAGCACTATCAAAAATTAAAAAGTAAATGTTATGACTAATGTTTAGGTTATAACGAGGCACATGTCACTGCGTTTTTTCGAAATCATTTCATTTGACATTTGTGTTATAGTTTCGTCACGACGCGCAAGGACACACCCGCACGCAAGGCAGTTTCGCCGACAACTGCCGAAGAGCGACGAGCGAATGCCGCGTCGAGTCACGTGACCCGTCGTTTTACTGCGGGTCGTTTTGAATTAGCGCATGCGTCCCCCTAACATAGGCTGGCGGCAAAATACTTAGTTACGTATTTATTCTATGGAAGCAAAAATATTGTAATTCAATACAACTCAATAATTCAAACAATAAGTAACGGTATTGCAATTGATATAAAAATAATGGTTACTTAAAAGTTTATTTTTAAAAGACGCGATACAGTTTTAAAATACAAGTCTTAAATAACACTTGTATGGGATTTTTTAAATTTTAATTAAGCAAGATAGTTAAAATAGATTAATAGTAGTAGCATATTATCGCAATTTGATTACCCTATGGTATTATGAGCGCATGCTCCGAAGGTGGGAAGGAAGCGGGGAGAGAGGGGTCGGAGTAAACGTTGATGACGACATTTGGTCGGGTTCGGGAGCCTGAGATGAGAGCGCTCAGCGATCGGGATACGCGCCTTTCTATTACCAATTTTTGGAAATCGAAATTTCGGGTATCAACTGTGAACGTGCCAGGCCTCTAATCTTTTTCTTACCTGTTACTATTTTTAACCAACTTCAAAAAAGAGGAGGTTATCAACTCATTTTTTGTTATGATTGTTACCTCGTAACTTTCGACTGGGTGTACCAATTTATGATTATTTTTTTTAAATTAAAGGCTGGTGCTTCCCGTGTCAATTTAGTCTAATTCTCGAAGTTGTTTTTTTTTAATATTTGTGATTATATATTAGATACTAGTACTAATAGTCTAATAACTTAAAAAAATGTTTTTATAAAAGTGAATTTATTTGCTTTTAAAATTAGAGTCGTTTGTAGGCTGTTTTTATTTATACTGAACGAACTGTACCGAATGATGAACTGTGTTAATAAATAAAAGGTTTTTCATGTCGAGGAGTTTTGTTCGTATTTTAAGAGTAAAGTTAGGCAATCTCTTCGTGATTTGCTTAGAAAAGAATGAAATTTTCCCCATAAATCAATGAACCGATTTAATATTGTAAGCTGAAAGTCTTTATACAGATTCGGAGATATCATTAGAGAAACTTTGTGAACGGGAAAAAGATGACTGGGAATATTGATTTAAATTATAAATCTAAATATGTACTCAGATTGGGGCTTTTCTCTATAGCCCATCTTATAGTTATATGATTTTGATGTCACTAGAATATTTTATTAAATATAATATAAATAGTATTTTTGGACATCTAAAACACAACTCTATCTACTCCCAAAGTAAGTAGAGCTTGTACTATGGGGACTAGACAACTGATATAAATACATATACACTTTATTATGTAAATACATACATATAATACGAAAAAACACCAGGTCATACAAACGTTTGATCCGACTTGGCAATTGAACCCGATACTAATAGTACTCTGTTTGATATGACCATATTAAACATAACATCTGCAAAATTGAAGACTTGTAACTACTTTGATTCAGTAGTTAATAAACTATACTTACACCTAATATTGTTAAAAATAGCGATGAACTTTGTTTTGTACGGTGGTGCATTTTGACAGAATAAAAGATCAAGTTGTTTCTGTACAGGGTAATGCAACAAGTGTTAATACTTTTGAGAGCTACGTACATTTATAGGTCAAAAGATTTTCAATGCAGCTTAGTTGATTTTATAGCTATACTTTCGAAACTACAAACTGCTTCGGTGGTGTAGTGGTAGCGTATGCAACTGCCGTGCTTGAGGCCTCGAGTTCGATTCCCGAGTCAGATCAAATCTTTATATGATCGGCATTTGTTTCGGAGTGTGGGTGTTTTCTATGTATTATATGTATGTTTATAAAAAAAGTATGTTATATGTATTGATATCAGTTTTCTAGTACCCATAACACAAGCTCTGCTTAGCTTGGGATTAGATGGCGTTGTGTATTTAATGGCCGAAACATTAATTTATTATTATTTATAACTTGGTAATAGTTGTTATGTAGTCAGTTGTTGCGAGCCCTTTTATCTCGTAAAGATTAAGCAGCCCTATCCTGATGAATAGCCAGAATAATACTTCAATTAGAGTTATTTCACTACGGTTTTATATGCTGATAAATAATCGTCTTTATTTATATTAAATACCAAACAGTTAACATTCTCCCTCACTTGGCCAGCGTGGGGACGTATGGCCTTAACCCTCTCCTGAGAGGACACCCGAGCCTAGCAGTGGGACATTATAGTGATGATGCTTTATATTAAACGATATCATTGTATTATAGGTATTAGTAGTTGTAAATAATATATGTACGATAGTGGCTATCTACTAAAAACATTCTATTGTAGAGCTTAGCACTGATTTCAGCCTAATTTAAATCCTTATAGTGCTATATTATAAATATAGTAAATATGATATTAAAATACATACTAGGTCCTTATTTAACCAGATTTTTTTCGTGTTTATGACTGTTTTTTTTGCGCCATTTTTGTTTAGAAGTTATGTCTGTCACCGATAAAAGAAATGTTACAAATGTAATGGTTTTTTTTTTAATTTAATACTGAATTCTATGCAGTGTGAATAGAAACAGTCAAAAGGAGCCTTGTGGTGATAACACTTCTATATTTTGACCGTTCCCTATTAATAGCCAGATAAAATACAAAACTATACAACACTATAAATACATTTGAATTGACTGCCTCAGTGGCGCAGCCATAGCGTATACGACTATTGTGCTTGAGGTCTCGGTTTCAATTCCCAAGTCGGATCAAATGTTTGTATGATTAGGAAATATTTGTTTGGGAGTTTGGGTGTTTTTTACGTATTATATGTATGTATTTACATAATAAAGTGTATATGTATTTATATCAGTTGTCTCCCCTCCAGTTGTCCTATGGGTACAAAATAACCCATAGTACAAGCTCTGCTTACTTGGGAGTAGATGTTGTTGTATTTTAGTTGTTCGTAAATATTATTTTTATGATATTCAATAGGCTCCTAATAACCTTGTACCTTTTAACATTAGTTGGCTACTTCACAGACACAAGTCTTTGTTCGGCATCGAGCGTCATCACTTCAAAGACAAAGTTACTTATCTACATGAAAAGGATATATATATATATAAAAATGAATTTTTCATTTGTCATTTCAAATTAACGGCTTTTTACTAAATGCATTTTAAAATAAATACGTTACCTGCATCAATTTTGTTTTTCGGCGACTTTATATATATATATATATATATAAATTGATGCAGGTAACGTATTTATTTTAAAATGCATTTAGTAAAAAGCCGTTAATTTGAAATGACAAATGAAAAATTCATTTTTATATATATATATATCCTTTTCATGTAGATAAGTAACTTTGTCTTTGAAGTGATGACGCTCGATGCCGAACAAAGACTTGTGTCTGTGAAGTAGCCAACTAATGTTAAAAGGTACAAGGTTATTAGGAGCCTATTGAATATAGATATATATAAATAGATTATTATAAATTTATAAATTATAAATATTTTCGGACATTTTATTACACAACGCCATCTAGTCCCAAACTAAGCAGAGAGCTTGTACTATGGATAGACAACTGATATTAATACATATATACTTTTTTTTTGTAAATACATACATATTATACATAGAAAACACCCAACTCCGAAACAAATATTTGCAGATCATACAAGCATTTGGTGCGACTCAGGAATCGAACCCGAGACCTCATGCACAGCAGTCGCATACGCAACCATTGCGCCACCGAGGCAGTTAAAATAAGGAAAGATCACTACCAAAAAACTATTTAAATATAATATTTAAGTATAACATTAATACATATATACTTTTTTTGTAAATACATACATATTATACATAGAAAATACGCATTTAGGTTGATAAGGAGAAATTTAGGCGTATTTTTTTGAGGTCAACGGTGGGATGTTACACATCTCTATTATTGTAAAGATTCAACAACAACCGCTGCTAACATCGCGGATCTCAGCTAGGATTACGTAAAATACAATAAGAAGATTTAGGTGATTGAAACTTATATCAAAAGAATAAACATGTGTTGACTATTTCGATATAAATTTAAATGAATTATTGTAGGTGTCATTGGTAATATGAGGCGGATATCCAACTGTTGCCATTACCGGAATGTAGAGTGGTATAATGTGTTGTGGTTTGAATTGCTTTATGTTAATGATAGCTCAGTACATATTAATATGTTGTTTTATGATACAGTTCCATATTTAATAGTGAGTGATTCATTTAATGTAATGTTAGATTGCAATAGTTGATGATAAAATTATAGGTCTATCTTAGAAATCTTATTTGAAACCGAAATTTCAGTTTCAAATTTAATGGAAATGATATTAGCTTTCGGCAAAACTAAATGAACTAAATTTACAGTTAGTAGAGCCAAGCTGATTTCAGCAGGACCGGACTGGCTCGACCGGGGTGGTACTACCTTCGTACAGAAGAACAACCTAAGATGACCACGTTCGTGCTGTTTTGTTTGGTTGATAAGTGCGAGACCAGAGGCACAACGATGCAGAAGCATCACTAGGCCGCCATAGTGTGGGTCACCATTGTTGCACTGTCTCCATTCAAATGAGTATGGTGACTATTGGATTCTGCTTATGCTTTCTATCAAGCAGAGTGAAGTATTTTTGGCAAGGCCATTTAAAAAGTAATTTAAAAAACAATATATGAATTCAACATCAAAATACTATATTTACCTAGCTATTTATTTAGCTTTTGCCACTATGTATTCATCGCGATAAAGAGTAGTCTGTCATTCCTTAAGAATCAAAGCTTCTGCGAGCTAAATGTTATTAAAATCGGTGCAGAGCTACATTCGAATTATATATATAAAGTTTGGATTTCTATGTTAAAGTTGATCGATTCAAAAATGTGTAACCATGAATAAAAATTACAATAATATAATAATATAGTCTTTTATTCAGATCTCTTAATTAATTACAATGCATTTGACTAATAAAATAATAACACTCTGGACTCTTTAACTAAATAAAATACTTAAACTAACATCTGTTGCTTGGTTATCTTTCCTAGATCTGTTTGCCAATCGAAAAAGGCCTCCTCCAACCTTTTCCATTCTTTCCTTTCCTATGTCACTCTGTTCCACGTGACTCCAGCCACTTGTCTGATGTCGTCATCCCATCTTTTTTATGGTCTACCTCTCTTCCTCTTGCCCTCCCTAGGATACCACTGAGTCTTACTTATGCTCCCTTTGCGATCTGAATTCGGGTTGTTGCTAGAATATTTAAAGACACTGACTTCCCAAAACTGATTACCAACGGCAATCGTGGTGTTTATGCCAATGAGCGACGGCTTAACTTAGGCTCTCCGAGGTAAACGTGAACAAAAATAATAAATGGTATTTACTATTCTTATTAAAACATTCAATCGTTATTATTTAGAAGAATTTAGAAAAACTACACTGCTTGCAATGCTTGTTATTACACCACAAGCTAAATCCTAAACGAAGATCGGGTATTCCCCTGTCAACATCCCTCTGTATGTTTTTCTTCCCAAACGTTAATCGTGATTTACCCTCTACTAGTGAGTCATTCCCACTGACATTGTCCAGAAAGAGCATTCACCCCATTGTGACAATAGGAATAAGAAATGATTTAATACAATTGTATTAAATCATTTCTTATTCCTATATATATATGACAAAATTTCGAAATAATTATTTCGAAATTTTTTCATATCGCTTTTTATAAACAACGGTAGAATCATAAAATTATTAACACTATGCAATATTCATTTTCGTGGAAAGTATGACATTGATTATTTATTAACTTATGTTCATTAAAATGGATTTTAAATATGTTGCATTAAATACCATTTTGATACAATTTTAGGCCGTTCTAAAGGGTGGTAATTTTCTCATAGCATATAATGAAAATTGTGTAAATAAATGTCATGAGTTACACTGTAAAGGTATACTCGGTACAAATTTATGTTCCGTTATGGAACATTTTACTGAGAGAGGGCCGAGAGGGGACGAGTCAGATTGTTTGAACCTTTTGTTCCGCAATATTGTCAGTTCTGATATAGACGTCTCGTATTTAATATATTTCACTTTAAAGTTTTATATAGAAGGTAATATTGGAATAAAAGTTAAGTTAAAGAGATGTTTATGAACTTGCTTCTCGTCACTTTTAAAATGTAGTCATTTCAATTAAAGTTACAAAAGATTTTATTACTTTAAAGTACCACCATTCATTAAATGTTGCTTTTGGCAACTTCCACATACAACGCAACAACAGAAACAGACTACAGAGCCATCTACCGAAGATACGTCGAACAACGGAGTAACGAAGGAAACTAAGAAACTACCAATCCTAAATCCCGCAATGTAAGTTCTCGCGCCGATTAGCATATATACTACATCCTAACGTCAATCGTTGGGCAGTGGCCCGCCAGGCATGATCACATCGCCTGGTCGGAGGATCCTCCCTTTGTGTTGGCGTGACATAACACCCGTTCCCCCACAGTGGTGACCCCGACGTGTTTGGAAGCAGCAAGCACCATCATGTTCACTCCCACAGCAAGTCTCAGCCAAGCCAGCAACCTCGGTCTCGACAGGGATACACTACACGCAGGATGCGACCGCTCCTTCCTGGTTACCCCAACGGCCTCATCAACGTCTAGGTATACTACACCGCACCTACGGTCCATGTAAGCAGAGCATCTCTCTCCCGTCTATGCAGCAGCCAGCAACTACGCAGCAACCACCCCGACTCACTGGGGACCTCACCGCAGCACCGCACACCGCATGTCATCCCGACGCACTGGGATCTGCGTACTACAGTTCCGACTCACTGGAACTTGTGGCACTCAGTTCCCACTCACTGGAACTGGCAAGCTCCGCAACATAGCACAGACAGCTGACCCATCCAGATATCGACCTCCGGTCCTGGAGGGGAGTGATGTGGCGACTTCCACATACGACGCAACAACAGAACCACACTACAGAGTCATACCGAAGATACGTCGAACAACGGAGTAACGAAGGAAACTAAGAAACTACCAATCTTAATCGCGCAATGGAAGTTCTCGCGCCGATTAGCATATATACAACATCCCAACGTCAACCGTTGCTAGGCATGATCACCTCGCCTGGTCGGAGGATCTTCCCTTTGTGTTGGGGGAATATGTGACCCGCTCCTCCACATTGCTGATTAGATTATTTAAAACACGTATCGAGCCTGCCGCATCTTTAAAGCGATTCTAATTTACTCTGATAAATAAATCTTTAATAATTTTCCTTAGTCAGTTACTGATTGATTGATCTTAAAATTGTACAGAAATATTCCAAGTTGCAAATGAATTAGTTGTATGTTTCTTATGTAAGAAAGTTTATATTCCGAGGAAGACACAATGAAACTAATATTGTTGTATTGTTATCAAGATACAGCGATGAGATCATCACATTATATGGACGGACAAACTGGTCAAACTTACAGAGCACTGATTTCAGGATAATAACCTTCCTATTTTCATATGTGCACGTAAATATACTTAGTTTTTGATTTTATTTGTAATGGATTGAAATAGGCATATTCAACTTGGCACGGCAGTCTTTCAAATTCTGGGAATACCTCTACCATATTATGCATGTATTAACTACACATAATAAACCTATCTCTTGAATTACTTTCTATGCTGAAAACTGCATTATAATCCCTTATGTAGTTTAAAAACGTCTAAGCCAATACACAGTGGATTCAACTAAATTTTTATTATGCAAAGAAGATGAAACGTCTCCAAATAAGCATAACAAATACAGAAAAGAAAAGTTTTTTTCTGATATATTTATTAATAGATTATTTTCGATACTAAAACACTAAAGCTTGCTTTCTTAGTTTAATATTTTCAAAATTGAAACACAATATTCCACACGATGTCGCCTTTACCGTTGTTTATTACGTCGCAACAGAATGTTATAACGTCGGTGTGGTAGAATCTTTATTCTTCTTGCCATTTATAGCGCAGTAACTTGTTATTTATTTGTTTACATTTTCACTTCGCTGTTGGATGCTTGACAAAAGTTAGCTGTAAGTCACTATTTTCAGACCGTTGTTGTGCATTTTTTATTAAATTTATGGTTAAATGTATTTTTGTGATAGAAAGACTACATAGGATTTTGAAATTTGAATCTACTTCGATTTGATTATGCAAGATGCGGTAGTGACTAAATATTAAATGTAATTTTTTAACTATTTTTATTTATTTATATTTATAACCTAGGAAGGTATTATTCTTAAATATTTTTTCTCTTCTATATTGACTCAATTCTGAACGAAAGTAGTCTTCATCTTTTTCTTGTGCTATCTAGAATCACCAATTTCGAAGAGACCTAAGATCATCATGCCAATTTTTTCTGGACTGTCACTGGCAGCACTTTTTTTTCATAAACGTATTTAATTGGGTAAATTTATTATTAAAATATTTATTTAACTAGCTCTTCGGTACGGTTTCATTCTCCTAAAAGTATTTTTTAGCTCCCAAAAGTGTTCTGTTATTTCTAGATGAAATATGTACGTTATTCCGGACAACATATACATTACATTTGATAATGATAGCTGAGTTAGTGTGTAAAATATAAACAAATAACTAATCTTTTCGCACATTAAATACATAGATCAATATATAGGCTGGTTAATATGTGCCTGACATAAGTAATTAAGCTACATTATTTTTTATAGTGATGACATTCTCCTTGTCGATTTCAGCTTCGGCTGCCAGTCTCGACGGCGAACATCTAACTACGCAGGAGATATTATAGTGCACGAGTGTGAGCGTAAACACAGGTGCACTCTCCATTCCCTCACTCTCATAATCCGATGGGACGTTTATCCGACACGACCAGACAGAGATCAGGCACAGGACCGATATCTTTACGTGTTTTACGAGGCATAGGGGCCAATAGTATTTAAGTATTTATATAATCAAGATAACTAAATAACATTGGCCCGACCCGGGATTGGAACCCGAGACCTCATGACCTCTACGTAAACCTCTATAAGGTCTGAAGTATTACAATAAGGTGAACCGTCGTAATAGCAAAACGTAAGAAAAACATTATTAAAAATTTAATTTAAATTTATTATTAAATATTTTCGGACATTTTAACACACAACGCCATCTAGTCCCAAACTAAGCAGAGCTTGTACTATGGATACTAGACAACTGATATCAAAAATTATATACTTTTTTTTGTAAATACATACACATTATACATAGAAAACATCCAAACTCCGAAAAAAATATTTGCAGATCATACACGAATTTATTCCGACGCTGGAATCGAACCCGAGACCTCATGCACAGCAGTCGCATACGCTACCATTGCGCCACCGAGGCAGTTAAAATAACGAAAGATCACTACCAAAACACTATTTAAATAAAATATTTAAGAGACAGCCTTGATCAGCAATTGTCGAGCAATAAGCGATTAGGATAACCACATTTAATACTGATCAAACTGTACATAAGTTTGATCAGTATTAAATCAGATCAGAATGTCGTAATATCATCTACCACATTTAAAAGATCTTTCAGTGTAGATGTGTGTGTGTATCACCAATATCACCAATGGCTCAAATTTGCCGGAGCATAAACTTTGGTAAACCAGTAATAAGAGGTAGTGTTCTATCAGTTGCAGAGTGTATAACATACTCCATTGTACAATAATGTACTGACTACTGCCTATTAATCGCAATGAATCGCAAATAAGGCGATGTTTACCAATTTTATGGCCACGATATACATCTTAATAAAACAAAACCATTTATAACATACGTGTGTGAATATTCCGCTATGAAATAACAAAGCTCTATTTACTTGGGATTCGAATGCTAAGAAATTACAATTTTAAAAACCAGGAGCGAATGAAAAGCGTATTCTACTCGTAGATCTGGATTAACTATTTGAGAATTCCATTAGACCGATATATCTGCCTTCCTCACTTCGATTGATTCGGGAATATTCGACGTAGAGGGTTCGGCGAGGTAACTCGTTAAAACACTAGGCAATCGGTGCAGATTTCATCAGAACTAATAAAATACACTTGATTGTGAGAGCAGCTGATTGGATTTGAACAGGAAAACGCACCTCATAGCACTTCAAGTAAGCCAAAATCTACGTACTCTGACCGGAGTTTATCGGTAGCCTTTTAAAATATTGGACATAGTAAGTACACAGTAACCCCACTGTAATCTTTTTCTACACTAATGTACTAAATATGGCTGTTGAACAGCTGTTGTGAAGCGAACAATGTCCACTTCCCCAACTTCAATCTTTTTCAATTACAGTAACGATTCACCAGACCTTTTAGGGCCTTTGTGCTATCCTCGCCGCTGAGAAGTTTCATTCAATCATGTTAATTATTTTCTTAGGAGAATTTTCGAAGGGGATTTTAAGGGACTACAACTTTTCTATACAGGTATTGTTGGAAAGGCTTTTCAAATTGTTCAGTAACCTCGCGACAAGATTAAAACGGCCACTTCAATTGTGTAAAACGGAAAGTGAATACTGTTGGAAAGAGTGTTAGAGTGGAAGGAAACTCGTTGAATGTGATGATTTTGGTGAACTTTGAATGAACGGATCATTTGATTTTATGATTATGGTATGATCCCCTAAATTATATACCCCTAATGTAAAGGTAGGTATGGGAATGGTCTAACTATAGCAATAAGCTAAAGATAAAGGAAAGAAATAGTGGAATTAAAATATTTGATATGTAATTTCCAGTGGGTGTAGAGTTTCATTAATTTTGTACTGTTAACGATAAATATTCATAGGTATTGTTATTCATTATTTACAGAACCTTCAGAAAGACGGAGTTTACAGTAATTAAAAGTAAAAAATTGTAGGAGTTAACTACGAATCTAGCTAAAACCAACATGAAATTCATCGTAAATTCTTTTACGGAATTGTGTTCTATAGATACGATAGTTTGTCTGTGAATAGAGAACTGCTGCTGGAGTTTGCCTTTTCTATGATTTTATGAATCTGGTGCAACCCTTTAAAGAGTATTAGGTTTTACTGTTATTACGCGATACTAAAGTCTTTTAAGACTGAGATTTTTTTTCAAATCAAAGCTAAGTCCGAGTCTTGATTATTGACAAAACCTATACTGACAGAAGTCTCATTCAAAAGTAAGCTTAGTATTACATTAAAATAAAATTGAAAATTGCGTGTACAAATGTCATATGGTATAATTGAACTGAGGGTCCTTCAGTGAGCTTGTACATGTTAATGATCGCAATATGTTGTCTGTAGATATCTTCTTATTATTACACTATTACTTTGCGAGGTACATCCTACAAAATGAAATGAAAATGTTTACTTCAATCGTTATCACTAAACATAGTCCTCGCCTATCTACGCTTTAGTTTTTGAATGTGTTTATTGCCTAAAATTTTAATTAAAGTGGATATTGGAGAACTCAGTTCAATGGGCTTATGAGGACCCTTTAAATTAAGTAACATTGCTTCAGGGCTAATTTTGTACAGTTTGAAGAACCTATCTACTTGATGAAGCGACCCTCCTAAATAAGCCAATATGTCCACCCTCGCGGTATATGAATTAATAATTAAAATTAGATAGTACCGTTAGCATATTTGACTGTACGGTAATGTAAATATCTAATATATTCCTTACAAAGTTATAATATCGTAATTGTGCTTTGTATTATATGTTTGGGATTTTATAAATCTTTTGAAAGGGGCTTATAAGTGTTAGGTATACTACCTAAATGTTTCAAACTGCTAAGTAATCCTAGTAGAAGATAGGCCAGAGTTCCTATGATGCAAGAAGCATCTCAAGAGGCTACCATAATGTAGGACGCCATGCAGCATTCTTGCATTGTCTATATTTAGAAAGAGTATGGTGAATTAAAGCACTACTCTTTATGATTGTAGATTCTGCTTCTGTTAGTTTCTGTTCATGCTTTCCACCAAGCAGAGTGGAGTCTTTTGCAGGTTTATTTATTCAATTAGAAACTAAATGACATTCATGAACGTTAAATTGAAGCAACAGTTAAAAATCATAGATCGACACAAACAGATGCCACAGCATGTACTGGATTAGTAAGGTAATTTAGGTGATAACACCAAAATCTATTTATTGCCTGCTTGTGTCGATTTATAGCTTCCAATTTCCAAAGTGCGTACAAAGAGCCTTACGAGAAGAATACGAGCAAAGAAACGCATGGCCATTCTTTTTAAAAGTTAAAAAAATATAAGTTCTAGCAGAAGTAAGAATCCATATATTAAGTGACATTTTTGCCCTCTTGAAGGTTTTAAAGAAGAGAAAAATCATAGATGTAAGAATCTTTTGCATTCTTGAACTTAAATTTAGCAGTATTATATATCGTTTATGATTTAATCATTAATACGCTTGTGTTATATTCCAAAAACTAGCATTTAGTTATTTTTGATCTGCTTAAAGATACACTAAAGGAAAATAAAAATAAATGCAGTCATTCTATCATATAGAATTAAATCGACGTTCACACAATCAAGAAAATTCGTAAGTTGTTCAGCTAAAGCTTAGCTCAAAGTTGTTTTTCGATCGAATCTAAAACGAGGTACCGAGAACCGAGGTAGTTGACATAGCTCAGAAAGTCGCACACAATTGTGCTTGGAGTGCTAAGGGAAAGACGTCCTTGTAATATACGAAGTTTGGGTAACGATGCTTACTTTTGCTAGATCATAGCAAAATAAAGTTTATTTTATAAATAGATCCCTTCATGAAACATATAGGTGTTGTTTTTATTCTAATAAGTACATTTTAATCACACTGCCGTTGCATATAACCAGTTCGTCCTATTCGTAATGACATACAGAGCCGAGATGAAAACATTCACCGTAAGGCTGGACCACAAGTTTAAAATCAGCGTGCGAAGGAGCATGCGATGTATATAACAACCACAGATAGAATAATATTTTTTAAATAAATTAACATATGAAAAATCATTTTACATTTTAATAAATGTTTTTTGAACGAACGAATTACTTTTTTAATCAAATTGAACGAAAATACGGTATGTTCTTTTATAGCAAAGTCAGTAACTAAGACAATGCTCAATTCAAAGATTTATATAATGAGCAACAATCCCGACGTCTAATCAGTTAAACATAATGCTATCTGATTTCAATACCTTTGAACTCTAAAATAAAAATGAGAGAGAATTTCGAATGAACGGTTGAGGATTCGGCGATTTATCAATCAAAAATTAATTTATGCCTACAATGGTCTGTAATTTTATTTTGTAATATTAATATAACTCTTTGATTGAAATAACTCAATAATGAGATGGTAATTTGTATATAAATTGCTTCCGCTATCAAATTGGCAGGTCATAATCAGATAATAGGATAAAATTACGCTTCAATGCTGCAAAGGTGGCTCTTTAAGATGAGGTTCAACTTTACAGGTAATGTTTTGTTAATGTCGCCGCGCTTCCGGCGAGACTTCGACCTAAATAAGATTAACGGAGTTATTAAATAGATAATTACTTTATCCAAGTCGCTTTTTACAGGTATCTTCATAATATTAATCACTGATTTTTTAATAATAGGTATCATTTTGATATCTCTTACAAAACTTTTAAGATTCTAAGTTAAACTCTTTATTAGATGGTTGAGTCAAGTTGATAAAAGTATAATTATACAGTTAATCGCCAATTAATGATATTGAGACTTTGGTAAATGTTTTCAGAGAGATATTTTAAACTAAATATTTTAATGTGCCGTATGCGCTGACAAAAGGAGTTTTGTTATATCTTGTTTTCCTTCCAAGTAAAAAAGTACTATTGCTCCCCCCTACAACACCATAAAGTACTTAGTTTGACCAATTCAATGTACATATATATGCATATTATAATACTTGTTTTACTCTTTACAGTTCATCTGGGGGCACGACAGTGCAAAGCCATCCTTTTCTTGGAACAGTTAAAGTCACTTTCGGCTCCCTATAACTTTATAGCATATCAAACTAGAAGCCTATATCTTCAGTAATCAAACAGGAATTATATAAACACAGTGTGTTTTAAATTTTATTCAATTTGAACCAGTAGTTTAAGAATTATAGCTAGTCAAAGTTATTGAATTTTGTCACTCACTGAGTTATTGACCGATCATCAAGGCACTTCTATGACACAAAGCTTAAAATTTAGTACAAAAGTAGTATTTAGTGTATAAATCAAGGAAAAAGTAAAGTATTAATTACTACACTATATTATTATTACTAATTTCGGCCCAGTTTTCTAGATACACCAACTGTATTAATTACTTTGTAATCCCATGTAAATATATAGAATTACAAAGTTATATTTGCAGTAAGTGAATCAGTGCACCAGTATATCTATCTATCTATTTGTTTCGGAGTTTGGGTGTTTTCCATGTATAATATGTACCTTTGTATTTACAAAAGAAAGTAAATGTGTATTTATATCAGTGTCTAGTACCCATAAATCAAGCTCTACTTTGCTTGGGACTAGATCCCGTTGTGTGTTAGATGTCTATCAATCAATCAACTTTTTAGTTTAATTAATCGATAAGTTCTTTAAATATCAATTTAGGGTTCAAATTGTCATATCGCCATATAGCAAATTGGTTATGTGGCCGATCTAACAGTATTTTGGATTTGAGTTGACTAATTGATAATTTGTGTTAAAATATTGTCACAAAGAAAGCTTATTCATGAGAGAAGCACGGAATTAGGGACCTTACAATTACCTTACTAATCCCTATAAATCATTATATATTGAAATTCGTTTGTATCTGTTCTTCCATTGTATTGTAAAATTACTGATAAATTGATGATAACGTACAAATATTTTGTATTAACTCAATGTTCTTAGAACATTTTTTTGTATTCTAAAATTTTGCTTTTATAGGAATATCAAACCAGTATACATAATTTATTTAGATGATTAAGGTACATGAATGTGGCCCTATTTCATTTATTAAATGCACTGAACATTTAGAATTTCAAAATAGGCTGAGATTTTCATCGGTATAACCTCAAACCAACACTGTGGCATCATTTTATGATAGAAATATTTATACAATTGAAGAAAAACCATGTGATAAGAGGACATACAGACGTATAAACCAAACATCGCATTCGTTAAATCAAGTTAAACAACATTCACCACTTTACTTACATTTAAAAAAATATTCGTGATCGTCCAAACGAAAAGCACGTTAATTTATATCCCGGACCGGGGGTGGACACTTCCTTTTTTTTACGATCCCGTCAAGAGACGTCGCCTACAACTCGTTTCCTGCGGGACCGATAGTCCCGAAAAACTAAGCCCTGGCGTGATTGATGAAGAACAGTGTAAGCACCGAGTAAACAGAGCCCGTGTCCTTTGCAATAGCCCTCAGGTATTTTTTTAACCAGCCAGTCTGTGAAATGTATTGTGTTCCGTTAGATTTATTTAGCTTTTCCCTTTATTGGGTTTGATTTTTTATTAGTTTTTAGACGAAAATGGTATTTTATTTTTGGATATGTGAAATTTTTAGGGATACATTAATGTGTTTATAAATTGGACAAAAATATAGTAAGCTCTGATATTTACCATATTACAATGCATAGGTATATGGTTACTTTATTTTATGTATTTTAACGAAGTACATAGTGTAACACAAACCAAAAAATAAGTAATGAAGAACTGGCAGTTAATGATGGGTTAGTGTTTATACTATTTAACATTACAAAACTATGTATAAAATATACATATTAGTAAAATAAGTAAAGCTAGTATTTAATAAATATTATCTACTTGTTTTTTAGGGTCCTTCTTTATGTAAAGTAAAGGCTTTAGAATATCTTTGTTTAAGTTGCTTCAAAGTAATAAATATCTTTTGACAGGTATATAAAAACAGAGGAGGTCGATCTAAGATAAAATCGAAATATTGATAAAACAATGGTTTTCAATTACCTACTTATTTTTATGCTAAAAGGATTGTTTACTGTTTAATGACTTTTTGCTACCTTTCAGCATTCAAGTACACAAAGAGTACCTTATCTTCTGTTCATTTCATCAGCTCCAATATCCCATTAATTAATCCTTTAACTACAGAAGAGAATACATAGTTCGATAACCAACATGACAAATGACATGCTCTCCCAGCGAGATCTAGAAGTCGACAATATATCAAAACTTTGCCATTAAAACAAACGTGAGACTGCGACACGTTGAGATCAATTATTCCAACTTCTTCAACTTTATTGTTCGGAAAGTTTTATGACTTTAACCAACCCTTGCTAGTAAAACTTGTTCCATAGTTGCGCTGCCTTAGAACATTTAGCTTCATACAATAGTAAAGTTCACGTTTTAAAGTAACTCTAAAAAAAGAAGCTTGTTTTTTTCAAATGTAGGTACCCTGGGAGAGCCACGCTTTGACATGAATGGGCCGTCTCGATCGGAGTGATGCCACGGTCTCACAGAAAACCGGTGTGAAACAGCACTTGCGCTGTGTTTCATCGAGTGAGTGAGGATACCGGAGGCCCATTTCGGAGGATTTTGGTAACAAACACCGCGACATGACAATTTTTTGTATTAGATGCTTAAACAAGTGATAATGTCTCTGACAGTTAACATAATTTTAAAATCTAGTGTAAACGAAATGTGCCAACCACCCACGCTTCAAAAACAAAGTTACGAAACGGCACTGTAACCTTTCAATTAATTAACAAGACTCATAAAAAGTATACCTGTTGCGTAAAAGTAGGTTTTCGTTCTAATAAATGTAATATAAGTAATTTTTTATATCATGACAAACTTCAATAATTAAGTGTTCTTAAGGTAGATGAAAATTATCCGCTAAGTAGATTCAATTTCAATTTTTTTAATGGAAAATTTATTTTTTATTGAAAATAACATACCAAGTAGATTTTAATAAAATTGAATGTGGAACCTCTGATGACAAACGCCATGGATTCCGAAACTAAGCAGAGCTTTTATTATGTACAATACTACTGATATAAATATACTTTTTTTGAAACTACATAGATATTATACATAGGAAATACTTAAACTGAAATAATTATTTGCAGTTATGGAACCATTTGGTCAAACCCGGGAATTGAACCCTAGCCCTCAGTAAGTAAAAGTATTTCCTCCACATAAAATCGAGTATGATCACATGGCATGGTATTCTATAAAATACAGAAAAGGTACAGTGTTAACAAAAAAACTCTAGATTTATCTGTACACTGTATCTTTTCTGTATTTTTTTGTGTGGAACTCTAAGTAACATTAATAAAACTTAAATATCTGAAAAAATCGTATCGCGGTGTTTATCTCCCAACTCCTCCGAATAGGCTGGGCCAATTTTTATGAAATTTTGTGTGGATATCGGGTAGATTTGAGAATCGGCCAACATCTATTTTTTATAATACTAAATGATAAGGGTGATCAACCGCGATTTTTTTTAAGGCAAGTCAACCTTTGCCTTGCTAGCTAGTAGTGTTATAAAAACAAAAACCCGATTGCTTAAAAGTGACGAACTGAAAAGATAAAAAACAAGTATCGCAATACCTACATAGAATTCGTAGCACTGATGCGTTATTTATGTATGCTTAAATTATAGATCCATTACACGTATTGCCTTGATTGGATTTTTAACCCCGTCAACAAAAGGTTTATGTATATTGAAAAATTACATAATTATAACATTCTAAAATTTAATTTAATTATAGATTAAATAATAAATACTAGGAAATAATAACAAGGAAATACACTAACAGTATTTACATGCAAGCGTCAAAAAAAACTTCCGTATCATCGTCTACTGGTAGCGTTCCCAAAAGATTAGCATTGCCACGTTGAATGGCAATGCTAATTCTTTGCGCTATAAAAAGGCCGGCCTTATGGTCACGAGAAGTGTCAATCAGTTAGAATATTTATTAAACGTAAAGCAAAACGATATGCAACTCTAAATTCACCTTTCAAACTGATATCAAACACAACAGACAATTATAATTCTCATTATACATGTAATGTAAGCGACAGTATGATCATTTATTAATTAACTGTTAATTTAGCGAGATCTGCGTAATAATAAACATATTATGGGTGTTCCGTTGTGTTAGATACTGAGTCTATTTGTGATAATGTTAGTTCCGCGTATGTACAATATGAATAGTAAACAGGCAGCTGTAACCTAACTATAGCAACAGGATTAATTTCATCTGCTTGTAAACGTTCTCATGAAACAAGTGTTTGAAATTGCTTCAAGTTTGATGTATTTGTGCCCGTTCCTCTAGAGATAAATTTGTTCGAAAACTTGCTGAATGTGAAAAGTTTGAAGCTCACTTCAATCCATTACACGAGTGAAATATTTCTTTGTTTTCTGACTTCACTGTGGGAAGAAGCGACCTTACAAATCAGAAGTTTCCCATTAACGACGCGTCCCTGGATAACCGCGCTGCCGCTAAATACGCTTTTAGCACATTTATCACTTTAGCTGTAGCCGGGTTTAAAACATTTTGATTGATGATAGACAAGGATTTGGATCTACAACAGAGAGAAGTAGTTAAGTGTTTAATGTCTCGTGCAAAACGTTCTTTAAGTCGTCAAGGTCACAATTTTCTTCCTCCCGCGTAAACAGGAGCGATCAATCTTGGCTGTTGTGGAAAACGATATGTTTGAAATGTAATATCGATGCGGTTTATTTAATATACCGTCGATCAATCACGGACAGACGGTATATATCTGGTTCGCGGGTGACAGATCGTCGTGCAACATGTGATATGAGCAGTCTTGGCTTCTCTATATTGCATTATTTACCTCTTATTAAATAGTTCCTTTTGTATATTAAACGTATTTATCATATTACTTGACGTAAACTTTCGTCAGTCTGAAATATTCTACGTAAACAAACCTTTTTTAAGACAACTTTTTGCATTAGGAATATGTTTTGTGTCGCGGTGGACCTAACAAAATACGTGAAATAGACGCAAAGAACACCCAGACTCAGAACAGCAATTTGTGGATCACACAAAGTGTTGTTTCATATGGGATTTGAACTCACAACACCCAACGCAGTAGAAAACAGCGTGGCGGCCTCTTAATCCACTACGTTTTCTCTGCCGTCAATCCGTCTACAATTCTAGTACCAAAGAATCTTTTTCACTGTCCTTATTAGTACTACTCTATTTATAACAAATCGTATTTTCCCACAAAGGAAACCATATGAATATATTTTATTCCTCTAACTATTAATGGCTCTCTGATAAAACAACAAACATTTTGTGCTAAATTAGCGTTGAAAGTTTCTATACCCTTTTAGAAACACATTAGGAAACATGTATTCCCTTGTCTCCTTTAAAATAAAATAGCAAAATGAAAGTGGAATACAAAACACAAAATGTTGTACAGAGAACACGAACTGTAGACAAATATCGCACGTTGAGCAGTATCAGTGTAAAACTTGTACAGACGTCGGTTGGTTTCAACAGATCTATCCACAACTTTCTAGACCAAATAAATTTATTTTACATAGAATACAAAGTAAGGAACATTCTTTAAACAACTTCGATACACTAGTTAAAGAAAGAAATATTGTTACTATATGTTTAAAGATAAAATGCCGTTTTTCCGCTCCGTTTTATTTTACGGAATATTTTTGTTGTGATTCAATTGAAGCGATGTGATGCTATTGTAGATATAATGCACATGGTTCTAATTGATGTATATTTTAACTTCAGTATCAACCGACTAAAACTATTTTACAATAAATGTAGAGAGAAATAAAATATTAAGAATACAAATTTTGTAGCCAAAAAAGCTCGTAATTAATTTGAAGATAAAATTTAATCACATCCAATATGGTATAGTTCGCTTTAAGAAATTTATGTTAGGCGCAGTTCATGTGCAAATGAGTTTTCAAAAAAATAAGTTTGAGTAATATTTTATGTATTTTAATGATTTTGAAAACGTGGGTTATTTTAATGTAAGCTCTTAGAGCAAAGTTCCTAGCATCTCATTAGAAAGTCACTGTGTTAAGAAGTTACTGAAATTTAATGTTTTATTAAATTCTCATTAGCTGAATCAGACTATCCAGGATTGCTTCGTAAAACGGGACGGAGTTCACGTGCCTTCCTAGTATTGATAAAAATCATTTTATCAATACTAGGATGAGATATCAATCTCAAAATAAGTCCCATGATGATAACATTTATCCACAGCCTGATACTCTAGTATAAATGTCAGAGATTCCTGAAAACATCTCAAAAGAAGTGTGATATAAAAATGTATTTACTTATATTCTTCATTTACTCCACAAGACAACACTTAAACTGTTCATTTTCAAGTACTATCAATTACAGGATATAATGACAGTTGATTAATCACAGATAAAGTAATTAAAAAGAACACAAGGACCATTAAACACTTTCACTTATTTAATTGTCTGTAATAACAAATATTAATAGTACCAAGTATCGTGTATTAAAAAGTAAGGTGCGGCCATTATACCGCTCCAATAGTAGTTAACTGAATGGAGTTAATAAACAATTTAATTTAGTTGTTGCTGTCAAGTTTTAATGGGAATTTCCATTTTCATTTATTAAAAATACACGAAAAAGATGAAAGATGTTTTGACACTAATTCCCAGACTTAATATAAAGTTAGTAGTAAGTATTTTTAAGTTTAAAAGCGTCTGTTATTAAGATAGTCTACGTTTAGATAAGCACTCTAGGGTAAAGCTATATAAAAATATTTCAATTAAAATGCTCGTTCTACTATGGTGCGTTTTCATAGAGTTTATGTGACGATTATCTTGCTTCTTCAATAACGTTATTCAATCCAGTGTTTTGAAACGTGACCTCTGGTATGGCTTTATGTACCCGTTTTTATATGATTTTCAGCAATAAAGTGTGCCTTATTTCTGAAAATCATTTAAACAAGACATCATAATTTCAATTTCATCCTAATTATTGCATAAGGTCCTTGTTCAAGCATTATGATAATGATTATTACATATTTCACGTTTCTAACTTATTCTTTATAAAATTAGTTTATTCTTAAAATCCCCTCTTTAAGTGTGCTTACAAGAAAATTTCAATTTGTAGCCACAGCGGCCCCGCGTTTACGAATCAGTCACTGAAAATTAATAATTTTATTTTATTTAGAAGGTTTTCTCGCTCTCAACTGAACGTTATATTATATATTATTGAAAATCCTTGTTTCATACTTTTTCTACATCGTTTCTTGTAGCAGTTGGGTTTCAGTTTTTACTTTTTTTACACAAAATAAATATATAGTTTAAAACACATCATAGTATTATGAGCATATTAATTCAAATGTTTTTGTATAGCTATGCTATGATGTTCTTATCTAAACGTAGACGTAGAGAGTATTAATCGACCAAGATGCCTTCATTGCAAGTTAACAATAATGTTATACGATACGATGTATAGTACACAATTGTCAATGTATAAAGATACACATATTCAAGTTCGAAAAGCTGTAGCCTAGCGAAGCGTGATGGTAAGTTTCTGTTTTTTTATAGTATAGGGGCAAACGAACTGATGTATCGCCTGATGGTAAGCGATTACGGCCGCCTATGGATACCTGCAACACCGGGGGCGTCACAAGAGCGTTGTCGATAGGGAGGGGGATGGTGCAGGGTTGAGGTATGGGCAAGCGCTATTTTCCGGATGGCGTAAGAAAGCGGTTCCCGGATCTCTCCCGTCTCAGGCGCAGAGTGGCACACCGCGTGGTTTTAGTCGGTTCGAGTCCGACACACCGCCCCGCTGCAAACCCCGGTGGGGTGAAGGCCCGAGGGGGTTTCAAAACGTAAAAAAAAAATGGGCAAGCGCTATTTCATACCGGTTTTAGATGGTACCAGATAAGTTCAAAATAATCTAACAGGGACTTGGACCTAAAAGGTCTTTAGCTGTTTCGAATGGTGATAAGTGACACCGATTAACGTGGGGTTAGCCAACCCTTATCGGGTACTCGGCCAGGCTATGGGCAGTGAATGAAACTGGACTAATGGCAGATAATTTATTTTTTTCCAAACTTTCTACTGTGAGAGAACGATGTTTGTGACGTATTTGTACTGGCTCAATCCGAGTGATGCCGTGGTCACACAGATAAACCTCTATTAAGTTGTTTTTCAACGAGTAAGTAAAATAGCCGGACTGTAAATCCCCACCTTCTTTACTTTTATCGGGAGGGGCATTCATAGGTCGGCAATACACTCTAAGGCCACACAAGAAAAGGTGTACTTCCTAAGTTGCGAGTACTTACGATCGGTAATCCATCTACCGTCACAAATGTGTGTATATGAACAGATTTAAAATTTAGTAAGAGAATAATAAAGTAGTAAAGAAAAAGTAATCACTACAGTTCAAATATGTAATATTCATACATAAATTCACATCTATACGTATTACAGATGTAACCATACGAATACATATACATACGTAGACTAAAATATATACTCAAGTATTTTAATGACAGATAACAATCCTTCACTAACTTTTAAAAACTTTATTCGTATGCTCGTATGCGCCCTTTTGATAAAAACACAGGCACGGTTTTAGCGTGTCGAATTGTTTCAGGCATTAAATGGTTCCAGAATCTTATTGCTTGAACAGCAAATGATTTATCTGTAAACCTAGTGGAATGTTTTGGCATTTTAAGTTTCAAATTCTCCGATGATCTTAAGTCCCTACAATGAGTGTTGTGTTAGAACTGAAAGCATTCTTTCAGATAAGATTGGGTGTGAGAATGAAACAGAATACTGTATAAAAGAGAAATAATGTAAAACATTACGACGTAAGTGTATTGCCAGCTACTTGAGTTTAGAACGAAATTCTAAGATGATCTAAATATGAATAAGGAATAGGCAAAGGTTTTGGAGCTGCTCAAATTTTTACTTAGTTGGTCTTCTATAAGGTCCAGATGGCTAACTTCACCATAGTCAAGAATAGGAAGAATAAGAGATCATAAGAGCGCAATTTTAGTGTTTGTGGAAAGGAAGTTTCGTAATCTTTGGAAAGATTATTAAATAAATAAATATTTCAGACATCTAACACACAACGCCATCTAGTCCCAAACTAAGCAGAGCTTGTGTTATGGGTACTAGGTATTCAACTGATATGAATACATAAATACTTTTTTTTGTAAATACATACATATTATACATAGAAAATACCCAAACTCCGAAACAAATATTTGCAGATCATACAAACATTTGGCCGACCCAGGATTCGAACTCGAGACCTCATGGACAGCAGTCGCATACGCTACCACTGCGCCACCGAGGCAGTTAATTATGTTAGAGTTACGTATAAACTATGAATATTAAATAACCCGTATCGCAAAAAAAAATCTGCACAGTCTATTTAAAATTTATAAAGGCGATCCGAAACTCTAAAAATAAAATTCGATTATATGAATAAAATGACCCACCAAGAGTCACTTATGTGCGTGTTCAACAGCAGTTACGATAGCTATTAATTGGGTGCCTGACTGATTTATATCACCCCAGTCACTTCAAGAAAGCGCTGCCGGCCCGGTTTTGGCAGACATCGGAATCGAAGGTCAAAGGACTATTGAAGGTTATTTCGAAAAATAATATTTGTAAACGTGCGAACGTTGTTTGTGTTGGTTTTAATGACTTTAAAATAAGACTAATACTTCTGACAGTAGTTTTTGTTTTGAACGAGTATTATGCACGTATAACAACAACAACCCATAATGTCCCACTGCTGGGCTCGGGTCTCCTCTCAGGAGAGGGTTAAGGCCATACATCCCCACGCTGGCCAAGTGCGGGTTGGGGACTGGCAAGAATACGTTGTGGCTACGTAAATCTTATACACGAATACCTACGAATTATAAGCACATGTTGGTACATATCGTCGTCGATACATTTATCAATATATCGTTGATAGTTCACAAGTCATCAGTAAAATGCATTTAAAAGAAATGTTGTGGATAAATATTGTCAAACTATTAATTATTTTTAACTCCCGACCCAAAAAGAGGGATTTTATAAGTTTGACATCAATGTCTGTGTATTTCTGTGTATGTGTCAGTCTGTGGCATCGTAGCTCTCAAACCGGTGAACCGATTTCGATGCGGTTTATTTCATTTAAAAGCGAGTTTCCTTGCGGTAGTTCTAAGCTACGTTTAGTTGACATTGGTCCAATAGTGTAAGAGTATCAGCTCTTTTTCAAAATGATGTAAGGCATTTTTGGCGTCTGATTACTTGGCGAAGGGCTTGCGTAGAGGGCTTTTCAAATTATTTTATTGTATTTAGTTACATTTCACTGGATAAAATTAAAATGATAATATATTTATTATAAAATAATTAAATTTTAACGTCCAGTGAAATGTAATTAAATTCAATAGAATTGTTAAGTAGCGTGGAGGGGATGACGAATATGGACGTAGCAAAGGAAGAGTCTGTCAGGACCTGGGAAATAGGCAACATTAAGTGTGTACAAAAATGTTAAGCACCAATTTTAAATATTGTACATTCATAATATTTTTCTAAGTATATTATTGTATTATTGTCACGAAGGTAATTAGACAGAACGAGACTGTATCCCACGATACAGGATATCCTAGTGTGGGATTTAGGCATCAAACCACGTACCTCTACGATTATGAAACATTAAAGAAATTATTATTATTATGATTGATTTTTAAATATATTTTATAATTTAAATGTTACAGATCTATAGTATCTTTCTACACATTATGTCCCAAAAGATTTGTGAAATCAAAGCTACATTTTATGAAATAAATAAACATTCGAGCCTAAAAAACATAGTCTTAAATAGATACAAAAAGATTTTCTGCAGTGCTAGCCAAAGGAAAACATAATTTTCTCCGTAAAGTGTAACAACAACGTTCACACGCAAACACTAGTCATGGTTTCACACTCTTGGTGTTGCAAACTTACGACATTTCCCCCAACATGAAGTAAATAAGTGAGTTGGGATTTTAGAACCCAACAACCCAACCGTACAATGCCCTTACGAAGATAGATGCTTAACTTCAAACATACTGACATTATTTGAGGCGTATTTTGCCTTTAAGCACTGTAATTGTTTAAAATTATTCACGTCAATAATGTTTTACTGAAAAAAAACTATTCTAGAAAAAAAAATATTAGGTGTATTTATTTCTGTATATAATGTTAAAAAATTGCATGCGGTTTGGTAATTGTTATTCTGTCATACCTGTATAAAATATCCTGTTACTGCAAGTGAGTATGAACAATAAATTATTGATTAATTATAGACAAACTAAAGAAATAAAAAAATATTCTAACAACAAATTTTTACTAACAAAAGAATTAAATCGAAATGGCACAAATGTAGTGGTCATACTTTTAATCGGTACACAACTTAGATGCGATAAAACCTTTTGGTTTAGTAAATTAACAACGACGGTAAATTATATGTTAAATTTGAAAATAACATACTAGAGTATAAATAATAGTTTAAATTTCGTGTTACACGTGTATCTCACTTACATACAGAGAATTAGTAATCATTCGAATTCAGAAATTTTACAAATACTTTAATCCATACGTATTTATTTAAATGTTGAGTTGGTTTGTGTACACTTTAGAGATCGAAAAGTTCTGCACTATTTGAGTTCAACCATTAATGCATCTTATCCCGTGAATGCAACCATGACATGCATGCAGTTAGTGTTTTATGGTTTTAACAACATTACAAATAAAATTAATAATGATGAAAATACCAGGTATATGCCATACTTCATTATGAAGAATGATATTTTAGATAAAAACTAATACTTAAAACGTATATAGGTTTCTTGAAACAAAGCGAACGTACGTTATATTGGTACGTATAATACAAGTTCGCAATTCTACCTCCGAAAGTGGGCCACAAGACCGGGCATCTCATACCTCTAAATGTCATGTCCCTAATGACATGTGACCACGTAACGAATCCTGCCACAGACACAACTATTAATATTAATTGACGATGGATCGTTATGTGTGTGACGTTTATTAATAGCCATCTTGTGGTCACTTAGACCACGCTATTGTGCGAGTTTCTTGTATTAATAACTAAATAGTTTGTCTACAATAATGTAATATTCTGATCCATACTAATGTTATAAATTCGAAAGTAACTCTGTTTTTCTAAAATGCTTTTACGGCTAAGCCGCTGCACTTGATCCAAACAAATTTGATATTTAATCCTATTAATGTTATAAATGTGAAAGTTTGTATGGATGGATGTTTGTTACTCTTTCACGTAAAATCTACTCAACGGATTTGGGTGAAACTTTACAGTAATGTAGCTGATACATCAGAATAACACATAAGCTACTACCGCGATAACCGACATGTACGCGGGCGGTGCCGCGGGTATAAACTAGTCTAATATAGTAAGATATTTATAAATTTAAGATAATTCTGATTAATGTTTTTTAATCTTCCATTTCTTCAAGTTTCATACTTGGAAAATGTACATATATTATTTTTATGGAATAATGGGCAATTGTATAACCTGATGGTCAGCGATTATCGTCGCCCATGGACACCCGCAACACCGGAGGCGTCACAAGTGCTTTGCCGGCATTTTAGGGATGGAGAGGGGAATGGGAGAGGGGTTGGGTATGTGCCTCCGGTGCTCTCACTCACTCGGGGAAACACAGTGCAGGCGCATTTTCACACCGATTTTCTACGACGCCGTGGTATCACCTCGGTTAAGCCGGCTCAAGCATGCCGAAGCGTGATTTTCCCACGGTTAAGAATGAATACAAATTATTATATATATTTTATATATATACAAATATTATAAAATAATTTAAATATCACTAAAATCATGAGCTGGTTTTAGTACAACAATTTTGTGTGAAAGAGAAATAATAAACGATTTACTATTATACATGAGCGCAGAGTAAAGAGAGAGAAAAATAGGTGATATATAAATAAACAACTCGCATTTTGTAACTGCTAAAACACAAGTTCAAAACTCAATACAGCTTAGGGATTAGGCTTGACATATGACCACTGTCCAACACTATACTTAGAGAAAGTTCGGGGGTAATGTTTCTCGGCACCCGAAAAAGCACTCCACATCTAAACTAACTTGAGCTCTTGTATCCTAACGGTTGAAACGGATTTAAAACTATTATGACCCTGAATCTAGCCTCTTAAAGAGCATTTAATTTTGTTTGCCTCTTATGCTTCTATGTAGCTGCGGAGGCAAGTAAGCAAAGAGCATAATGCTAATACTCTGGTTGAGCTCGTGAAGCGAATTTTATTAATCGATGAATATCCTCGTGTCACCTTTCAATGGGTTTTTAATATTTTAGACAGAAAGAAGTTAAACTAATCTTTTCCTAATACACACAAACATACGCACGCACTTACGCACGCACACACACACACACACACACACACACACACACACACACACACACACACACACACACACACACATACATTCACATATTCCGGGTATGCGTATTTATGTGTTACACTCAGTCGTGAGAAAAGTAATAAAACGTCTGCAAACAAAATGTTAAAGGTGTTAAAAAGTGACAATATGTTATCAGAGAGCGGTCATCCCTTATCGAAATCTCGTAACAACTTCCGTAATATGATCACAGCCAATATTAACAGACTAAAATATCGCCATAAACTTTCGAGGTCAGCAGTTCTCTCACTCTCAAAAGAGTCTGTATGGAAAACGGACAATTCGGTAAACCCACCCATCCCCAAACGTATTCACTTGAACTACTTAGAAGCGCCCTCTAACGGGAAAGTTTTGATTTAGTGCTTATAGCTGTCCCAGTCGGGAGCCCTCTTTAAAGTTTTAGTCGTGTAATAGAATAAAACTGTTAGAACAATGCTCGTGTTCGCATTCATAGCCTGGCTCAGTAAAACATTATAGGAATGTACATACTCAATTGCAGTTAGCACTGGAACATAAAATCTAATGTTATCCGATGAATATTGTAAACTTTTACATAGTGCTGCATCGACTGCTCTAGATATGAGTCTTGCTTTTCTCAATTTTTGCTTTGCCAACTTACTTGTACATATTTCAGGCACAGAAAGCTTTTTGTCTTTATGGTGCAAGTTTACGATACTACAGTTTAAAAAAAACGGGTTGCACTCCGGGAGAGCCAGCAGAAGTGAATACTTGAATATTAATGTTGTGTATTTTGATATTTTGGAATGGTTAGGGAATAATTTTGAAAGAATTGTTTTAATTATCAGTATGAAAGTACTATAATTTATGAGGTGAAATACAATATTCATTTATTGCACTATTATACACAAACATAACAATTTATGGTCTATTCTCCCACCATCATACGAATTTTCGATCAGGTCACATGTTCTTAGACGAGTTTAACATTTTTAACCCATCACAAAAAAAGTGCACAACGCCACTAAAGAAGTTTATATTTCAATATATGTTCATGTGATTTAAGAACGGTTCTTGGGGGAGGCCGTTGTCCAGTATAATGTCATGACTTCTTTTTATTTTAATAAAGAAGTGTAAATTTTGTGAAATAATGCTCAAGAAGCACTAGGCCGCCATGGTGTAGATCACCATGTTACATCGTCTAAATTCGCAAAGTATGGTGACCACACTCTGGGATTCTACTTTTGCTTTCAATCAGGCAGAGCAGAACCATTTTGATAGGGACATACATAAAAAATATTTACCAGACTTCAACTTTTGCTTAAATTTGATTAAGAAAGGAGTCCCACGGTAAGGAATAACTAAAACATGTGTGGAACAGAATTGTAAAAAAAGACGTGACGAACGACGCCTTAATTTTGATACAGAATACAAATACCTAAAAAATATTTTGTATATTTCTTAGTTGAAAGTATGATAGAACTTTTATCAACACGAGACACATCACTTCAAGTCATAAAACAACAAAACTTTTGTTTAGTTCCAGTTTATTATCAACTTTTATTTCTGGCAAAAGTGCACAAAGGCAACGGGAACAAATGGGATCAAGTTGAAAAATGTTTAACAATAACAAAATGGGAAAACTTGAAAGTGACATCGGACCATTAGGCAGGCATCGCGGGGTTGACGCGACGCGCCGAGCTGACGATAATGAATCAAAAGTTTTCTGCGACGTAAATGGAATACTCTCGAAACTTCTGGATTGAGAATACTCATCAGTAACAGGTACTCGTTTTGTTTTATAAATAATTTAAGTCTGACGCTAAGTAATGGTTTAGCACAACAAAACAAAGTTTTGATAGAAATTATTTTTAAGTTTTGATAAAAATGTGCTATTTCAGACCAGTTCGTGTTAATGGACTATTGTAGAGAGTAATTTTATAGATACCTGAAATAATGAATATACGATACGATGGTTATAAAAGAGAAGTGACGTGTCTATCTGCACTTTCCGAGAAAATTGAGAGAATCTAAATAAGTGGAATTAATGATATTATTGTGTGTATTAAGTGAGTGTATGTGTGTTCACAGTGTGTGTGTGTATGTGTGTGTTCACGTTCATATTTGAATTGTATACTTACTGCACACAACTCTACTATTCCCAAAGTTTAGCTGGACCAAAATGCAATACAAAATTAAGTTCGCTTTATGCAACATATTTGCAGCGAATTTAATAAAATAAAAAAAGAAAAAATATGTATCTATACTTATACTCAACAATGGCAGGGAACAAAAAATAATCGTGCAAATATGGTACCGTAGTTTCGTTATAATCGTGTCTGGGATGGATGAGTTTAAGAGTGCCCTTATACGGATAAGTTTCTATTACAGTTTAATAGAAACTTAACTAAGTATTCCATCTACTTTTATTTGAAAGAAAATCCCTTTATTTTGATATTTCTTCTCGACAACTTTTAGACATTCCCTGCAAGGGATAAGTTTTAACGAGATCCTATTGACTTGGTGCTTGTCGCAGAGTTGCCAACTTACAGAGCTTTATTTAAACTACAAAACTTTTGGCAATATTGTGAAAGCAATTTTCCCTAGCAATGTTCTTATCTTGGTAGAGTGCAAAGATGCAAATATTCCAACAGTCTATTTAAAATACAATTAACTTGGTAAAAGAAACTTTTAAATTAACCATTTAAAAGACATATAAATAGCTCACCGGTAATCTTTTAAAAATGTTTCTATCCCAGTTGACGGTACACCCGAATGCACCTTACTTTAAATAGAAGGACAGTAATTTCTCTTCCGTAAAAAAAAGAAAAATAAATGAAATGCTGCAGAAAATAAATGAGTTTTTTCAATAATGTTGACTTTAGGAAGATTAAAGCTTTAAACTTGCTCTTGATTTTGTCATAAAAATTACACGTATATAATCAATTTTCATTCTACGATTAGTCGTGCCCTGCAACTATAACTGCTTTTCACTGCGGCACAATGTGAAAAAGCCCTTGTAAACGCCTCAATTTGTATATAGTTATTCTATACTAGATAAGGTAGTCTTTATTCTCTACTTGTATACTAATGAACACAAGGGTAACATAGAAAGTAAGTATCACTTTCCTTAGGTTGCAATCAACTGAATGTCAGACAAAGCGCCGACATTTGGGTCACGTTTTTTGTCATATTTTTGTCAAATTATTAGATATTTAGTACAAATATCGACGTGGTGTTTTTTATATTTCCTATACTTATTTATTGAAAGAACTCGTACAAGCAAAAGTAGATTAATAGCTCAGATTCATGATTACATGATTTCTCTGTAAGGACTGAAATAGAACGCTCCGACTTCGGTAAATTAAATTGGACACGTTCATAAGACTTCATCTCTCTAAAATATTGTGTTCTGTATCGATTAAACAATTTAACATATTCTAAACGAGTCTATAGAATGTTGCATGATCGTTATATTTGAAACTCTAGATTTTAGCGTTCCGTTTTCCAAAAAAAGGAAGACCTATTCAATTATTTTGTCATCCGTTTGTTCGACTGTCTGTAGATATACCTGACAATCGTTTTCCTTTCGTTCTAGAAGTAGTGTGAGATTATTCTTATAATTAACAATATACATTTTTCTTTAGTTTATTATAAATTAAACATTCTCAGCCACTGCAATGAAACGAGTATGCCTCATAAATATTTTGAAGTCTAACCGGTATGTAAGAAATTGTAGTGATCCCGTTGACGAAGTGTCACAAAATGTGTAAACAACAAGGTTTTAAGGCACAAAACAATATCCAAAAATAATTCAAATGTTGTCAATCTCTTTCTAATATCGGTAAAAGATATTTCCAAACTCATATTTTTTGTTTGAAAAATTCACTGTGACGTATATCAAAAGAAATCAATCAAGGAGAGTATTTTGAGAAAAGTTATCTTTGTGAGTCGGAAAACTTGGAGATTTCATTCAATTATCTAAATTATAACTTTGTACGAAAAAATATATAAATAAGAAAATGCGCGAGTTCGACATATTTGTCGGGATTCTTTGTATTGAGTAAAACTTATACTCGATGCTTCGCCCGCGTGTATGTCAAATATAGATACCAGAAAGTAATTACATTTTCAGCGATAAGGCCGCCACTTGTACTAACCTAGCATTAAGTTATATACTTAGTTATCCAGTATACAATAAAGCGATTTACTATTATTTACATTGAAGTGTATTTTTAGTTAAAACAGGTCTCCACTCTCTAAAAGCTAAACGGCTGCCTTGATCTGAAATCTGAAAAAATAATTGATTGTAGTCACATGGACTACAGTCATATATTTTTTTGAACTACATGATTAAAGCCCATGAACCGTTAAACTTTAAAGAAAAAGTATAACGGTTTATAGAACTTTATTAATTCAAGAGTTATAGAGGTCTACCTTGTAAAATGCGCTTACTTGGGAAACTTCGTACGAAATAATAAGTAAACATTATTCAAAGTAATAAATACTCATCCCGCCTTCTAAATCTAATAATGGGTGACTACGAAACCCTAATCTATGCGTGGCCTGACACGCATTTGGCCGGTTTTTTTATAATATTAGTATAGAAGAGCACTAGAGTGCTATCACCAGTAACATCACTGTTGATGTTATGAGTGGTCACAGTGGTTAGACTACAGACAATTGTAATTTGATAACACATAGAGAAATAAAACTTACCTAATAATAATTTACAGTTAAGTAATTTTATGTTAGTTTAATAATTAAGAATGATAAAACATAACATGTCACGTTTAGCCTAACAACACTAAAAATGTTGCAATGATACGCAAATCGACTAAAGTACTTCTTTCTCAGTCTCTTCTCCTTCCACTTCTTGGTTGTGTTCTTTCATGAAAACCATATAAATCTACCACTATAGCTATAATTTCAATCAAGTGCATCTACCTCACTTTATCTCTGCATCGCTCAATCGGTTGACTTGCAGAGAATGCCTTAGGCATTAAGTCCGCCGATACATGTAATTGTGCATAAAGTAAACAATAAATAAATAAATAAATAAATATATAGGAAAGTGATGTGTAAAGCTGAATAACGATATTTGGTATCTTGAAACGAAAAATTCTTGTAATTTACATTTCGGAAACAGCTTTAACGATTTTTTTAAGTATAGTATACAGAGGACACAATATTAGAAGATTAGTAACATTACTACTAGTAACATAAGCAAAAATCTTAAGGATGATCATCGGCGGTGGTACTCGCTTACCATCAGGCGATACATCTGCGAGTTTGCCCCCTATTAAATAAACAAAGACTACCAATTTACTTATAACAATATACTAGATAGTTTCTTCACGTAGTAACGGAATAAGAAAAAAACAGTACAACTAATTTTTTCATCTTATGGGTGCACGACGAAGGGAGCAAATTACACAACACACTGCTAGGAGTGTGTTGTGTAATTTGTAACATCACTGCTAGGAGAAGGAATATTTGAAATAAACTATAGGGTCAGTTGATATGAACCAAATCGTCTGACAAACGTAATATGGAAAGCGAAAACCTGCTTTCCAAGTAGTGGCATATGTCTAGCAGTAAACTGTTAAAGACTGTTTATAATGATGAATATTCTATTTAAGTTTTATCTTTAAGTTTAAAATACGGTGTAGACGCTTAAGGAGATGATGATCTGGTAATATAATAAACTATTGCTGTCTTTTATAAAGTTGAACCTAAAGTCAACTGTTTATAAAATGATTAAAGGCCGATGGGTTCAGTGGTTAGTGCACATGACTGCTAAGCTGGAGATTCGATTCCTAGTCAGAACTTATAATTGTGTGATGAACACGATCATTTGTTCTGTCAGTGCGAAGAAACTATTTAAGAATACTAGACTCTTTTATGTAATCAGACAGCCGTGTGTTTAATCTTTTAGGCTTTGAGGCATGGAAATTTTAAAGAGTTTTCACTAAATGCATATGGAACTACGTAAATATGGAAACTACAATCAAAACACATATTTTTTTTTAAATTTCACCCGTCTGTTAATGCTCGCTAATCTGAATCGCTGAGGACTTGACTGGACTTTCTCTGTAAAGCTAAAAATAAAATGTAAAGCTGATACAATAAGTAGTAATTAAGGTTACTTTTATCTTAGGAAAAATAACTTTGTCTGGACAAAATCAAAACCAAAGACATAGTAAACAATACAACAACGACGCGACTAAAACAGTTGGACGTAACTGGTACTTGTAGATACGTATACTCAAAAACTTTATCCTCCACTGCCGATGCCCTTGTCACGTTCCGTGTCTCTCGCATCTACTGCCGTTTCTTCAAAAGAAAGGTCTGAAAAAAGGAGGAAGTTATCAATTCGACTGTTCTGACCGCGTCGTTACCTGCGGGTGAAGTTATACAGCTTTTTATAAATAAAAATCTTATATTTATTCTAAGAATTCATTCATAAAATGCATTACTTTCTATGTGTGTGCAACGTTTCACAAGTAATCTTTATAAAAAAATTATGCGCAAAACTCCAGAACAGCTCTACCAATTTGAGTATATTTTTATATTTTTGTTAAAGCGTAAGGAAGGTTCCTATGCAAAAAAATTAAAATTGTGAGTTAAATAGTAAAAACAACATTTATAATTTTTTTAATTGGACTACGACAGACTTGTAACTTTTGACACAACGAAATCTGTCGAGGCAACTAGTACAAGTGTTAAAAGATTTCATTAAACTGACGGCCAAATTCCACGCGACACCGGTCCTGACTATATTTTTACATATAAGGGTACAGTGTCACATTCTAAGACCCTATCTTCTAACATAAACGTTAAATTTAGTGCCAACTACGCCAGGATATAGTATTACTATTTTACTTGATATAACTGCTCCTGACGCGGGTCGCTCCCTGCATTTTATTACTATTCAGATAGACACATCTAGAGGACTCATAAAATGTATGAAGTACTACCAACTAGTTCCATTCATGACGACTGACTTTATGAGGCTTTAATCTTAAATTTGCTGATATTGGCAATATCTAACTTTATGATATTATTGCTCTGATAGCTATCGTGTTGTAGACGTAGATATTTTTATTCATTGTGCTACTCATATTTAATTTAAAAGCATTTTTAGCTGAGATTATTTGTAATCCTAAAAAGGTTAGTTTACTCGCGTATTTTAGTATTCCATTTATGCATATGGCGTAATATATTTTGCCAAAGAGTACGGAAAGTAAAGTTTACAGAAAATTTATTGTATACTACTGCCACTTTGTGACTCATTGTAGTTTAATTATTTTTCTAAGTCTACTTTGAAGCATAATATATTAGTGTTAAAATATAAGAATAAAAGGTACAGAACTAATTTGAGTTTTTGAAGAGTACATAATAATAAACCAACTTTATATTTTCCAACCAACCAACTACGTTCCTTATACATGTGTGTGTTTAGAAGATTTTGTAAATATTTCCACAACTAAAAATTTTATCAGGTTCGACAAACTGAGTTTTAGGCACAACAATTTCTGAAAGTTTGCGACAGGGATTTGCATTAAATCTAAAATTATGACTATTCTAAAGTGACGATAGTAACATAATTGGGATTTATCTCACGAGATCGTTGTTATATGGAATATGGATTTGATGATCATTGTTGTGATAGTGTTGTGATCACACAATGACCAACAGCTTAAAAGGCTCATGTTAGATGGCTGGATCAAGGGTCTGATGCAGAAGTAAATTCTTCTTGGTAAGTTATGTATAGTGAGGAAGTCATTAAGCCCTAAAAGAAGACGGTGGCCTACTATTTTCAGGCTTCCGTACCTTAAAGGAAAAAAATGGCACTCTTATAGAATCACTTTGTTGTCCGTCTGTCGTTTAAAATCCTTTTTCTCAAGAAACTGTGAAGATATCATGCTGAAATTCATATCAAATACTTAAGTCTACTGTCCCTTAAAGCTGTGAAAATACCAAACTTCTAAGCCAACGCAAAATAATCAAAAGATACAGCCGTTTATGCTGCAAATTTTCGACACTCGCAAGGGAATCAAAACCTATAGGTAAATTTGGTACGAAGCATCATCTTAAAGCATAGATAAAGGAATTACTACGAAAGGCATAATTTTTTTATTTTAAGTACATCATATAATGTACCTACAGGAATGTACGGAACCCTCGGTGAGCGAGGCCGACTCGCACTTGGCTGGTTTTTTTCACTTAATATGTATAGATCTATGCTGTGATCTTTGTAATGATACCAATCGATAGAATTTTTTTACACTAAAGGATTGCAACTGCACGATTTGTTGACGGTGTACGAGTCCGACTTACACCTGGCTGGTGTTTTTTATTTTTAAATATTTAAAACATTTTTACATGTATATTTAAAAATATTATCAATATTTTGTAATAGATTTATCAAAGAGAATAATAATATAAGTAAATAAATATTTACTTATTTTCTTTTTGCGTAGACCCGGTGATATGTGTGACTCTAACATACCTCAACAAAGGGATGTTCTCTTATCGGGTACATTGTGAGGTGAAGTTGTCGTCGCATGTTTTGTTACAAATTGTATTGTATTTTTCGTGTCTTCCTGCATTCTTTATATTCCAACACATGTTCCCAAGACGTGTGTACCTTATTTCTCGTGTATCTGTAAATGGTTGACGTACTTTAGTTTATAAATTGTACCACGCCATATATGATATTATATACTCAAATGTTATCAAAATTTCTCAACAACTATATAATACACGATGATGTTTTATTGTTCTCCTAAACTAAGCAAACAGCACTATTTTATAGGAACGGTAAACTATTAAAAAAATCACGTCATTTGTGCCAATTTCAAATTTTTATTATTATCTTTTTATTTTTTATTTTAATTGGATGGAACTACGAAATAATATGTTGCTATTTTCGCTTATCATCAACAACCCATAATGTCCTACTGCTCTGGTGTCCTCTCAGGAGAGGGTTAAGACCATACGTCCCCACGCTGGCCAAGTGCGGGTTGGGGACTGTATGCTATTCCTGTTTTCTGCATTAAGAAATGCATGAAGAAGCGAGACAGTTTTTGTCTGCAGAAGTCGATCCAATTACATCAAAATCAAATTTATACAAGACACTTAAACTCTCCTTTTATTTTAAAAGGTATGAAAGATACTGCTATAGGGCGTCATCAAACTAGTTTCAAACCTACTTAAAGATGATTAATTTAAGTAAATTATAACACACAATTTCCAACATGAGTAAATTAAACCTAAACCAATCTAGATCTAAACAGCGATATTAAATGAAATGATTTGCGGTCGCAAATCAAATTTACACGTTTGATTATACGGGTAAATTAAATCTCGTTGGTATTCAAGCACATCGTAAAATAGCAGGTTAAGTACCCGTCGAACAATTTAATAACATTAAAATGGCCGGTGAAAATGTTCCAGCGTTGTATTTAATTAAGCTACGGTCCTTTTGTTCAGCCCTTTATGTAGGGTGTATGCCCCAAAGAGTTTTATTGCATGTTATTATTTTCAGAAATTGTTTAAAATTGTTCTAAGATGAGGCATCCAGTAAAATTTTTTTTTTTCGGTAGTAATATTCTTTTAAATTAGTCAGTGAACCAAAAATAGCAAAAACTGGTAAAACTTTATGATGTCATGTTTGTGCGAAGAAAATAGAAAGCCTGAGTTACATAGTATTTATATAAAAGGTAGTAGAGTCACGCTGATTCCAGCATGAACGGGCCGGCTCGACCGGGGCGGTATTACCCTCGCACAGAAGACCAACCTAAAATGACAGCTTGATGCCGTCGTATTTCGTTGGTGAGTGCGAGACCGGAGGCCCATGATGCAGGGGTGACAGTTATCGGGGTAAGTGTGTGAGTAGTGGAATGCTCGTAGAGTCTTGTAGAGGGTGGCGAGGTTCGTACCGTCAGCCGGGGAGACCCGTAGAAACGGTTTTTCCGCTGGCCGCCCGCGACATAGAGAGGGGTCCAACCGCGGTTAACCACCCTGGGAGGCTGCCCCATCAGGTCGCACATAATCTACGGAGTGGCTCGTCGTGCCGGTTGGTGACCGGACGGTGGGGCCAGGCGACCACTTCCGGGAGGGTACGGGAGCCCTTCCGTCCGACGGTTCGGTCACCGTCATACCTCACCATTGTATGGTGATGCAGCATTCCGAGTCTCAGTTTTACACTGCCACGATGATTGTCATGCCATTTTGCCATTAAAAAAAATGTAATCTATCTTTTCATCTATAGCACAATAATATAGCAAAATAATCTTGCTTAAACTGTTTAGTTTATGTTAGAGTTGAACATAATAAAAAGCTGAAGAGTTGTTAAATTGATCACCATGGGAGAGCCATGCTTCGGCATGAATGGACCGGCTGTACCTGTGTAATACCACAGCCTCACAGAAAACCGATGCAAAACCTCCGAGCTCACCGAGTTAGTGAGAATACCGGAGGCCCATGTCCCAAACCCTGCTCCCATCTCCCCATCCCCCAAAGGCCAGTAACGCACTTGTAATACCCTTGATGTTGCTCAGGCGATACATCCGGTCGTTGGGCCCTATTCCACAAATAGAACCAGAATTTATTTTTCCATTCCTATTAACTAACTGTTTGCCACACTTACTATACAAAGTAGAAACTAAAATAAATTCTCAAAAACGAGTTTTATATGTTTGTATAATAAACAAAAGAGCCGAATAGAAAAGCATCAAGGCATACACATTTATCATTTACCATAGACATGTTTGAACAAAATATTTAATCAATGGCTATAGCACAAATATTTATCCAGTCAATCCATCGGAAATCCTGTGTACGTACAAGTCGATCATGGCTTCTGAAATACTTTGAGTAATGGATCGCTTAATACAGAACCAGGAGAGACCAGATTGAAACGGAATGCAATTATGTTGGGTCCCGAGGCGTCCCTAAATATTTGGAAATCAAGGGGTGGTTATCTTAAACTTCTAAAAGAGTAATCGAAGAGCAATATGTTGAGGAAATCGCTCTCAGGTGAGTTCAATTTGCCAATAACTTTTGAATATGTCTAAAATGTTTCGCTTTCGTATTTTCCGCAGACTTTTCTGTGAATTGAATTTTTTGAACTTCCTTGAAATCGCTTGTAGTATTTATTTATACATTTTTATACAGTATGGTCACATGGTATGTATATTTATTTTTGATTGGATTTAGAAATGTCCAGTAGTAATTAGTAGCGATTTTCCAGATTCAAGTATTTTGACTAGCAACTAACTACGTATAACTTATATAACAATAAATATGTACGATGTAACCATGTTTCAAATAAAATTTCTTTATACAATCGGGGTATTAAGGACTTCAAATGTTTATTCTCTCTCTAGTCTCTAGTCTTCAATGGCAATATTCCCAAAAGATAGTATGTTTGTCCTAGAACTGGTCTTTGTTCTAATTGTTTGTCTTTCACTGGAATTGTTTCTATTGTTTGTCTTGTCAAATTTGAATAATCAGACGAAATGCTTTTCGAGCTTAGAGAGTTTCTAACGGATTTTTTTTTCTTCTCCGAAAAAGCTTTCTTCTTGTAATAAAGAATTTTATGTTGATTGTCTAGATAGTATTTTCTACGATCAATATTGTATACAACATTTTTGATTAAGGGAAAAGCCGTACTAAGGCTCCAGTCTAGTTGTTGTTCTTTGTTCTCTTTAGACTTTATTAAAATGTTACAATTATAATATAAAACATTTAGTAACAGAAATACTTTATTTATTAGTTTAACAATATAACATTTTATGATAGTATTTGCATTATTCTTATTAAGTGTTTTAGAGAGTTCATGGTTGAGTCAACAAAGCTTATTTAAAGCATCGAATCAATATTTTCTAAAAACTTGACGTACTTAACTATTCCTGAATTCTTTGAAAAAACAGAAACAAAAACATTTCTTTAGGATTATATCTCACTCAATTTTATAAGCACGGTGTTACCGAGATTGTTGTTATATAGCAACAACAACAACCGCGTGAAACATCGCGGGGCGCAGCTACTCTAAAATAAAAGCAGACTAAGATTCACCTTAGATCATCAACTATTTACCAGTGAAAGTTCCAGCAAAATCGGTTCAGTAGTTTCAGAGATTAGCCGGAACAAATAGCGACAAAATAAAAAAAAAATGGATTAAGTACCGTAAATACTTACATATGCATTTAATGAAAGCTGTTACCTTTTAATTATAAAGAGGCACTTCAAATCTATTTACTTGTAGAGATATACCTATAAATATAGTGTGATGTCATTAGTATGCTAATGAATAAAGTGCATCAGCAAAAGAAATCAAAATTGCTTACCATCAGGGGATACGTCTGCTTGTTACCCACGTATTCACAACCAAAATCTGAAAACATATATCATAATGGCGTAACAAACAAAACAATACAATACAACTTACCTATCACCTATTGCACTACAGAGGTATATTAAGCATACAACATTTACGATCCAAGGTACATGTTTGTAGCATGAAAGCAATTGCGTTGGTGTGAAGGAAATTGTTCAATATCCTTGTGGTATTTCTGTACCACAAGTGACTGTAAATCTACCTGATCGACAATAGGTGATGCTAACAACGAGGTTGCAATGACTGAATATTCTCTGCAGTACAGCCTATGAGCACGGGCGCTGATTGTGTGTTTGAACATATACGACGTTATTTACTGGTACGACCTGTGGCTTTGCCAGTGTTTTTTTGGGATGGGTTTCAAGTTTTTAAAAGGAATTTGTAATTTTATTTTGCTTTTACCGGTTTTTATTCAGTCAAGGCTATTTTCAGTAGTATGCTATTAATTGCCTTAATTATGAGCCTACCCACAAATCTTGTAGTAGGATAATGGTTGATTTCGTCCATTAAGTGGTTATTTGTTCGGTTGCTATTATTTCATTAAAAAGATGGGTCACATATTTAGATATTGTGGGTAAGGACTTTCAAGAATTTTTTAGATATATTTTATCTCCAGGAGCTTTTCCACTTTTTGTGATTTTATAGCCCTTATGACCTCAGATCCTAGTATACAAAGTATTTCTTATTCTTCGCAAGCTTCCTTATTTTCTTCTTCTGCTCTTTTTTTATTTGTCTCCATGTATAAGTTACCGTAAAAATCTGTCACTACTTTCGCTATTTATAGTCAATTTGTCATAATTTCCTCTTTTTCCTTCTTATTTTTAGTTTCAGTATTGGGTATCCAGTGTTTGTATTCTTTTAACTCTCTTGATTCCACCTGTTTTTTCTATTTGTTTTTTCAAAACTTTCAGCTTTACTGCTTTTTTATCGTTTTTTGAATTTTCTTACTAATACTTGCGATGTTTTGTTTGTTATCTTTTCGTTTGTCTAACATTGCATTTTTTTCAATTATAATTTTTCTACTCATAACTTATTTTTCTTCACTTTAGGCATACTCGATTTGTTTATATTCATAAGTTCTTTTTCCAAAAAAAATATATTTGCCTTGCAATGTTTCAGTATCTTCCATTTGACTTAATGTTGACCTTAGATCATTCAATACATGTTGGGGAATTGGTGATGTTATTGTCTTGTTCAAGGTTGAGTGTATAATATATTTTCTTGATTTGTTGTTTCTTTTTGTATAAATCCTCTTACCATTCTATGATCTGCATTAAATTTTAACTTATTAAGAACTTCAATATCATTAAATATATGCTTATCCCTTGTAAGTATAAAAAGCTACGAAGAAGAAGAACTAGATAAATCGGATAAAACTAGCGTATTTTTTGCTAACAGAAGTGGGTAAACTGACAATTTTATAAAATGAAAATGTCAGCTGTGTTTAATGGCTATATAATTGTTAACCTAAGTAAACCTCTCAGTCAGGTATAATACGGTTTATCAAAATCGTTCTCCAAATTGGCTAACCCAACCCTTTAATTATATTTACTTAATTTCGCTCTGGAAACACATAAAACTAAATATCCCTTTTTGTAAACCAATAAAAGAACATTCACGTATAATACATTAATGTTCTTTTATTGATTTTATTTATCGTTACTTATTATTTTTCATACATTTGAAATATCAAAATCTGCACGTAGATCATACGTGCATATTTTGAAAGTGGTTAAAACGATCGCTACGCCGCTACCTACTTCGCCAAATGTTATAGGATCAAATCCTACTTGGGATAACACTTTGTGTGATCCACAAATTATTGTTCTGAGTCTGGCTATTCTTTATGTCCGTTTCCTGTGCCTTTGTCGAATCCCCCGTGACACAGGATTTATTCCTAGTGCGGGGTTGTCTTTTTGAAAAGAAAAAAAAAGAATATCACATTACAGTGATTTTTGGAAGTATTTACATGTTACCATTAAAAGTGAAGTTGACAGTTTAGGTTTCATCACATATTGTGTCTCATCATTTAGTGTAAAAACTCTAGCACTCGGCTACTCCTCCGCAATGGCAAAATGCGAAAACTATAACTTTATATTTAAGGTTATGTTAGAATTAGTATTACTAGTTTCAATATGTTTAATGTACGTGATGTTATTTTGAAGGTCTGTGGCGATTTGTTGTTGAACTTTCTTTAGTATAGTGATGGTAGGCTCCCCTTCTAGACTTTATATTATGTGTCCTGTGTGACTTGGCCAACGTTGTACCGCCATATTTTTCTTCAAAATTATTTTCTATATTTCCCTAAAGATACTTTATCAGTTTCACTATCATTGTTAGTTTTTAAAATTGAAACGTAAATATAGTAGTGCATAATTGAAGTAAAAATTATTTTAAAATAATTCGAATAAATAAAACTACAAAATAAAGTTGTAGCATCCATCAAAACAATATGTGATCTTCAAAATGAATGTTGCCAGCTCTGGTTTACTACAAATAGAGGTAGAACAAACTGATAGGATTAGTTATACACACTGTTGTAGATGCAACCTGAAATGGTTTAATAAACATTTATGGAACCTCGAAAGGGTAATAAAGGTTCTATGTGTGCAGGCTGAATAGGGATACTGGAATAGTGCAGCACAACACACTACCTTATGTAAGAGTCTGTGGATACTTATGTATGGACGGTAACACGTTAATTAATAAATTGTATATCCTTTTCTTCACATGTTATTATTCTTTGATGGTGAATATTTGTCCGGTTTATTGTTTGTCACTGCAATGACTGATCAATGCAAAAAACTGAACGTTATATCTAGATGGACAAGGACACTTTACTAACCAAAGAGGGTGACTACAATTTATGTATTTATATATACAGTTAATGAGTACTTTGATAGGACTTTATTGGTAAATTTTCTAAAACTGAATCCTAGCTACATCGATTTCTGAGTCCGACTCCTCGAAACCTCCTGCATACTAAATTTAATGAAAATCGTAGGAGCCGATTCCGAAATTCAAACTTTATATTTATACAAGAATTGCTCGTTTTTTTATGGAATAGAAGACAAACGAGCAGACGCATCGCCTGATGGTAAGCGATTACCGCCGCCCATGGACACCTGTAACACCAGAGACGTCACAAGTGCGTTGCCGGCCTTGGGGGCTAGGGGCCTCTGGTATCCTCACTCACCCGGTAAAACACAGCGCAGGCGCTGTTTCACACCGGTTTTCTGTAAGGCCGTGGTATCACTCCGTTTTAGTAAGTAGTCCGAACACTAGTTTTAATTTCACTGTATTCATATTTTTACGCATAACTTGTGACACACTTCACATCACATTCGTACCCAGCGCTTTCTTTTATATACAGCAAAGACAGACACAGACGTCTCACATCTTAAAAATGCTATTAACATGATAATCATGTTATTAGTATTTTTATTTCATCTAGCATTTAGCTCATGGTAATACGGCTCTTTTTTATTGGAAAACTAAAACACTAAGTGACAAAACCTGTAGCCTGACCCTAATTAAGTAATCACTTATTATGAATTATAAAAGTTTAATTCATGCTCCATTGCATGCATGGATTTCGTGCTGGGGAGTCGTTTATTAATCTGTAATCCTGATAAGCCTAGATACGATCATTAATTTTCAATTAGAAGTGATTCAAACCGATACAGTTAGTTGTTCGGTTATAATTTATATGTATTACTCAATGATTACTTTAATCCAAAATCAATACGAAAGGCATGTGTTAAATATTTCCAGACTTGTTTTTTTTATAAATATTTATATTCTAGGAGTCGTAGTTTTATATGTGAAAACGGCCCCTTTAGGTCATTATTTTTAATTGTTTTTTCTACGGCATCCCCCTCCTGATAAAAACCCCACCGGACGATCGATAGGACCATTAACTATAAATTAAGAAGCTGATTTGTAAAACTTTAAACAATCGGTAGAAGTCACCTATCATTATATATATGTATTTAAGTGGATTGCAAGTGTGTTATCCAAAAATTGCAGGATAGCGGCAACAAGCCTTTGCCATCGCTATTGATGGAGTGGATATACTCTTAGTGGGCAGCATGCCAAATAGAGGTTCTAGACGGACTAGAAACCTATTACTACGAAACCACTTTACAAGAAGCTTGTCTTGCTAAATGCATTACAGTATTCACTCATATTCATTTTATAATACTGAGTAGGTTTTACCAATATCTGTAAAAATACATAACGATATTTTTCAATGTTTTTATTTCGTTTTGTACGTAAATAGTGCATATATCATCTAAGACTGACAGACTTCAGGCTTTTCTGTGTAGTAATGTATTAAGAACATAGAGCCGCTATCCCTATTCATCAATTATTTTTTATGGTACAAGAGGCAAACGAGCAGAAGTATCGCCTGATGGTAAGCGCCACCCATGGACACCCGAAACACCAGAGGAGTCAAAAGTGCGTTGCCGGCCTTTGGGGGATGGGAAGGGAAATGGGAGAGGGGTTGAGGATATGGGCTTCTGGTATCTTCACTCACTCGGTGAAAAAGAGCGCAAGCGCTGTTTCACACCGATTTTCTGTGGCCGTGGTATCACTCCGATCGAGCCGACCCATTCTGGCGAAGCGTGACTCTCCCACGGTGATCTGATCTCATAATAATAATCGTAAAAAGTGACTGAGGGAGCAAATTACGCTTGACAATATAAAAATGACATAACCCCAATACCATCCCATTTAGTCAGCGTGGTATAGTGTTATAGTAGGTCAAAACCTCCTTGCCTGTAAAAGAGGCCTATATCCAGCAGTTGACTACTTAAGGCGGTTGATGATGATGGTGAGCTCGAATTGTTGCCGAATTGTTGATGATGATGGTGAGCTCGAATTGTTGTCGAATTTTGACCAGTTATTATAATAACTGGTCGAAATATCAGACCATTTAAATGTACCGAGCACCTATTTTGAGCGTATATTTTATTAACCATTATAGTTTAAAAGTCACTTTTAACCTTCTCTTGATAGTTAACTTGTTCACCAGCATTCAAAATCCATCATTCCGTTACTACAGTTTTATTTCAATATTTGCGGGATAAAAGCAAAAAAGACACTTTGATTTGATCATTGAAAAAGTTTCATTTTTATTAGTTTCCTTTCTTAACAACTTCTCCAGTCACTCCTGAAGGTACTTAATCAATGATACTTATTGTTTGGGGATTTCAAACATAGCGGCAACAGTATAAACTAAACTAACTACACTATATCCGTTTGAATTAGTTCTGAAACTTGTACTGGGGGTACGAAGCTAAATAAAGTCACCCACTGAGGTTGATTGTTGAACAAGTTTACTCAAGGGAATTGTGTACTGGACACGTGACGTACTTACACTTTTGCCGCTGGATAAACCCATTTTTAAGTTACGTATGTCAATCTTGTCTAGCAATAAAATCCCTCTTAATGGCACAATATATTTTTTGGTTCTAAGACATTGAAATATAATAAGGTTATATATTTTTTTAGAAGTTAATATCACAGTTAAAGGAAAAAGGACTTGGGAATATTGACATAAATTCTAATTCGATATTCTCAAGTTTTTCATTGCGAAAATGATCGGATTTATCTGGCTGTAAGATTTCTCTTATCATCGCTCATAGCCCAGTTGCACTCGGTGATTAGAAACAATCAGCGAGGGCAAGCAATGACGGCGCGGTCAGTACCTGGATGGATGGACCGCTGGTGGCATGTTACCATGAGCGTCTCCGTGATTCGGAGGTCACGTTAAGCAGTCGGTCCCGGTTGTTATCATAGTATAACAGTCGTGAAGCTTAGCTGGAGGCCTTCGGGCGGCTTAAAAACATCCAACGGTAAGATTTACGTAGCCACAACGTAGTCCTGCCAGTCCCCAACCCGCACTTGGCCAGCGTGGAGACGCATGGCCTTAACCCTCTCCTGAGAGGAGACCCGAGCCCAGCAGTGGGACATTATGGGTTGTTGATTGATTGATTGAAGATTTCTCTTGATCTAATAACATCTATGAAAGAGGAAATTTAACTTAGTATGTTTTCCATTATCACTGTAAAATAAAAATACAATGTACCAATATCTGCATTTTTGTTCATGATACTGTTTGCTAACTTAGTTTTTATTAAACTGAAATAATAAGCTGATGAATAGTTTGCGAGCACTACCGGTTAACGTCAATTACTGTTAAAAGCTTTTTCGGATATCTTCATTAAGGCACACATTGAAATACATTTGTGAACTCTGTTTAAAATCATTTCAAATATCAGTTATTGTGTGAGCTGCTACTTGTTATACTCTCGTTACATTAAAATAAACCATCTGTTCACTTCTTTATCTGTTAAAAATTAAACAATATTGGTACTTGAGGGTTTTAAATTCATAGGTGTCAAAATATTCTTAAGATATTCGAAGTTCCAGTACACTACAACGTTTAGGTATAGCGGTCACGTGTTTCGATGAAATCATTACCAATGTTAGTGCCTAGTATTTTATTAGGTTATTAAAACGACGAACACTAGATTTCCAAGTAAAATAAAAAAGAGTCTTTCATTCTGGTACAAAAAGATTCATTTCTATTCATTCAGTCAATGCAAAGAAGTCACAGTGTATATTATTTGCATATCTTTTAGTACGATATAAAAACGAAGCAGTATTGTAATGCAAATAACGTTAGTTGATTGTTCTTTCGTTACTTTAGCAATGGAAGTATACATAACAGGTATTATATTAACATTTACTGTCGCAATTTAAAATTATAAAATATTATTTTAGGAACACTGTCACTTAAACTAGGGTTTGCTATGCTCTATATAAAAGTTTCAATTATTAGAAGTTGGACTACCTTCGTATTTTAAATTTTACTGTACAACAATTTGTTATTATTGCTTCAATGCATTTTAATATTTGAACTATAAAATATGCAGAAGAGTGAAATATATAAAGTTAGCATTAGGTTCAGCGCCGTTTTATTCCTGGAGAACTTTAAATTTTCAAGGCGCAGATATAAATCTAAGACAGTTTCTCAATAAGCACACATTAGAACAACAACCCATAATGTCCCACTGCTGGGCTCGGGTCTCCTCTCAGCAGAGGGTTAAGGCCATACGTCCCCACGCTGGCCAAGTGCGGGTTGGGGACTGGCAAGAATACGTTGTGGCTACGTAAATCTTGCCGTTGGATATTTTTAAGCCGCCCGAAGGCCTCCAACTAAGTTTCACGACTGTTTTCGTATGATAACAACCGGGACCGACTGCTTTACGTGACCTCCGAATCACGGAGACGCTCATGGTAACATGCCACCAGCGGTCACCCATCCAGGTACTGACCGCGCCATCGTTGCTTGCCCTCGATGATTGTTTCTAATCACAGAGAAGCACACATTATTTACCCATTTTATATATTGTATCATTATTTAATCATCTATTAAAAGTTTTTATTATTTATATTATAAGTTGCACGTCGATGTCTATATGTCTGTCTGTGTTATCGTAGCTCTCAAATGAATGGACCGATTTCGATGCGGTTTTTTCACTTGAAAGCCAGTTTTTTTTAATTTTTAGTTTTAGTTTTTATCAGACAACTACTAAGTTTGTCAGGTCAGGATAACACAAATAGTAAAATAGATACAAATCTTATTCTTCCTATAAGTTCTATAAAATTTAAATAGTACCTAATGAAAATTGCAACATTTGTAACTCCGAAACTTTAGTATATTAGCTGCTACGCTGCTAAGCTGTAAAGAACCTAAAATGTAAAGACTATTACAACAATAAAAAATAATTTTTAGTTCTTAAAAATCAGCTCAGGTAAAACAAAATTTTACATCTATAACCAGAAGCTTACATTAGAGTAGTTATTGGTTTTACCGTTAGCGTTTTTATAAGATTCACAGTCAGCCTCATTCACACTAAGTGCCCACTTCTCAGTCGTTCAAAAGTAAATGTGTTTGTACAACAAATAAACAAAATGCTCTGTATACGGTGAACCTAAACCTAATGCTTTATTGAAGCGATTCGGCGAGATTGAGATTTATAACCTTTACCTTTCAAACTAATGAAGTTCTATTGGTTCTATCGTATTTCCACTGCGTTAAATTCACAGTAAATAACGATTTCTACGCTTTGTTTCTTCTGCTTTTGTTTAAACTGTAGAATCGAAACGGTATTCAATATTCAGAGGTGGTTATTCAAAATTATCTAACTTGCATGTTGTGTATGTGCATTATTGTAGATTATTGCCGAATCCTTGTAACAATTTATTATTGATTATGCAAAATATTATAGCATGTTGTGTATTAACAAACACATACAAAATGCAAGTTAATAATATCAGCCAAAGGCCAACTCTACACCAATATATTTACTTTAATGAGTGCAACGTATTAATATCACAGGATTACAGAATGGCATGTTATTGTGTACAAATGCTTGGATGTTTTTTAAATATTATTATTTTTCATTAATAAAAAGAATTTTCAACAAAAATCATTTTTGTCTGTTCACGGGGTGGAAGATCCTCATCAACCTTTCGCTCAGGACGACAAAAATAAGTATGTCAGAGTCTTATTGACTGAAAAACACCCATGTATTTCTCTGCTTGATAATTTGGAGGGATTCGGTATGTACAAATCTCTTCTTAAAATACTTAAAATATAATACCTAGAATAGAACATACAACTAAATTTAATAATACAGTCACATTCTTGTTGGTAGGTTAGAAACTTGAGTCAGGGTTTTCGAACAATATTACTTTGAAGGTTTCACCGCCATCTGTGACCAATACAAGTATTTATTACGTTCGACATTTGAACGGGCCGAACTTAATTAGAGTCGGAATTCTGTTAATTCAATAAAATATTTAGTATTAAATGTAGGCGTGGCAAATGTTGAGAGAATTATTTGATACATTTTTCTTCTTAATGGTATAAATTTTCTTTAAATTAATATTAAAGGTTTCTTTTCCTTCGATAGAATGCCATTTATTATTATAATGATTTATCTGTTCATTGAAATGTAAAAAAAGAAAATCATTTATTTGGAACGGTTTATAATATACGACTAAAACAAAATGGTAACGACGAGAGCTGTAAAAGTATTAAACTGTGACACAGATATCAACGCTCCCTCCCTTGATAGGAAAGCGAGTTATTACAAATGAAAACTAAATATATTTTACTATTAATTTAAAGTTTCCATAACAATAAAATAAAGATTTTGTAAGCGATTAGCGTGTTTGTGTGTGTGTGTATGTGGTGTGTGTTCGTGGCTGAAATGTTATGTATCCAAGAGTTTTTCTGTTTCCACATCATCGAGAGATTTGAAACAATGGTCAGGTTTCCTTTTCCAAGGGAATTTATTTTAAGGATTTTCTTATTCTGAACATAAAAAATACTGTTGTTATTTAACAGGATATATATTCAAAGGGTAGTAATATGTACTATTATAACATTACTGATACTTTAATGCACCGTTTTACACGATGTGGCAGTTCATCCGTCTTGACATGGCTTTTTTTTTTTATTTACGTGTGGAAACCCCCTTGGGCCTTCACCCCACCGGGATTTGCGACGGGGCGGTGTGTCGGAATCGAACCGACTAAAACCACACGGAGTGCCACTCTGCGCCTGAGACGGGAGAGATCCGGGAACCGCTTTCTTACGCCATCCGGACCCCTCCCAGCGCTCGCCCGCACTGAAGCGGGCTTCGTCGTCTGATGGCAAAACTCTCAATGTAGAAGAATTTGACATGGCTACCATAAGGAGTGTCGTTCTTAATTAGTTTAGTTCAATTTTTTACTCAAATAAGGTTTTGGGTAGACTTAGGTCGAGTTAATTCGTTCAGTATTGTTCAGTTCAGTATAGTATTCAGTATAACGAAAATCATCATCTAGTGATTTGATAGGCCATGAATTCGTAAGGTTTATTTCTTGTCTCAATACGCAAATTTTAGTACTATAAAACTGTAGCTAAGCGAGTGTATGTGTGATTGAGTTGTCCTATCAATATTGATAAATAGACATTTATAATTATACTTTGCCGAAATTCACAAAAAAAGCTCAAAGTTGCTTTATTTCTTAAATAAGCAGCTAAGGTATACTTTCTTATTAATTACTTTTATTGATACAAAAACTCTAACACTTTCTTATTCATTACTTTTATTAACACTAAATTATAGTTTTTTTAACTTTTATAATTATTTATAAGCTTGCAGTATTGCCTTAGGAATTTATTCCATCATAATAGTGTAAAAGTTTCAAAGTAAATAAATTTTAAATTGTCAGCAACTTAGTAAGTGCTCTCCTGCATCACCGTCGAAGTCTGGAAGTCAATCAAAATCTGTGTACCGTAAAGTTTGTAACCAACTAGCTTGTTTGTGTACAGATATAAGCGAACGTGTAGGGACCTTCCATAAGTCTATTACCGAGGCTTTACCCGCAAACCCTCCATTTCACGCCGAATTCGATTCACCTAATTGATCTCCACTTAGGAAACTAACTCCCAGGCGATTACGTAGCTAACGACTGTACAGATTTAAATGCGAATCCTTAAGGAAGTAGTTTCTTTCCGTACTACTATTTTACTTATTATGTTTAGAAACATAAAAGAAATTGTTATTACAATTCTAATTTCTTTAACAGGGTGTTCTTAGACTTTCGCAACTTTACACAAAGTTTTTGCTGAACAACGGGACTTATTTGCGAAACAACTATTTAAAAGATTACGATACTTTCTATACCTCGACGTTCCGTTTTTGGTTATGGGTAGGTATTTATATGCTTAATAGCCAGTACATTTAAAGATATAAAGTAAGAAATATCAGTTTTCTACACAAAGACTGGATTGGGATGATTGATTCATTTTAAATTGAATATTATTTAATTCCGTCAAACGATTATTCTTGTTTAAAAAGGTCTCGCAAAAGGGTTCATTTCCTTTAATGCTGACAGTTTACACATCAGTCGGTACTATTTACATAGTAGGCCACTTGGCAAGCCTTAGATCATTTTGCGCCGGATATTGGTAGTACTCGGCAGTAGATTGGCCGTTTGATGTTCCAACCTAATTGGACGTGGCATTCGGTTTTATATGAACTCACTTCTCGGCATACGAACCAATAAAATGTGGAGCCCGGCATTCAATAAGAAGTCTTATTTTGGGCCTTTGATTGGCGTTGGATTTTATCGGAATAATTCACCTGTAAAGAAGAGGAAATTTATTTGGATTACATACTACTTTTTTACAGGTGAATTTTTTTACGAATTTGCACTGATTTTCTTAACAATATTTTTTTAAGAGATGATAGTTTTTTAAATTGATCCAGCCGAGCCCCACGGTGTTAACAACAACAACGCGGGTAAAGCCACGGGGCAAAGTTAGTCTAAAAGTAGCCTAAGTTTACTCCTTATATAATAAGAAATATAGTAGTGGAAGTCCGGTTGAAATCGGTCCAACCCTTCCGGAGATTATCCGGAACAAACCGATAGAGAGGCGGACAAAAATGTTTCAAATTGCTTTTTGATTAACTACCGTATATACTTTAGCTACTACTAATAAAAATAGTAATTGTATAATTAGTGAAAAGATGTTCATTTTAAATTACAAACAGATTCTTGAATTTTATTTATTTGAACAACTCGTAGTGTTGAAATTTGTAACAAATTCTAATGATTTTTACGCAATTATATTTTTTATATAATTATAATATTTACGGTTTTCGTAGTATAATTATCCGTGGGACAGCTATTCCTAGTCAAGTCGAATGGTTCGGTTTGAGCAGGGTAATCACAATCTCACAGAAAACCAATATTAAGCATTTAAATTGTTCCTTTTCTCTATTAGGTATAGGTCTCAATATTTACACGTTTAAAACTAATGAAAAAAAATACAGTATATAAATAAATATGTTCAGACATTTTAATACACAACGCCATCTAGTCTCCAACTAAGCAGAACTTGTACTATGGGTACTAGACAACTGATATTAATAATTATATAAACACCCAAACTCCGAAACAAATATTTGCAGATCATACAAACATTTGGTCCGACTCAGGAATAGAACTCGAGACCTCTGCAGTCGCATTCGCTACCACTGCACCACCGAGGCAGTCAATAAAGCTAATATAGCTTTCTACCTTAAGGAAGAGCTGAATTTAAATCGATATTGAAGACACTTCACCAACGATCTCAGAATATCAGCTTTTATGAAAATGGTAATCTATTTAACCGAAGTATTAATTGCAATAGAAACGTCCGCGGTGGTTTTGATTTCATTTCTTTAGATGTACAAAATCGTTCGCAATACGAATCCGATTAGTTCGAGTTAAATCTGCGGATCCTAGTAGATTCTCCGTCGATGTCTATTTAATATATTCAAAAACTTTAGTCATGCTACTTTATATTCTATATTTCAACAGCGACAGTTTATTCGATTGGTGTGTGTTAGTAATTAACTAGATAATTTTGTTCTACATAACAACTTAAGTACTTATAACTATAAATAACTGGTAATATATTTATTATGTTAACCGAGGCCTAGATACAATCTGCATTGTTTATTGTGTTTATTAACTAAATTTTTCGTGTTGAACTTTTTTTATAAGTTCGCTTTTCTTGAATGATATTTATATTTCTCAGTCTAGATGTTTATAAGAACCGTTTCATTTTCATGACGGTATCAACATTGTTACTGAAATGTATGGACAAAACAGCAGTTAAAAGCCATAGCCACAGTCATAGTTTAGTTGATGATAGACAAGTATTACGTATTATATACGTATACTTGTGTTTTTTCTTTTATATCATTATTGCTCCCTATAGAACAAAAAAAAAAGAGAAAAATAGTAATTACAGAAAATTTCTAAGTATTATTCAAAAATATTGTTACCATGGTGATTAAAGTTCATTAAAGTCGTTTCAGCGTTAACATTTTGTTCTTTTTAGCACACGAAATATAAAATAATTACCCAACGTTGAACGTAGATTATTCATGTAGTGAATATCAGCAACCATTTGTAACAAAGTTGGCTAGCAAACAATTAGTGAAAGTTAAGCTGAGGGCTCACAGTTGGATCTGTTTGTTCTAAGTCCATGTTTGTTGACTATAAACATTCCTCGCCGGATATTACCCTTGTCCGGATGTGTGGAAGAATGCGCTCGATTCAATTTCTATTAGTTCTTTGACACACTTTACACAGCTGGTTCAAATATGGGCTTTTGCGACTATGAACTATATGATTTCACAGTAATAATTTGGTTAGTAATTCAATGTCATTAGATATTAAATATATGTCAGCAATTTTGAATAGCTTTCTAATCTCTATGTATTTGAAACAAACTCGTGTAAATACGTAAACATAAGACGAAAAATGTTGATTTTGTTGAATCCTTTAATAGGATATAATCTTAGTAATCGGTTTTATAGCTCAAACTTGCATTTCATTTCATATTAACCGTTTATCCCTCGGACTGTGTAAACTATTCATAAAAATTGATAGCATTAAGTTTGTTCTGCTCAAAGGGTGATAGATTTTCTCGATAGTCGGTTGTCAAATTTAAATGAAACCAAACTGGTATTATTTTTGTAAAAATGGCTCTTCTCCAGTTCATGAAATTATGTTTATATTATTCAAAAGTGACCGATATTCCGAAAACCGACTCATCTGTCATATATTGACTAAATCGTGGTAGAGTTATGCTTCTCCGCATATGGGCTAGCTCAACCGGAGTGACATTGTGGCAATTTAACCTAACAGAAAACTGGGATTCAAAGGCCAGCAACGTACACACGGAAATGCTTGAGTGGCAGGTGTCCGGGCAATATGCAGGTTGGCCTCTTGTACCACAAAATGAAAAAAATTGAGCCCTCGCGGGACAGCTGGCTTAAGCAAAACATTGAAGTTTTATTATATTTTGGAAATAAAAAAAATAAAGAGGTAGTTAACGAAAGAAAGTCAGAAATATAGCACAAATAAAAATATCACTTACAAGCGCATTACATGTGACATATCCTATCACATAGCATGTGTGGTGTGGTGACGAGTTGCCATGCCAATAGTGGTTTGGTTATTTGTTTCGATAGATTGAAGATGTAATGCATGAAAGATGTGATGTTTACTGCCTCGGTGGCGCAGTGGTAATAATAAATAAATAAATATTTTGGACATCNAAATAAATAAATAAATAAATAAATAAATAAAAAATAAATAAATCTCACACACAACGCCATCTAGCCCCAAGCAGAACTTGTGTTATGGGTTACTAAGCAACCGATATAAATACATATATACATTATTTAGTGTAAATACATATATATTATACATACAAAACTCCCAAACTCCGGAACAAATATTTGCAGATTATATAAACATCCGATGCGACCCGGGAATAGGACCCAAGATCTCAAATACAGCAGTCGCATACGCTACCACTGCGTCACCGAGGCAGTTATCGACTTTATTCAATTTATTGAATGTGTCATCAACACCTTCATTTCATTAACTATATCCTATTGATAAAATTGATGGTAAATATGTGATGTGAATTATTCATATATAGAGCCCTTATTGCTTTTTAATCTCTCAGTCATATAACCCTAAGCAATAATCATCCCATCTCTGCTCCGTTCAATCCCTGGTTAAGCTCTATATGTATTAATACATTTTTAATTACGTTACCCTCATTATACAAAAATGTCATTTTTAAGCATAGCAAAGCTTAAAGATAAAGCGAGTGTCATAAGAGCTTTAAGTTTATAAGGACACTCATATACGAACATGTCAAAAGTTTGATAGGAGGAGCCTAAGGTAAAAGATACAGCCAATTTTATTTATTTCATTCGATACAGATTTATTTGATAAAGTCACAAGAATATATTCATGTCAGATATTGACATTTCCTCCAATAAGAAACATATCAAACGTCGGTAGATCACAACTTATTACGGTAACAAATGAAGCGATAGCAGTACAGTATTATGTTTCTTTTCAAAGTTGTCAATTTTAAGCAGAACTCTGCAGGGTTTGAAAAGATGGCTCTGTCGACTTTTATCCTTAATGAAGACAGGGACGGCGGAGCTTTTGTTGCTTTGGTAGAAGCGCATTGTGACGCGATAGAAGAACTCATATAAGCTACGGGCGCCTTCCGCCGCGACGTTCGTTGTTATGCTGAGGAAATGGACCCCAGTCTTAAACGGAAAAGGGAGATTCGTCATATTGCCACGGTTGTGTAAATAATGTAGATGTACATTCATTAACATTATCGGATACAATATATTTTGTTATTTTTTATATTTTTAGATGTGTATACGGTATGTGAAATATTATTTTAACTTCTTTGTGCACCATTCGATATTTAAGTCGTTTGTTAATATTCAGAATTTTTTCTTTGTTTAATTTAAGATCGTTTGAGTCAGTTTTCTTCTAAGCATTGTATCAAGAATCCGGGTATCTCTTAAAACAAGTATTTTCAAGACTGTAATCCTCGATAATTTATAGTACACGTTATCATAGAAGTGAGAAAAATATAATTTAAAAATATATCTTAAGTCTGTTTCCTATATTACATTGAAACGTTTCTATAAATAGGTAATAAACTAATTTTACCTTTATTACTACCAAGTGTGCCGTACTTAATATAGCATATACATTTTGTAGGCAGTACTATTCTATACGTCTGGCCTACGTATGGTTACCTCTCTCTTGAGGGGCGACTGGAGCCCAGCAGTGGGACATTATGGGCTGACTGACTAATTTTCTAACCTATGTTAATATTCGCTTTTTAATACTTTAAATTTCAGTTAACCAATGTTCGGAATGAGTTTAAAACTTTTTAACGCTTCTGACTGCATTGGTGATCTAGTGATTTAAGGGGTCGTCACGCTTCGCGTTCTACTGTGCTGAGGGCAAAGGGGGAAGGTATTAAGGGGTTCGAATCCTACACGGGCTCACACTTTGTGTGATCCATAAATTATTGTTATGAGTCTGGTGATATTATGTATCTGTTCCATGTACTTGCAACGTCCCCCCCCCCCGACACCGAATAAATGTTTAATGCAGGAGTTGTTGTTATTTAAAAAAGAACAAAATTATACCAAAATTAGGAAACCAATTAAATTTAATTAGAAAAAAAACGAAGAATATAGATAACTGACATGTATCTCGACTAATAATAGTTTCAAATTGTATATCAAATTTATTTACAAACCATCAACAAATTCAATAAACCGTAAAGTATTTTCGTACATCGCACTTGTATAAAATACTGTGCGGAATACTAAAATTTATATCATTGCAAGTGTAAGATTTACAGTGAACGCTCCATGCGTGGGGTTTTTCTAAAATGTAGTAGATCTTCCTTATTTATGTTTACAGCTTATACCGGCCGCTTCCATTCGGTATATAGTTTGAATCCGTTTATCGGATTTCGAACACGTTTCGGCTGAATCCCATATCGGTAGACTTGATATATAAGCGTGGTCGGGTACCCTTATAAAATTACCGCTAAGAAAAGAATCGCTACGAATGAGGATACAATAAGAATATTCAAATGGCCGAAATCGTTCTCCCATATGAATATAGAAAGACGTTTATTTATTCGATAGAAAAATGTCTATTCGCCTACTATATTTTGGATTTTGCAGGAAATTGAGGGTAGCTGTAAAAAACGTAATGAAATTTTGAACGAATGCAAAAATTTTCCTAATCAAATGGCAATGAGGAACGCATCCGTACCACTACTATTAAAGGTGTGGCAATTCATACCTTATTATCTTTTGGTACCTATGTTTTATCTTAGCAAACATAGATAACCTAGCTAACGCTTATCTGGCTTGATAAGTCACCAGTTTCGATTTCGTCGACAAAGTGAGTGGACACTGCTTATTCTAATAAAACGTTTTTATTAGTGTAAAGTGGTAAAAGTGTTATTGTTGTGAGATGGCTGGAGCTGGTAGAGGCGAAGGACAAGGGCCTGCCGTAGGCAGACTGGAGTCTAACATCTACTGTATTAAATATACCTTGTTTTGTTTCAATGTCGTATTGTGGGTGAGTACAACGCAAATTGAAATCATTGTTTGAGCGTCCATTTTCATATTGGGAACAAGGTTTTGATTTGTGCTCGAAAATGTTAATTTGTGAATATTTTCCTCATAGTTTTCGAAATGAGGATCTTTTGTATGAACTTGATTTTATATGTAAGTCGTGTTTCGTGAGTTCGTGTGTTCGTGTTCCAATTACGCGAATTGTTAATTATTATGATATATCTATGTGTGCGTTCCTAAAATTACTGTCTATAGTAAACGTCAAGATAGACCTACAAATTATAAAGGCGCGTTCACATGAGTGATTATTAATATTAATGTCTGAGTCACCATGTTCACAATCGATTAGCACGCGGTAAGCGTTAGTATTGCCAGCCTTATACATTTTATTTCATCTTATAAAGTATCAGTAAGTTTTTATTGATATGTATGTTACAATAGGCTTATTAATTTCATTTATAAAATAAATGTTCTTTATATTTGTTTTATCTTATATTTTCTTCAATTATCTTTCATGTTCCTTTAACTTATTTTTGTAAATATCAATGTATATAAATATAAGTAAAAAATATTACAATCGTCGACAACAGTATTGCATTCATCCAACTACACTATCAGGGGCCAACTTTAAAAATAGAGAAGGATCTGAAACAAGAAGACCCTCTATCCCTGAAACTATTTACAAGCACCCTGGAGGAAGTCTTTAAGTAACTGACGGACTCATGGGAAACGAGGGGCATTGTCGTTGGTGAACGGAGATTGATAAATCTTTGTTTTGCCGACAAAATTGTGCTTTTCGCACCCTCGGCCCGAGATCTGCAAAAATGCTTCAAAAAGTAAGCACGGCAGGCTTTGAGGTTGGACTTCAAACGAATCCATTCAACACCGAACTTATGACCAACAACAGAATATGTAAGGTGGAGGTTGAAGGGCAGGAGATGTCAAATAATACTTGTACCTGGGCTAGTTAACATCTGTTAAGAACAGGCAAGAAAAGGAAATCGATCGCTAAATTGATAACGCCTGGAAGAGCCCCTTTCCTTCAAACGCCGACTCTTCGACATGTCTCCTGTCCATCCGACAGGATCCTGTTAGAAACACAGAGCTGTGTTCCGACACTAAAGTCGTAGATATGGGCTAGAAGACTGCCAGTTTCAAATAGGATTGGGCCGGTCACGTATGTCGTATGGATCCGGACCGATGAGCCAAGGTCTTCAAACACTTGGTGCCTTAGGGTGGACGTTGACGATGAGGCAAACCTCGTAAGAGATGGCTTGACGATCTTGACGCCTATCGCATAGACTGGCCGAAACTGGCCTTATACAGAGAGAAGTGGCTTGTTGCAGGGCAGGCCTTTTCCCAGCTGTAGGAAAGCTATGCAACATACGCGTACAAATAATAAAGTAAATACATGTATTCATGATTTCTTATGTTTGTAGATGGATTTATTTCGTAAATAATTAACTGAAACGATAATGTATGTACCATATTTTCTAACAATAATAATCATAATTAAGAGCAAACACGCTGATAACTATACTTTTGCCTTTTAAATATGTATAATTTGCTTTTATATATTAATTTTCGACAGCCGTATAGTTGTTTGTGTATGTGTGGGGAAGGATTTAGAAAATTCATCCTGAGGGTGCACTGCAAACTGCAAAGAATAGGAAAACTTAATACAGACCTATAGCATCCCGTCTGACTAGCGTGGTATAGCAGGCCAAAACTTCCTACACAAGGAGAAGCATAGGCTGCTAAGAAATATATAGAAGAAGCGGACCTATGTCCGGCTGTAGTCTGTTTAAGATTGTTGTTGTTGACTATTTTTGAAACGAATAGATACATGTATATTTGTGCCAAGGGCTATCAGTTATTAAACAAACTAATAATTTACTTTTGTATATCAGAGAAACATACAACTAATGATCTCTGATTGTTTTATAGTTAATTATTTGTTATATATTTTAATTACCTTTAAAAATAGTACCAGCTACTTTAATGCACCTAAATTATTGAAACTGTAATATCAACTTTTATATTTTCTAAATTTTCCTATAAAAAATAGAAATACTTTCGCAAATGTTAAAATACAACTACATAACGAAACATATGAAAAAATGGGTCTTTGAAGTCAGTTAAGACATGATTAAAGCGTTCAATCGCATTGAGGCAATATGAGTTTTTCCTTTTTTTCGTATATTTTATATTGTAAGTTGAAAATCAGTGCTAAAAATTCGATTATGACTTTGAATTTATCAAGTTTAAGCCCCGCGCAGTAGTTCTTAAAGAAAATAACATGTTATACTCCGAACCTGATATAGATATCAGAATAATGGTGTGATGTTCTCGTTTTTCTATATGATTCCAACGTCTCTATAAACTTTAATTCTGGGAAATAACGATGCATGATACGTACAGTTTTATCATTTGCTGTTGATTACAGTCTAATATCTTGCAACTAACCTAAAATAAAGGGCCTAGTATAAAGAATGTGTTATCAGGTTGATAACGTTGTCCTGTTTTCCAAGTACGAACAAGTCACGGTCTGATTCATGATTATAAAAACATTTCGTATGAGTATTCTATCTACTATGTTGTTGTAATTTTGTATCCGTTTAATAGAAGGAGGGAGTTCCGGAAAAGCGATGATTAATTAATATTTTCTATGATAAAATGTATAAGGCTTTGGAGCAATTTGCCTGATATTTTCGGAATTTTATTACGCCGTTTTAAATGTCAAATGAAATGACATATTTGGTTTCATTAACAGGGCTAGCTAAACACCATTAGTACAGTACAGTGGTTATTTTGTCTAAAATCGAGTGGTTACTTTGTTTTACTCGACTTATAGGGACTTATAGTAAATTGGCTGCAGCAGTATATTGGTCTTTTAAATTCTATGCAGATCAAAAACAACATTTTATTTCTGGGAAAACCTGTAGGAAACAAATGTAACAGATTGTCATTGATGTACATTTTTAGGAAGTCAAAATAGCTTAGAGTTAGTTAAATTCTAGCAATCGGGTGTGCTTAAAATATTCTTCTTTTTTAAAAAAAGACAGATAGAACACTTCATTGGAGACATTTCTTTATTGTAGGGTGACAGGCTACGCTTCAATTAATAAAGAAATACTGTTGTGATTATAATCTGCAGAAATATTATACTTTGATATCGGTTCAGCTATTCCTGATTTAATACAATAAACTATTATAGCAAAATTATCCCGGAATTTTACATAAATTATCAGTCATTACACTACTGAGTACCGCTTAGCTGTCAAAATGACACCACGATCAAGTTGTAAATAATTTATACAACGAGTAAAGTTGTGGCAAGTAACAGACATTACGGACACGTGGCGTCTGCCGCACTAAATCTTACACTCACAAGTTGTGCTACTTGCTAACTTGCGATACAGCGAGTACCGAGTCCATTTAATTAATGGGACCTATTATATTGAAATTGTAGAGATTTCAAAGCATTATTTGGTAACTAAAGTATATAATCGATACTTCCATATCTACACGATATACTATTATATTGGAAAGTAGCTTTGTCTATCTTGTACACTTTCACGGCTAAACCTCTTCATCGATTTCGATGAAATTGGGCATGGCGATACTTTGATTTTTGAGGAAGGACTTATGTTTCTCTATGCCGCGATAATCGAAATTCAGGTGGGCCAAGCCTTATTATTAAAATTCAGTGTCACAGGGAAGTATTTTCAAATAGTTCATGAAAAATATGATCAGTACTTTAGAAACGTTGATATATCGATAAATAAGTAAAAATAGATAAATATATTTTGTCAATCATTAATTTCCTACGTGACTGTTAAATTTTCATGTATTACGACGAAATTAAATTGTGAAAACAGAAAAGAAGGACGTCGACATAAAACAATAAAACACAGCACTTCAACGTTCGTTAATCATCCGAGCTGTTCACTATAAATTGGAGTGTGAGTCTGCGCCAAAAACTGTGGGCTGCTGACGTTGAGTGTCATTCAACCACCACCTGAACAATCGTTAAGGTGTTTCTGAAATAATTGTCGAAGTTACGAACCAAGTTACCGATTCAGTATTGATAATTGACTTTTGAATTCGAGCCAAGACAAGCGTCTTATCAAGCAGTAGGATTGAATAGATTTCATTAATTGTACAATCAAGAATTGGTAAATCCATGAACTATATAATACGTTATAATATTATTAAACATAACACTGAAACAAAAACAGACTAATGTCATGAACTTTTTTTCCAGTTTTTGGTGATGAAGAGCTTTGTGTAGTATGTGTATGTAGACGTATATTTAACAGTAATGTAGCAACTAACAGAATATACAATGTTATGTGAATTATCGGCTAACGTACACATCCTACTAATATTATAAACGTGAAAGTTTGTAAGTATGGATGGATGTTTGTTACTCTTTCACGTAAAAACTGCCGACTGCAGGAAAAGCAAAGCAAAACTGCAGCTTATACATCTGAAGAACACATAGGCTGCAATTTATAAAGATACAATTGATACAATATCTTTGTACTGCGGTAGTAATTTATAAATGTTGCTATTTTGACACAATTTTAACAAATAACAATAAAAATTGATTTGAAATTGTGTCACAGCCAATTTTATTATATTTTCATAAATGATATAATTATACTACAAATTATTCATCATCAACAACCCATAATGTCCCACTGCTGGGCTCGGGTCTCCTCTCAGGAAAGGGTTAAGGGAAATTATTCATTGGAGTCTTTATTCTGTTGTTTTTTAATTCTCTGAAATAAAGAACTAGAATAACTCTCATGACATATTTCAGTAAACAGTACTTAAGACACACTTAAAACTAAGTTTATTTGCATATAAACAAGTGAATAGCAAAAATCATAACACAGTCATCAAAAATAGATTTGATACATAATCATAAAATAATCTAGTAGTTATTGATAATACATTATATTAGGTCTTTGAAGTAATGAATTTAAGAATTTTTCTCCGGTGATATAGGAATTTATATAAAACTGCAATGAACAATATTATTTCAATAACATTAAATTCCCTTTCAGAAAGCCATCTTAATTGAGATCTATATGTACTTTAAGACCTTACTCTTGCAGATAGGGAAGCAAAATTTTCCAGAGATGTCTTGCTTAATCGTTTTTTATTGAATAAATACATCAAGCCTTTGACTCGCTTTGCCTCATTTAACTATGCTGCTCCGCGCTTGCCCGGTTTCTCTTTCATAGAAAAACCAATATTAATTAGCACACTGAACAAAGCGTTAATTTATATGTTTCTGCTTTAAGAGTTGCAGTAATAATTATGTTTGTTTTTAATTTATTGGGAATATTAATTAATTGAGTCTATTTATTTTCGCAAGACTCGCTTTCTAGGAAATAAATATTTTCTTCCTTATTAAAGATATATTTTCGAAACTTCGTTCCATCCATGAGAGGTAAATGAAGGAAAAAAAAATATTAGAAATATGGTACTGTTGTAGGACCTGCTCGACCGGAGTGATATCACAGAATCACAGAGTGAGTAAAGACCGGAGGCTCACACCTAATGTGGCCTATGTCCTTCTCCAAGGTCCAATCTAAATGGCTGTTTAGCCCTGTATGCATATCTGGTAGACAGGCAGAGTTACTTTCACATGTATAATATTAGAATGGATAGTAAGGAATGTGTTTAATGTTAGCAACAGGGCCTAAAGCGCACATTTAAAACATTCGACAAATAAATCTATTTCAATGAAAAACATTTCATTCATTTTCACATAATAGAGAGGAAATAACAAAGTTGAATAGTTTTGTTTTGATAGCGACTCAGATATGTTCTTGTGGAATTCAACCTCGGTTTCATCTAAATCACAAATGTTAAAAAAAAATTGAATGAATTGCGGAGTAGTATGATGGAATTTATAATATTGTTTGTGTACTCCCATTTTAATGTTAGGGTATTATATTGCTAACATACAATGTTTAAATTGAATAGTTTAGATGAGATTTGGTACTATTACTTAATTTTGCTTTCTTTTATTCATGTTTTGTTAAAAAATCAAAACTTTATCTGAAAATCGGTATCTCGGGTACGGAACAGTATTTTCTGTTAAATAAAATTTGAAGATAACGTAATATATTTTGAGGACTCTTAGCTATATCACTGAATCAAATTGCCGATTTGACTTACCGGAATCTTAAAGAGATGGTTTAAAGATCTTAAAACGCTGAAACGAATTCGTTCAGCGGGGAGTTGCGTGGAGCAGATAAAACGTACCATATAAGATATTCAAATCCCTTAAGTGCACGTTGCGGTTGAATTGCGAGAAAAAGTCCCATTTTGAAACGTTGTTAAACTCTTTATTATTCCAGCTTTGCAGGTGTCTCCAAGGAGATACAATGGAAGCCGGGACTGACGGCTGTTACCGGTTGTGAAAAACCGGTACGCTGCGCCCAAAATAGTACTATTTTTTATCACTCAAAGAGGTTTGAGCTCAATTGTGGTTAAGCGAGGAAGAAAAACTAAACTTTTTATAATAAAGTAGTGGAAATAGGTTGTGTCGCTTTTGGGAAATTTTATTTCATTTACTTGGACTACTTATTTAAATAAATACTTATGAATATACTTATAAGGTAGAAGTATCTGTATGCAGTTGTTGAAAAGAGATGGGAATACAGTTTATTAACATTAAGTCACATTTTAAAAGTAGCTACTGCCATTACAATTTACAAACATTCCACAATTTTAATTCTTTCTTCACCTACTCATAAAACCTTCAGCGACCCGTTAGAAGTTGAAAACTCACTATGTACATACATAAGGTTAAAACACCGCGGTGTTACAGCGGTGACGTAATGAACTATTAATTGTATTTTACTTTATAAAAAGTTAGAATATATATATATATACATGGTATGTCTAACTTATTCTAAATACTTAAGTACATGTACAGTAAATGTTTGTTTTTTAATTCATTTATAAAATATTTTCTACATTTCATTCCTTCTTAAGATATCTATGCTATTGAGTAATATCTAAATGAGTCAATGAGAGTGTTTAATCCATCTAGTACTTGAGTATTACAGCGATTAAGTTCGAAAGTAGAAATCACAAGCTTAGTGTTTACCAAATAATCATAATAAGCATTGAACGATAGAAGCAGACACGCAATTTTCAACACATCACTCAAATATGTTACAAAATAACGTCATATTCGTACCTAGAAACCACTCCTGGCAAGGCAAACGAGCTTGGTGTAAGTTTTTACGACCCTATAAATTTTTAACGTTCCAAAAAACAACGTCTTTTTGCTCACTGAGAGGGTATAAGCCAGACATAGTTCTGGCGCGATTACAAAATGTATACCTAACTGAATTAATTTGTACGGAAATGAATAAAAGTATTATTAAAATTACATCTACAGTTCATAGCCTAACCGCAATTCGGGTCAAACAATAAACCCATTTCTTGATGTTATGTATTTTTAATGTTCATGCTTTTTAGTGGTCTATGAAAGGCGCTAGATTTAATTTAATAAAGCTTTGCGCGAGAACGCTACAATTTTAAGAAAGTCATAGCTCTTTCAACACGGACTGAATCATTGGTCCTGCAATAAGCAATGAAGACGTTTTGATTTCCAGTTCAGATCAAAATTTTTGTAGGGTTTTTCTTTAAGCAAATCTTAGTAACAGCCTGGAGTACGAAACTTTGACAACAGTGCACTCCGAGAGCACGTTAAGCTGTCGGTCCCGACTATCACGAACATCTATGGCAATCGTTATCGGAAGTCAGTGCCTCAAATATACTGACAACTCAACTTTCAGTTCGCCCTCAGGGGCGATGCAAGTTCCTCTGTCGCAAAACTGATATTCTAGTAAATCTGCTAGCAAAATTTTCACCAGTTTACTACAGCTATCGATCGAATATATTTAGATAAAATTCTTTTATAGTATTGATTACAAATCAATTCACCCGGAGAGATTCTTATTCTCTTAGAAAGAGCTCCGTAATAAGATAAATTTATCAGAATTCATTCAAATAAAATTACATTTGCAGAGATACGTAGTATACATCAAGTAGGTTTGTTACAAAATGTATGAGAATTCTTTGAGCAGAAATAGCGTGACAGACACATGTAGACATCAAAAGTGATTTTATAAGTGCTCTGTATCCCAGTACGAGAGACTGAAAACTATTTAGGTACTGTCGTGAAGTTTTACAGCTGCATGTATAAAGTTTCATAGCTCTTGCCACTTTAGTTCAGACGAACTTTTCCTTAAGTGAGGTAATTATTTTTTTTACCAGACACGCTTCACGTATCTTTTTAGCTATTAGTACTTTTACTTAAGTAGAGGAAAAAATATTCTGGTAAAATTTTATTTGATATATCTAATATCAGAACATTCAACATTATTTACCAGCCAACCTTTGGGCTATAGAGATATAGGCATGAAGGTCAAATTTGTCCAGAACAACATACAATTATAAGCTAAGCAGTTAAGTTTAAATGGTGAATAGATGTCTGAATTATGTAAATTACAAAACATAATAGAGTCATATGCTTTGCAATAATATTCTCTTTTATCTTGACAGAGGTAAACAAAGACGGGTCGCCTAACAGTGTTTAATTTTTATTTAGAACGCTTAAATAGATTTTTTTGGTTGAAAATTAAGTAACAATACTAAAAAAGTGTGAATCAACAAATATATATTATAGCTTTTAAGCACGACAAAGCTTAAAATAACAAGATAAGCTTACGATAACCTTTTATGCCCTTCTTTAAGGTTCAACCTATCTCTGTACCGAATTTATCCCAATCGATTTAGCGGCATAGACGTGAAAGCTAAACATACAGACAGATAGAGTAACTGTCGAATCATATTATTAGGATGGATTAGAAATTTTGAATTTCACGGGTTTCTGTTCACAATTCTTCGATTTCTCTCACATTTCGAAACCTCAAATGACTGTGTCTGACTCAAGTGACTTAAAGAATTTACTAACCACAATCTAAAGTTGAGTGCCCTCTCTATAAAATAATGATTAGTTAATTTAACAATCACAATAAGTTTCCTGTACAAAAGAAATTCAAAACACTCGGTGTTTGTCTCTAAAATATATAAAATGTTTAACAGAAAATGCCTCAATGTCATTTTATTTAAATGACAAATATTATTCAATATTACTAATACTACATTCTTAATTTTCAATCTATATTGAATATTGACATAACAAAATTATAATAACAGTATAATAATAATAAATATTTCGGTCATCTAACACACAACGCCATCTAGTCCCAAGCTAAGCGGAGCTTGTATTGTGGGTACTAGACAACTGATATCAATACACAAAAACTTTTTTTTGTAAATACATACATATTATACATAGAAAACACCCAAACCCCGAAACAAATATTTGCAGATCATACAAACATTTGGTCTGACCCAGGATTCGAACACGAGACCTTATGGAAAGCAGTCGCGTACGCTACCACTGCGCCAAGGAGGCAGTAATTAAGATTAATAGAAGTAAGCTCGTCCGAAAATGAAACCACGGGGGGCTTTTTTCCTTATTATCCTGTTCTATGTAAGTACCACTGTTTTCTTACAGCTTTTTCTATCTTGAACAGGAAGCAATTACGTTCGTCTTGGAAAAACAAACAATTAGTAAAGTCTTAAATTATCACGATATAAGATTAATCAATCGACCTATCCTGTATAACAAAAATACCAGTCGATATTGAACACCCGCAAGTAACTTAATTTTGCAGAGAGGTCTATTATTCTATCTAAATTTATTATCTAAGAATTGCTAATAAGCCATAAAATTATTACCAGTGATATTATGTGGATATTAATACCAGAAGCCCTATTTTATTAAACCCCAAAAGTAACCCCGTCTATTTCCTACATTATCATGTCTATACTGCTTTACAAATTTAAACGAAATTTGTTATGGAGAAACTTTGAAGCGCTACTATTTACTATGATAACCGACGTATACACGAGCAGAGCTGCGGATAAAAGCTTGTGCATAATTAATATTATTGCGTTTGCTATGCAGAAGAGAAAGTTATATTCGTAGAAGTGCCACAGACGTTGAATATTAACAAATAATTTTATTAAAAGAGTCATTGAAATGTACATTCTTAATGTATGTATTTATAATATTAGTATATATTACCTATTTTAAAGATCAAGGAAAAGTTTTAGGTGAAATAAACTAATATAATCTTTAAGTAACGCAATGTATTTCATCATTTACCTATAGCGTCCCACTGCTGGACTCGGGTCTCCTCTCAGGAGAGGGTTAAGGCCATACGACCTCACGCTGGGCAAGTGCGGGTTGGGGACTGGCAAGACAACGTTGTGGCTACGTCATCTTGCCGTTGGATGTTTTTTAGCCGCCCGAAGGCCTCCAACTAAGCTTCACGTATTATCGTATGATAGCAACCGGGACCGACAGCTTAACGTGACCTCCGAATCACGGAGACGCCCATGGTAACATGCCACCAGCGGTCACCCATCCAGGCACTGACCGCGCCGTCGTTGCTTACCCTCGGTGATTGTTTCTAATCACCGAGTGCAACTGGGCTATGAGCGCCTCAATGCATTTAGCAAAACGCAATGGCAGAAAATAAAGAGAAAGATATAACCGCTTTGAAGATTCCTATTGTTATACCTGCAATTAGTGTTGGAGTTTTAAGCAAGGATTCGTTTGTACAAAAGTATTTTTTGTTACTAGGGAACAGTCTACCGCAAGTTGTTTACAAAATTACATAATAATCAAGTAAGTAATAAAAAGTGGTAAATAAAAAAAGTGTTAAAAAAAATAATAATTTAAATAACTCTTTTGTGTTGTTTTCAATCACTAAAACTGCCTTTGTGGCTCAGTGGTAGCGAATGCGGCTGCTGTGCTAGAGGTCTCGGGTGCGATTCCCGAGTCGGACCAAATGTTCGTTTAATTTGCAAATATTTGTTTCGGAGTTTGGGTGTTTTCTATGTATAATTTGTATGTATTTACAAAAAAGTATTAACATAAGTTGTCTAGTATCCATAGTACAAGCTCTGCTTAGTTTGGGACTAGATGGCATTGTGTGTTAAAATGTCTGAATATATTTATTTATTTATCCTATAATTGATTTTCTTTTCTATTAAATTTTTTATTCTACAAAACCTTACTATGACCTTATTGACGTCTTAACATGTAGAGTATACTAGATAGATGCTATCGTCTTATAATATAATAATATAATCAAAACTCAGATCATAAAACATCTTGAAAGGAAAACTTTGAATTAGTTTCATTAACATAGAAAGAGTTTCATAATATATATTTTTATGTTATGTACGAGATGAACAATAGGATTTTCCGGTATACAGCATTATATCTTCATTTTATTATGGCTGACACACGCATTTCTTTTTGGATATAACCTAAAAGTTTTGTCATAAAAGAGCTCATAACCTCACTTCACTAGCGTACTATTCAGTAGGACCCAACTACCAAATTAATTGAATAAAGCCAGTGTACAGGCAAGGTACTAGAACAACTTTTTATTGTATGCGAGTTCGTAGAAACAATTCTTTTTGAATATATTTCCCTTCATATATTGATGAACTATGTAAGTATTTTAATTTAGCAATTGCGAGCATTTGACAATTACAGTTAGTGTTTTTATAAATTTATTGACATGTATCTCATCATTGCCTGCTTCTAATACTGTAAGTCTGTATTTAAATTTAAAAATAAAAACTGCTTATCTGCACACTGTAGATAAAAATGTCTTCTTTTCTCATTTTTATAAGCTCACTGTTCATAATCGAACATGAAAACAAAAACATAATTCTTAATAAACACATGTCATTATGGAATGAGTTTAATTATCCACTGCTAGACACAAGCTTCTCGTGCAAGAAGATGTCGATAATAATAATAATAAATGCACATACGAGTAGATTTAAATAGAGCTAGTATAGTTGCGCGGATTTCCATTCATTATTAAACGCAAAAGTATAGATGTGAAATATTTAAACGGTATCCATAAAATACTAAAACATATTTTCACATTAATTGAACTTGATCTAGTGGTTTTACTGCCAAACCTGAGGCTGCAGTCATGCGTAGACGGAATCGCTAACCCCTGCACCAAAAGGGCCAGCCAAAAAACGTTCAAGCAAATAAGTAAGTATTCCTAGTACGGCAATTCTCTTCTTTCTGCCTTGCATAATACAACCATGGAATGAACTGTTACCTACGGTATTCCCGGACCAATAAGACCTTCAAACCTTCAAGAAAAGAGCGTACTCCTTCTTAAAAGGCCGGTAAGGCACTTGTGACGCTTCTGGTGTTGCAGGTATCCATGGGCGGCGGTAATGGTTTACCATCAGGCGATACGCTTTCTCGTTTGCGACCTATATCATAAAAAAAACCCCTTTTGAGAATTATTTCTTCTATGACGGGCACGATAATTTCTTCTGTATCTGTATGTAATTTATCTGTTACATGTATTTATTTATCATAATTATGAGCACGTTTATCAGTGACCGTTTACCAACCATATGTTCACATGAAAAAATTCTGTAACTTCAGAAATGAGAAAGGTATCGCATAATACGATCACACAAAAAATATTTATTAAAATTAATAATCTCCTTTATTCTTTGTATGTTTAAGTTCTAAGTTTTATTTTTATAAACAACCCCCTAAAGTCGGATACTTATTTGTTTATGTCCGTGTGGAAAACATTAAAAAACATGGTGTTTACATTGTTCTTCTATTATATAAGTTTTCTACAAGCGAACAAGTCAACTTTCCGCATCATTTGGCGAGATACTAATGGATTGCGAGCACTGCTGTTGTCTCAATAGCACTTTTTGCAGACAAAGTATAATGACGGGTGGTTATGCTCTATTTCTCTGTTCTACATCTGCAAATCGACTAGCAAGCATTTGAAAAGCATAATAGTTTTCTTCATGCTTACTCGATATAGTTGTTTCACAGGATAATAAAGTTATAAAATAAAAAAAGTGTACGAAGCTTTAAAGAAAGGGGTAGCCAAAACGTCGCATTAAACACGTAATGCCAACAATTTTGAAAATGTTTACAATTTTGAATCTTTAATTTCAAAATTATAATAAACGTTACATATAAGTTATAAATGAAATTAAATTTATACAAATAAATATTTCGGACATCTAACACACAATGAGATTATAATATGAGTACTAGACAACTGGTATAAATACATATAATATGCCAACAAACTGAAAAATTAGTTTGGCAGAAGTATATGTTTATAGAGAAGTTGGGAGTAAACATGTTACATCATTTAAATAAATTTTATTTTATTTATATATATATTTTGAGAACATACATAGACAACACCCAAACTCCGAAACATATTATAATATTTGCAGATTATACAAACGTGTGGTCAGTTGGAACCCGAGACCTCAAGCATAGGGCAGAGGCAGTCAATTTAATAATGTTTACTGATAGTATAAAGTTTGTGTTGTTGTAGCTGGCAACATCTAGACTTATAAGACGGATTGTGAAATTTCTTCAACCAATCGAAAGCCACATTATTTGTGAACGTCCCGAAAGATGATTAACGCGATATCAACGTACGATATATGTACGAGGCGCTCATAGCCCAGTTGTACTCGGTGATCAGAAACTATCACCGAGGATAAGCAACGACAGTGCGGTCAGTACCTAGATGTGTGACCGCTGGTGGCATGTTACCATGAGCGTCTCCTTGATTCGGAGGTCACGTTAAGCGCTCGGCTCCGGTAGTTATCTTAGGATTACCAGTCACGAAGCTTAGTTGGAGGCCTTTGGGCGGCTTAAAAACAACCAACGGCAAGATTAGGTAGCCACAACATAGTCTTGCCAGCCCCCAACCCACACTCGGCCAGCGTGGGGACGTATGCCTTAACCCTCTGTTGAGAGGAGACCGGAGCACTGCAGTGGGACACTATGGATCGTTAATTGACATATGTAGGACAGTTCTATTTCTGAACAATAACTTACTCTGTTATTCTGTACATTAAAAAATAATAAAGATGATTATATTTTCAATATACTAATATTCGTATTTCCGCGTATTGATCGAAAGTTCTAGAGTTCTGCAAAGCTATAGAGATTTGCTTAAAAAGTGTATATTCTACTTTCCATTTATATATCTAATGAACTTCGTTATGTCCCGAGAGCGAAGACATACAAAATAACGAAGAACTGACGTGAACGTTAAATATTGTTAAAGTTTGTAGAAGGAAGTTCTCCACGAAATAGATGCGTCGTAATTTACTTCATGTACGGGGTGACGGCAATGTCCCAATACACATTTGTAGCTGTTCGTTCGCGTAGAACAAAATAATTTTGACATAGTTTTTACTTAAATGTACTAAAATATTTTTTTTATAACTTTAAAATTGAAATGATAAAATAACCGTAATTATTTTACCGTTTTAGAATAATTATAAACTGCCTAGGTCCCAAGCTATTTGAAACCAGATACACAGACATTAAAGACCTTGAAAAAAAATTTTTTACGGTGTCCCATCTTAAAGTTCATTTTCATTTATTGTGTGATATTTATTTTTAGAAACTGTGGATAAGACACATTCCGTTTGAATTTAAAAATGAGACCTATTTTTTGAAACAATGAGTTACTAATCAATTAAATTTCGCAGTACACAATATATATACGTGCAATATAAGCTATAATATAATCGAACTAGGATATAAAAATCCTTTCGTTTAGAAACAAATTGAAGAGTTGGAAAAACAAAAGAATGAGTGTAGAATGTTGCCAGGACATTGAACTTTTTTCGTGTCCCTTTTATCTCGTGTATGTATATGTATACACATAGCATGTATATAAATTAGTGCAGGAACGTGGACTGCTTTAAAAGTTCTTATTTCTTAAATGTCAGCGTGGAAAATTTAGAGAAACTGTTTGTTGTCTTGCTATTTTACTATACCTTTTGATAAATCGTAGAATTTACTTTGTATTGTTAATAAAATTACATACAAAGCACTGGAATGTATGTAATTTAAGCAAAAATTTTAGAAGTATAGAATTGTTTTCTGTGTCACTGTTCCATTATTAAGATTTAAGATTGTATTATAATAACTTCGAAATTAAAATACATCTAAGTTTAGGTACAGAGTCGTAAGCTCAACCAAATTACCGTTCTAATGGCTTCGTTATTCTACATTCTGTAAATAACATTCCCGTGTTGTGTAATTAATATATACGTATACGACCGGAGATACAGAGCAAATATTAGCAAGACAATAGCCCTCAGTTTTATCTACAGCTATTTGGAAGACAAAAACAAGGCTATTATAAGAATCCTGTGATGTGGAGAGGTTGGCGATAGTATGAAAGACAACGATTGGCTAACGACATTAATGAGATTATAAAAGTTTTAGAACTAAACTTATTTATTGCTTGTTTATCGCACTATTTGCGTTATCGTATGATAAACGTATTTGTTTTTTAATATGACGTGGTGATAGGAGGTGTAAGGTCCCTTACATTTGAAATAGATAACTACCCTTATTGCACAGAGTTTTTACAAGTATGGGTTATATACCCATACTTATAAAGCTCTGAGGTTTGATGATAATATAATATTGTTAAAAAGTGTTATAAAGTAAAGAAATGAATTTCCTTACAAACATGAAGTTATTACTTCTGAACTTATTTATTATAAAAACAAAACCCTTGAAAATTTATTAATAATAATTCAAAAAATATAAAATCTAAAATACCTAAAGTTTTAGGTTAAGGAAACTATATAACCCAGTTCAATAAAGAAATGTACGATTCTCAATTTACTTATTAATTATGGTGTTTTTTTTTATTTTTAAGTATAACATTGAAAGTTAAAACATTAAAGAACTTTGATGGCGTAATACATGCTTAAACACTCTGTACAGTGTAACTTTCCATATTAAAAAGTCATTAAAAGAAGCGCTGGCAGTCGCAACTATAAACAAGAAACATTAAATCTCAAATAAAATTTAGTGGCAGCCAATACTTTTATAAAGGTGAATGTTTCTCTAGATATGCAAATATCTTAGTACCATACTTCATATGTTTCCAATAGTAGTTATTATATATGCCTAATAACACGGTATCTATTACATGTTATTTAATGGATATAATTTATACCAATCCATTCTCTCCTGTTTTGTTTTTATTTATGTTTGTTTGTTACTAACATTTTATGCAACCTAAGCAAATATTGCCGGCTGAACAAATTAATTTATATCCACTTGTGATGTTTCAACTATTCGAATAAAGTAAACACTTTTATAGTGTAGAATTATTGGTTTTAATATTGTTAACGAATTTGTTAATATTGTTATATGTAAATATAAAATATTGTTCTTTTTGATTACGTGGGTCTTGTGGGTTTGTCTTGTAAAAGGTTAAAGTTTGATTAATAAATATAACTTTTATCGAAATTATTATTAAACACACTTAAGTGTAATACTGTGTGTATGACAGGCAAAGCTAATAAAAAAACGTTAATTGAAATGCTTTGTACGCGTCTGGCATGCTGCCGCTTTGTACATTAATTTTATAAACAAGTTTTTGGGTATATTTCCCCATACGTCTGTGATTTTGAGCGCTTAAAGTGAAAAATGTTTTTTTATGGAATAGCGGGCAAACGAGCAGGCGTGACGCCTGATGGTAAGCGATCACCGTCGCCCGTGGGAACCGTAACATCAGAGGAGTCACAAGTGCGTTGCCGGCTTCGGGAGATGGGCAGGGGCATGAGGGAAGGATTGGATTATGGGCCTCCGGTATTCTCACTCACACGGGGAAACACAGCGCAGGCGCTGTTTCACACCGGTTTTCTGTGAGGCCGGCCGGAGTGATGGCCGAGCCGGCCCATGCATGCCGAAGCGTGGCTTGTATTGTGTAAGCTTCTTCAAGCTTGAGAGGTTCACCATTATTAACACTCTTTTACAGTCTATTGCTGGATATAGGCTTCTCCTCAGAGATTGAGTTTTTAGCCACGTTGACCTGATATGATTTGTCTTAAGTTTTCCATCTCTTTGCAATGTTGTTGTTCTGCGTCGTATTTTTTACTTATGTACCTGCTAAACTCTACTTTGCTTGGTGGAAAGCTTAAGAAGAAGCCAGGAGTGGTGGTCATCATACTCATTGCGAATGCAGACTATATAATAATGTAGCATAGTGACCAACATTATGGTGGCCGAGTGATACTTCTGCATCATTGGGCCTCCAGTCTCGCACTCACCAATGAAACATCATCAAGGTCGATCTTCTGTGCGAGGGTAGTACCACCCCAGTCAAGCCGGCTCATTCGTTCTGAAATCAGCGTGGCTCTTCTACCTTTGACCGATATCCATTTGCGATGAATAGGTGTGGTGACACTCTGTTACACAGAATATTTGATTGAACAGAACGTTTCAATGGGTTAAATATATTCCATACATAAATTTATTGTTTACCCCTTGAAAATCGTCATACGCGATCTGACCAGGATTCCTCGCTCAAAAGTTTTTGATATTAAACTAATAAATTTCTTTCTTTATTTTCAGTTATTCGGTGTCTCCATTTTCGCTCTATGTTTATGGATTTGCATCGAGCCAGGCTTTAACGAATGGATGAGGATCTTGACACTGCAGAACTATTTCATAGGTGTCTATATAATCCTCATAGCGTCTCTCATTATCATGGTAGTAGCCTTCCTTGGATGTGGTTCGGCCCTTATGGAAAACGTGGTGCTATTATTTGCGGTAAGATTTCTACTTCTATTTATTTTATTTTTGACTTATTAAGTAAGTAGTAAAATTCAATTTTATTTTAATAATACCTTTATTTTAGGATTAAATATATGTGTATATTAAAATTGCCCACCGATAAGTTTCATACCATTTTGAGAAAATTAGAAGCATAATAATAGAAAGAGTAGAAACACACATTGCTTAGGTGATTGGATTGGAGAGAGCAACTCCAGCAACACCTTATTTCGAACTGACCATTACGATTAGGTTTAAGACCTTTTAGCACCTAGTTTGGAAAATTCCAGAATATACCCTAAATAGGATTGCTATATCCAATATATAAGTATACATTACGAAACGAACTCTTATCAATTTATATTTTATACGATCGCTTCTTTATTTCTTATCTTTTGTTATGTTTAAAATGATAAAGGAAATCAAGCTAATACTTTTGTATCATGCTCGGCAGTATCATGAGTGATATAATTCAGGCTTGTTTATTTTGCAGTACATTGGAACCCAAATAGCCACCTTCGTTTTTGGGCTTATTGGAGCTTGTGTGGTATTAGACTTTTCTACTTATGACTCCAGCATTCAGCCAATCATAAGAGATGTAATAGTTAGATTGATGAACAATCCACAACACGAAGGCAGTCGCGAAATTCTACGAATGGTTCAAGAAGGAGTAAGTACTAGTTTTATGAGAACAGGTATAATAAAAATAAATGAGATGTTTTACCCTGTCGGTATGTTTCAAGCAGAAAATATATTTTATTTTACTACGTTCGTTCTTGAAAGCTACCGAATTTCATACTATGATATATACGGATTAATTTTCCAGTTAGTTAAATTGCAACTGTAAAGAAAATTTACATATGGCCAAACGTTTTACCAAAAACAAAGGAGGGTCGTGATTTCTGTCGTTATTCCAGAAAAAACGTAAAATAACCGTAACATCTAACGAAGCAAACACCGAAATGCATTTGCAGTGTACAGCTTGGCAGTTGACGAAACTGTTACACAGAAAGAGCATGCTTTTCGACACCTACTACGATCCTTTATTCTTTTTAAAACACTTTTACTATCGTTAGTGAATTAAATAATATAAAGATAGTTTTAAGTACATTGATAAGGATTGAAACAAGACAATCCAACCCTTCCTCTCATCCCCCTCCCCAACTCCAAGGCCGGCAACGCACTTGCGACGCCTCTGATGTTGCAAGTGTACATTGGCGGCGGTAATCGCTTACCATCAGGCGATACGTCTGATCGTTTGTCACCAAGTTAGAGTATATGAACATCTTAATATTATTTTCATATCAGGAACTTGAAAACTGACATTGTAAGAGACAAAAGGTAATATTGTTAATTGAAAAATGGAAAGCAATTACAATTGTTTTTTCCATTTTCTTAAATTCCGATTTATTAGAGCAAAAACATAAAAAATAACATTCAAAATAATAAAATCTAAAGTCGTCTATAAACCTACTACTAGGCTAGATTCTCCGATTTAATACATTTCTAATTCTCATGAAATTTATACCCGTGTAGTCAATGTGAAGGCAATTGTGTTCGATAGTAGGGCATCAGTGCGAATCGACTGTTCCGATACTACCGCTAATCAAATAGACCTATTTGCCACGTTACAGGCTCCATTTAACACTGCTTAAATCATAAACTCTGCTCACTAAATTTGTTTTAATTTTGTAACGTTGTCGAGTTGTTATGACGCTTGTTCTAAGACGTATGTTGTGTGTTAGAATTTAACAGTTAATTATACTTAATAAAAAGAAATAACTAATAAACGAGCAAAGCACAAATGGCAATGCAAAGAGATGTTATTGAGGTATACAAAATAAGGCAGAAAGCCTTGTTTGGGAAACCTAAAAATAAAAGATAACTAAAATAATAGTGAGATTCTTTGAAATATGTTACTTTTAAATACATATGAAAATGGCAAAACCACAAAAATAAGAAATAAATAAACACTCAATAAAAAGGGATTTTGTACTCCTTAATAACAAAAACAACAATTTAAATCGTTGTAATATTCTTTTCAAATACGGATATAAATAATTGTTAAATCGTAGATACGACACGATCATTATGGCGTAGCTGTATATTAGCTATCAGTAAATAAATGCCATGTCTAGTAAAGTCAACAAAAAACTTAACTAGGAATAAAAAAGTATATTTTTGGAATATTTTTCGACCGGTATAAGGACAGGGAGACATTACTAAGCCTTATGTAATTACAGCTATGGATATGTTTTTTCCTTTTTTATTTGTTAAATTCTTATTGTAATAGTGTATTAATTGTGTGTACTACTAAAAATCATACATATGTCTCTCCCAGACAACCATCATGAACATAATCTGATGTTCATGATGGTTGTCTGGAAGAGATCGCCGTGAGCGATAAGACCGCCAATTGTTGCAGTAATCCTTTTTGTCACTCATTTTATTTAGTATTTTGTGATATGTACGCAATGAAGATATATAAATAAATTAAAAAAAAACAAAAAAACAATTTTTAGAATGCATAATCTTTATGAATGCCGGCACAGAAGTTTTCATAGCCTTTCTCATTTTGAAAGTAGAGCATATATCTTGAGAGTTATGCTATGGTTTTTATCCCACTTTGGAAATGATCTCACCAATTTTTTTTTACAAATATTTACTTGTCAATATTTTATAGATCGGTTGCTGTGGTGCTGATGGCCCATGGGATTTTGTCAACCTCAACAAGCCTTTGCCTGCTGAATGCCGTGACTCGGTAACTGGTAATGCATACTTTCATGGCTGTGTGGATGAACTCACGTGGTTCTTAGAGGGCAAAACTGGATGGTTGGCTGGTATCATGCTAGCAGCGTGTATGATTGCTGTAAGTATAACATTCTTATTTTTATCACGCACAAGTGTATGTCATCTACCATGATAAAGAATAACCTATGTCCTTCCTCAGGGATTAAAGTATCAATAAGCCAAATTCATTGAAATCAGTGCAGTGGCTTAGCCGTGAAAGTGTAACAGACGGACAGAATTTTGAATTTATAATATGAGTACAGATTTAAATACATGAATTAATAGCTGAATAAGTTGTCACATTCATAAATGCCAGGCCTCTTTCGTTTATCATTCAACAATTTCAGTCTCCACTTAGTTCAACCAAGTTCTATGGATTGATAAAACTTGTAGGTGCTAAAATTTAATTAACTATATAAGTCATCATCGTCTACGTCATCAGCGTCATCATCAACAACTTACTTCAACAAGTAATGAATTATTAAAAAAAATCCGACTGTATATATTTTTTGATTTTCTTTTTTTTTTTTGATGTACCCAGTGTCGCTCATACGACTAAGACAAATCTATTGGCACTATTCACATAAAAATACCACAAGCCGTGTAGGCTCTAAGGGTGCCAAAGAAATATACATACATACGCTCGAGAAACATAACCCGCCATCTTTCGCAGTCGGGTAAAAACCAGTTAAGTGTTTTCAACGGTATAATTCCATATGAATCAAAGTTAATATCCCTACTTATGGACTATGTATTATATTTACGGGAGCATATTATTTTTTTGATCATAAAACTATGTTTTAAACATGTTCTCGTAAACGTTAAACGATGCTCCCGAGCGACGCAGCTCGTTAAAGCTTAATGAGTTTGGAGCATCTTAACTGCACGGAGTGAAATTACGCTGACATTAAATTGAGGTTTGAATTTTCTGAAAAATATTCTAGTGTGAACCTAACGAATACTTTATTAAAAACTGCATTTATTAGATTCGGAATACTCGATGAAAAAGATAGACTTTGATAAGTGTCTGTTAATAATCTTACTATGATTTGAAAAGTCTTGGTAGTGATGAATAATGGATGAATTTGCTTCTCCAATATAAGCTTGCATTTTTCATGATATAATTTTAGATAAATATATGCATACTTTAAAAATATTGCTGCGAAAATATATTTTATTTAGTACCTTATTATATCCGATTTACGTCTATTTTTTATCTTATTATTCCTGTATATGCAATATTGCACTGCAGACTTCGTCTTGACTGTAAATAGAAGTCTGGATAACCATATTAAAGGGGTTTTATTAGCTTTGAAAGCAGTCTTTCAAAAATTAAATGTTTATTGTTAATTGAATACTATATGTCAGGTAGAAAAATAAATACTCTTTTATGTTTTTTACAGGTCATCAACGCCGTCATGTCCCTGGTCCTCATTCAAGCTGTCAAGAAAGAAGAAGAGGAGGTTACAATATACAAGAACTAGATAGTGACAGTATTTACTTAAATAAGCGGTTTCTGTTATCATAAGTAAAGTATAATTAAGTTGTATTACTGTATGTTTCTACGAAAATGACAACCAAAATTGTCATTTAAGAATTCATCCACCGTATTTAAAATAGAAAATAACTAGGTTATAATTCTATGTAACCGATTGTTTTATTATAATAAAATTTATTATTTTTACTGAAGTTTTGTTGAATTGATTTAACAGATTGATACTATCAATATACAAAATTTATAATACACTGTTGTTTGATGAATTATGACTCTCTTTATTTTGAAGTTTAGTTTTGTATTTTGATCTTATAATGATGTATACTTACAGTTCCAAAAATATTCACGAAACTAATGGTAGTAGGCGGATTAGTAGCCTGATAGCTTGGGATCAAATAGGTTAAGTTTCAAGCCCCCACTCAATTACTGCCACAAAACACTCGTAATTCAGACATAAATAAGCCAAAGTAAACGATAACAACACAAATGTTCTTGGGCACGTGTCTTGTCATTTTACATAGTTTGTAATAGTAAAGTGAGCTCATAATATGAAGATAATGAAATTTTATTCCTTTGTGGTATATTTTATAATTGGCATTATATGAAATCAAAGAGATCAACAGATGTAATCGCTAGCGTACTTAACGGTCCGTCTTAACATTTAACGTTCTTGTTTTTGTATTTTTCAAGTAAGCTAAATATTTGCTCGTCTCCAGGCAGGATGGTTTTGCAGCTTACAGCTGCGGCTAGCAATGATTGCAGTACACCAGTGTTGCGCACTGTTTGGAGCTTACGTTTGCCGCACTTGGTAAACAGAGTTCAGAGCACGCACCTATAGTTTTTATTATTTTTATAGTTTTTATTAATGCAGCATAACATTTTCCTCTTATATTTCAAACAAATAATAATTAGTTTCTTTCATTTATATAGGTATATTATCGCACTATTCTAAGAAAGACATATCACTAATCTATCAGTAGCGTTGTATTTTTTCAGTTTTACATGAAAATGTGGTAATGTCTTAGGCCTATTGGCCATGGTCTGTGTGTTCTGCTATCCGTGTCACAACATACTGCACCAGAGTTTTACAATTTTTAGATTACTATTCAAATAATTTATTAATAAAGTCAGCATACCCACACCCAAAAATGTTCGATTCAAAGAAGAATCTATTTAAAATTAGCAAAGGCATCAGCAAGAGTTCAATAACCAAAAACACGATAATTGTGTTGTATTGTAATGTATGTAATATAATTACTTACACTAGGTAGATCCCAATCAAGGGAGATGTGTTGCGGGGTTCCTCAGGGCTCGGTATTGGGCCCATTGTTATGGAACCTAGCATACGATGCGGTCCTTCGCACTAGTCTGTCCTCTGGCCTAAGTCTAGGGTATCGTCTGCGATACCCTAATACTGGCTAGAGGGTCACGCTTCGAGGAGGTGCTTCTGCTCGCCGAGTACGGGGTGCCTACATGGACACAATGATCTACGTCCAAATTCATTCTATCGGTCGGAATAGCGAAGAGACAACTTCGAATCATGAGCCAGAAATGCTTCGACGGAACGCACAAACGCAAGCCCTACGGGCTTGGCGGACACGGCTCGAAATCCAGGGCTGTGCCAGCCAACGTACTATTGGTGCCGTTCTGCCGAGGTTCGAAACTTGGATAGAGAGAACCGACTGTGTCACCTACCAATTTACTCAGATACTCACCGGGCACGGTTGCTTCGGTGAGTATCTGAAGAGGATCGGACGTAAGGCTACGGCACAGTGCCACCACTGCGGGTCCAACCAAGACTCCGCCCAGCAAACGCTGGAGGATTGCCCTGCGTCAAGTCCTGGTAGGACAGATTGGACAAAACCTATCACCACTAGCATTAGTCGCAGCAATGTTGGCGAGAAGTGAGGGATGGGAGCCCGCGGTCTCCTTCTGTGAAGAAGTTATGCTTTAGAAGGAGTCCGCAGAGCGGGATCGGGAAAGGGCCGATCCCGCTCGAAGGAGGCGACGAAGGGGACACGGTAGAGGCCGCTAGCTCCCCAATCGTCGCTTAAAGGTCGTTGTGGCCACACCTAGGGGAAATGTGAAAATTAAAAAAATCTCTTTCATGAAGCACAGAAGGGGAGACTCCAGAAGCCCCTAATGCGTTCCTGGAGCTCCTCTCGACTGCCAAGATAGGCCGCCGCGGGGTTTAGCGGGTAGACCGATTCGTCGGGAGTGTTTTCTGTTCACACGCCTTTCGTGTTTCTCCCACCATGGAGGTATGGTGCAAAAAGCATTCACCGCGTAAAAAAAAGGAAAAAGGTAGATCCTAACCAAAAAGACTAGATCTATATCATTCTGGTTACTAACTCGCTCTGAACGAATTATGTTGAAGCCTCATTCATCAATCTCGACAGTGCATTACCACGATTCACTTTGTACAGCAATGAGAATATTATTTTTGTGAGTACCTACAAGGGGCGTTTATTTACTTTTAGTTAAATTTTTGCAACGGAAATTTACCCTCCAATTTATATTCTTTTAAATTGAATCGTGTTAACGATGTTATTTCTGTCTCGAGTGCCTCGTGTAACTCGTTGGCCTCGAAGGGTGTTATTATCATCTTCCAATAAATGGCGGAATAATTTGTAGGGCTTCACTTTTTAACTATATAGAAGTAAACTAATTTGGTAATATTGATGTTTTGAATTGAATAAGTAAAAGGGTGAAGGCTGCAGATTTGATTTACTGTTTGTTATTTTTCAATTAATTAAACCAGGAGTTCATTTGTATTTCAGCCAATATTTGAATTCTTCCATCCAACCGATTTTTATTTCAAATAATTGTTTTCTGAGATCGCAGTGACTATAGAGTGGCAGGGCCTCCTTATAGAAACTGACTGCTGCCACCCATGAGCACCTGTAACCTAGGACTCTCACTCAAGTCATATTTATGAATAGCCATAGCCAATGTTGTATGAATTAAATGAAGTAATGTGGATTGAGTTCCTTTCGTGTTCATAAGTTAGGTTGGGTATAAACAAGAGTAGCCCAACAAAAATCTAAAAACGTATCACATTATTTCCTTCTTAATATTACCAACAACATGCTATAGAATAGCATGAGCTCTCTGTTGAGTTGTACAATATTTGTTTTTATGGTACAGGGGGCAAACGAGCATACATATAGCCTGATGGTAAGCGATTACCGCTGCCCATGGACACTCGCAACACCAGAGCCGTCACAAGTGAGTGTGGCCTTTGGAGGATGAGGAGGGGGCAGGGGAGGGGTTGAGATGTAAGCCTCCATTATCCTCACTGACTCCGTGAAACACAGCGCAAGAGCTGTTTCATACCGGTTTTCTGTGAGGCTATGATATCACTCCTTTCGAGCCGACCTATTTGTGCCAAAACGTAGCTCTTGCACAGTAAATGTATCCAATGAATTAACATACGGTGAAATTTTGAACAAAAATGCCCAATGTTTACTATAACTTGAAATTCGATGCAATTAGAATTCTTCACTAACAGTTTACGGCATAATATCTTATGATATCATACTTTTTGACGTTCAAAGTAAAAATTCTTTATTAATTTAATGTCTGCATAGTTCTTATGAAATGTGGATAAGTTAGAAGAGGTTCTTGGCATAAGCACTGGTCGAAGTTTGGAGATGGCCAAACAAACTACTCATGAACTATTTTATGAAATATTTACGTCTGATAAAACATAACTGCTGAAGTAATATTTCTTTATTTAAAATGTCATCTTAAAAGGGTCAAACCATAATTAATATTATCCCTCGATCCTATATTTTCTTCTGAACCCCGGACAAGGTTTATACAATATTGAAAGATAATTATAATGTAACTTTATTTTATTTATTTATTTTTTATTTTATTATTATAGACACAAACAAACACATACACATACAAACACACACACACACACACATTAAATATAAATCAAATATAAGTTAGTAAATAACAGAAATGCAGCATTTTTAATTTTTATTTATTTTTGCAGAAACAGCTGGACGTATTATTTTACATTAAAAATTTATTTCTAGTAATTTTTTCATAGGTAAACTTTTGGTGAATGCTGGAATAAAAGTCATTATTATAATTATATCCTTAAAACATATAACATGAAGAGTATAAACTGGGTTCTATCACAACTAGCAATGCACAATATCTAATACAGTCGTGACTCACAAAGCTGAATAGATTCAATACAGCCACCGACAGTGAATACGTTAGCTGTTTCAGTTTTCGTCTTTGATCTATCTACCTAAATCGAAATTCAATCGATCGCATGCGAATCTGAAAAGCCAAATCATAGTTAATCAACATGAATTCCTTTTAGAGACTTGGTCTGCTTTATTCGAACCTCCAATATTACTTTTAATAGCTTTAATAGAGACTAAGATCTTTATTTATATGAAATCTACACAAAAACATTCATTCCATAGTAATTTTGTGCTAACCAGCTTGTACATCCACTATGGCGATAAACAGCCCTTCTTCAAGAAGTAAAGAACTTTCATTGTAAATTTCATCCAAATCAGTTCATCGGTTTAGCCGTAAAAACGTTATAGAGAGATAGGTGGACAGATAGACAGACGAAATAACTTTCGAATTTTTAATATAAGTAATGATCTTACCAGCACTTTTAAAATAGAATGGGTGTAACAAAAATTATTAATAAAATATGACAGTACAAGTAAAATAAGTTCATAAAATTATAGGATTTTTTTGGGCTAAGCGAGAAAGCGTTAGGGCGCTTTTTTAAGGGGAAAAGGAAGACTTATAAAATAGATTTTATTTATTCATAGAATTTTAAGACTATAAGCCATGGTAACAGTAATCTTGAAGAAAATCACACATTGTTTCGGAAATCAGATCTACATACATATTTACGAGTACGAGTTTATCTAAGAAACGAGTGATTAGTCTCATTTTTGATATGTTTAGGTGCACTCTCCTCTAAAGAAACTAATTCTTTCGGCAGTTAATTAGTTAAGTGCCGAAACACATACTGGTCCAATTCATATTTTTAGGCCATGTTCTTAGTATATTTTTTCATTGTAATATTTTATTAATGACTTGCACTATTTATACAGCAAGTAAATAGATTGTATTTACTAAGTTCGTTATAAATCCGTCTACAGTTATATGCACGCCCCATAGACAACCACTATTCTTTCATTGTTTTAAGTCTAATGAGGAGCTACGCGAATATTACCGGAACATTATCGGTGATGGGTGTGTAGCCATTTACTTCTATAAAATGTAAAATTGAAATCTTGATAACTTGTTAGAACAACTACTACAGGTGAAGGGCTATCTAAAAAAGAAGACCATGGATTGGCATCATAATATGCCAACGAGGAAGAATAATGTACACGTTCACTCAATTTTGTCTCATCAAATATTCTTGTAGGCAGACAGTAATTCTATATTCATTTTCCAAATATGAGAATTTCCAATAGTAAGAGTTTTTTCTAGCTTGTAAAAATACACAACGTTATATGATGTGGAACTCCAAGAGATTGTATATGATATGACGTCGTACCATACGCTTCGCTTTCAATACAGTCTTGCGATGCACTCTCACTTGAAATTAATCTGCAAGAAGCTATTGCGGTGACTATTTACAAAGCGTCCCCGGAGCATATTTCCCCTTGGCTCTTCATTTTGCTTGCAATATTCTAGGGTTGGCGTTTCTGAATATTTAACTTGTGTATTATTCACGTTGTTGATATTTGTGTCTAAAATTCAAACAGTTTTTACTCTTACTGAATTTCAAATTGTTCCTTATATTTTTCATAGTACATAGTACATTCATCTACTTAGATGACTTGCGTTTACTTTACTAAATGCATTTATACTCTCGATTGTCAGCACTTGGTAGAATTTGTTGCAATACATTATAAACTAAAACACTTGTACTTCTTCCACTATATTAATTACATTTACACCTGACTGGTTTCAATCACAATTGATAGGTTGTAGATGTAAATATCGTTCTCCATTAACCTTTGATGATGGCATAAGGGCGGAACCGGTCAGGTGTAAATGTAATTAATATAGTGGAATAATTACAAGTGTCTTTGATTTTAGAATGTTTTACAATTGAACTTTAAAAATTAGAGTAGTATTTGTAATACTCCATCAATATCCGGAAGAATGCCTAAAAGAAATGTGAAAATAATGATTTATTTTAAACCATGTCAAAGTTTGGCGTCTACAAATTACTTCATTCTGAACATATTAGTTCATATATAGTATATTTCATCGCACTTTCGCTTCAAGAAGGAACTTTAAAATTATCTATTATTAAAAAAATAAACATAAGTAGTGTTAACCCTACATACATTTTCAACGAGGCCCGTAGACATGAGTAAATAATTTTCCTGATTACCGTGCAACGTCTTCGTCGTGCAAAGCGAGAGTTGTCGTCTCGACCTCGACAAAAATATTAAAATCCCCTTCCTCTCAGCGTCTACTTGTACAAGTTCTCGCAATTGGAACCGTCTTGATATTACTCGACAAATAAATTGATTTCCCTTTACGTATTTCGAGAAATGCAGTTTAATGTGAATTCAGGTAAATTTGCTCGGTTCCGTCTAGGGACGGATTGGTCTGTATAGAAAAACTACAGCTTACAATATTTGACAGGAATTGTAGTATTGATTGCTGACATAGCTTTCGTTGCAAATGTTGATTTAGTAGATTGCTTTAGAGACTAGTTTGTGTACTAACGTTCTGAATTAATTGATTGAGCTACTGCAGGTTATATGTATTATCCGTATTCGTTGTGCAATAGACGTAAAAATAATAGTATATCATTCCGTGGTTTATTACTTTCCAATAAAAATAGAAGTAAAAGAAGCTAAATATTAAAAAAGAGTGGTATCTAAAAAAAAAACATTACTTAAGTAAAAGTGTCACGGGTCTCGTGCGGGGTATTTTTCACAGAAACGGAAGAATGTTTTATGCTGTAAGAATTTTCATACACTTTGTATGCACAGACTTTATTCAGTCTGATATCATTCTAATTTTGGATGAAATAAGTAGAAAGTTGCAAAATCTTGTGAAAAATAAACATACTGACTTTTTTCCACGGCTTCACCCGCGTGTATGTCGGTTATCGCGGTAAAAAGAAGCTTATAGTCTTTCCCGAAAATGAAAGTATCTCTCTGACAAATTTCTTTGAATAAATTTAATGGTTTATAGATAGACAGATAGAGTTACTTTTGAATTTGTAAAAAAAAAAACCTTTACCATAGTTAAAAATATAACATTCGTTTGTTTTTGTCTGTTTTACCGGGCCATTTCCGCACTTAGCCTCTTGATTGGGCCGTGGTACGTGAGTTTGTCATCTTTCTACTCCAACCAGTTGTTTTCTACTCCAATCAGATCATCCTAGAAGCTCAGCAGCTTTTTCAGGTCACTACATGTACCCGCGAGTGATGTTGATTGGAGGATGTCCGCCCGTTGATCCGCCACTACATTCTGCGAGAACATGCTGCGGTGTTTCTTCTCCCTCCATGAATCCCCTGCACAGATGGCCATTGCGTTATTAGTAAAATATAACATATATATAAATTTAAAAACGACTATCGGATGACGTCATTTAATATATATTTGATCCAAATTTAAACAGTGGAGAGTCTACATGTAAAATAAAAATATAAGCCCGATTGTTAACTAACGAGTAAGAAAGTAATGAATTTCTAACGAAGTCCTGTGTCTAACTCTATGACGTCAAGTGAGCTTACACGTATTCAAGATACTGAAATGTTATTTCATAACTATGTACCTAAAATTTATGTTATAATATAAACAGAAAGGGAACTGATTAATTGAATAACAATTAGCTAGCGACGGAGACAAGGCCAAACAGTGCCTGTTTGAAATTCAATACGAATGATTAAATATTATGATAAAAATAAGTATTTGTCAACGTGTATTTATTCAGTATTAATGCAATCGATTTATGTTTGAGTTATTACTATTTTATTCAAATTGTTTGCCAACACTAAAGATTACACTCAAATTTTGCATACCTTTTTCAATTGCAATAAAACACGCTCATTTCATGTATTACAAGAAGAAGAAGAATAAAAATAAAATTTTCAAGTATTCCAAAACAATAAAATGACTGAATAAACAAACCGTATTATCACGAAGGTAAAATGCGCAACCAGAATATTCTCATCAGTTAAAATGAATGTTGGCTTAAAGAAATAACTCTACGTTTTAAGGATACTTGCCTACCATAAGATAAACTACATAATTGTAATTAAAAGCTTTGCTTTTCGTAAATATAATGCTTGTTAATGTAATAAGGGGCAAACGAGCCGACGTATTGCCTGATGGTAAGCGATTGCCGCAGCCCGTGGACAACTGTAACGTCGACCTTTGGGAATGGGGGGGGGGTAAATACAGTGTGAAACTCAGCGCAGGTGCTGTTTCACACCGGTGTTCTGTGAGGCTGTGATATCACTCTGGTCGAGCCGGCTTATTCGCGCCTCTACTTCTCTCAAACCTGACTATAAATATGCACTATTTCGAAATCATTTACTTTCTATGGTCTTTCGTTGCTTTTTGTATATTTCATTAAAAATATTTTTTATAAATATTGTGTGTATCGCTAAGCTATCAATGTACCTAAAGCTTTAGAGAATCGGAGCGTATGTGAAGAGCACAATTAAATTTTGCAGGTACGAGGTTCCGTCCGAGAAAATGTAATAAGCGAGTCGCCTCCGACCAAATATTTAGCCTTCGGTCTGTGGCCGCATCGCTGGCACAATAAAACTGTTTATTTTAGTTGACAACAGCGTAATAGGTGCAGGACGTCTTTTAGCGCACATCTATTTGTTTAGGTAAATTTGATTAAATATTCTGAGAAATTATGGGACACAGACATAATTTTTGAGAATCGAAATGTTAAAAGAATACGTTGGTTAAATTAATGTGAATATATTTATAAATTGAATAAATCAGTGGTTCATAAATTGATTTTTTTTCCTATATTGCACTGTTGCAATAACCCCAGGGAAATGCCCGACTGCCTCGGTGGCGCAGTGGTAGCGTACGCGACTGCTGTCCATGAGGTCTCGGGTTCGAATCCTGGGTCGGACCAAATGTTTGTATGATCTGCAAATATTTGTTTCGGCGTTTGGATGTTTTCTATGTATAATATGTATGTATTTACAAAAAAAACTGTATTCATGTATTCATATCAGTTGTCTAGTACCCATAATACAAGCTCTGCTTAGTTTGGGACTAGATGGCGTTGTGTGTTAGATGTAAAAAAATAAATAAAAAAAAAAAAATATCAGCTGTATTCATAATAGTTACGTGATAATCATTGCTTTTCTTAATGGTTGAGGTATTGATTTATCTTATACGATTGTTACTTACTTAGTCTTTTTAATATTTCAAAAGTGTAACCAAAAATAAAGGCGAAGAAGTACAGTGCTGAATAAAATGTCTTTCTAGGCACCAGATTTAAAACTGTCAGTCCGTATACTGGACAATAATAAAGTATCTGGTTTTCGGATATTAAATTGAAATTAGTAGTATAATTTTTAATTAAATCTCATAATGAATATGATTACATTTTTATTATTAATCCTTGCTAATATTATACATTCGAAAGTAACTTTGCCTGTCTCTTACGCTTTTACGGCTTAACCGTTTTCAATAAAAATAGCCATGGAAATACTGTGATTCTTGAGGTAGGACAGAGGCTACTTTTTACCTCAAAATCGACATACATGTGGCCATAATCTAGTATATACTATACAATAGTAACTGCTATAGTAATAGGGCAAATAACGTTTTCGTTTGTTAACATAGAGAAAAGGCAATGAAGATTTTTCTTTGTTTGAGAAAAAAAAAAAAATTGTAATTTCCAAAAATTAGAGTGATTCAGAGTGTGGAGTATAATTAGTTATTTAGATTGATTTAAAGAGAGCAGGGCTTAGGGACGTAGTTGCAGTTGCTACCTCACTGAATCTGGTTATAACATTCTGGTAAATTTATTTTTTTATTTTAACTTCATTCGACACATCTAACTTACAGGGGTCTAATCCCAAACTAGGCAGTGCTTGCGTTAAGCTAACTAAACTGTTGATAAACATACTTATATGTTTCAAAATATATACCTACATAAATACTAATATAATAAATTCGATTGTAACGCTGTCTGTCAATTATGCTTTCACGACTAAATCACTGCACCGTTTTCAATGAAATTTGACATGGAGATACTATGATGCTTATGTAACGACACAGGCTATACTTTATCGCAATAAACGACGTTCGCGTGGGTGGTTGAGTTTTAGATAAAATTACATCCTGACAGAGAAAAATGATACTAGAAACGTTTAGCTTAAAAATTTTTTTTTGAAAACACAATATAAATGTATTAGGGGAGAAGGTTATGTTCAGCAGTAAAAATTGAGTTAAAGTAATTTCAGTATATAACAATTATTAAAAACGTTAAAACAGGAAACATTCCCATTTACACGCAATATTTGGACATATCCGAGAACCTTGTTTGATGTCAGAGGGTTTAATAAACGAAGTGAGTTTATAAATAACAATAAAAACAAAAGTGTACGAGATTGAAAGAATTATTATGTTAATGGTCAAGGGGTGTACCTTCACGTCAGTGGGAAGTTTGTAAACGTCATTACAGACTACATAAAGTGACTTCAAAGGGCTTTTAATGCTACATAGTTTTTGCTAAGCTTTTTCTAGTTTCAAATTCATCGTTTTTGTTAAAGTTTTAAATACACATATTTCGTTTGATTGTATTACACTCCTACCAAGGGAAACTTTGATAATGTAAACGTGCTCACAAATTTCAAGACTCCATATACTTTATCAAAAGCTTGAGACACGTTGAAACTCAGAACAATAAAAACAAATAATATTGATTACGTTGTTATGCTCACCATAATAAGCTCTGCAGTGATCCTGATTAACATTAAGTCACAACAGGTGACCCATATGTTTTATGTCCTTAAATGCTTCAGATTTCTGAGGTTTATTTATATTAGAATCAAATATATAATGTGAACCAACATCATGTTAAGCAATGCATATAAATTTGTAAATAGCATACCAAAATTGAAAAGAACTCAAGTTAATATCGAGTTACAAAAATGTTTAATAATCCATTTCAGTTTACTTATCTTTTTCATTTAAAAAGAGTGTGTGTCATGTCCGAAATATGACTAGAGTTTATGTCAACCACCAGCGATCAGGGAGCGACACAAAATTCTTCGTTTATGAACGTTGCGCACTTATACTACGTTGAACGAAACGCGTCAGCGCCATGAAAAGTCCGATACTTACGACATTACAGCCTCGAGAAACTTATCCCTAATGAGAGCGTTCTAGGGATGTTTGTTTTAATAGTTTGTTAGACGATTTAATTAATGAAAAAGCGCTGCAGTATAAGCCATTCATTCAGTTTACATTCGATTTTGTTGTTTATAAAATTTACCTTCTCTTCTTAGTCGTTTAATCTTGACAGAGTAGACGAGGTTCACGATGTTGCATTTTTTTAGGCCAATGTAGCTCCCCCGATATGTCTCCACTTGTTACGGTCCATGGCGTTTCGGGAACTTTGGACGATGGAAGTTTGTGTTACAGCTCTAATGAGGTCTGTCAAACGCGTTGGTGAGCGCCCGCGACACCATTTGCCTTCCAGTTGTCCCTGGACAACAAGTCGCTCCATGGAGTGCTCGTTGCAAACGTGATCGGAATATTTGAGGATTCGTCTTGCACAGTCAACGGTAACCTCTGTTTGATTTTAGCTCTTCTAGAATCGATACGTTGGTCCTATATGCTGTCGAGAGCATCGATTTTGTGTCGGTTTTAAGGCGAACCGTCCACCTTTCTGCGCCATAAAGAAATAGTAAGATTAAACACCTTCACAGTTGCCAATCTTAGTGATGTCAGGGTGGTTTATTTCAGCTCGGTCCGTTATTATGACCTTGGTCTTGTCTCTGTTTAGTGTAAGACCGAAGGAGAAGCTTATTGTCTTAAGAAGTGTCAGTAGATGTCCCACGTCTTCCTTCGTTTGAGTTAGAAGGGTAGTGTCACCGACACACCTCAAGTTAGACACCTTTCCACCTCCCCCTAAAATTCCTTTGTCCCATTGTTCTAATACGATTCTCATAATATACTCCGTACAAATGTTAAACTGGAGTGGAGATAATATGTAACTCTCGAAAACTGAACTGGCCGTGGACTAATTATGAAAATAGTTTTAAAAACAAGAAATGGCAATCGATATGTTTATGATAAAAAATAGTTTAATTGGTAATTCTAGTTGCCGTAATTCTTGGTAAAATAACACTAATCGAGTTTATAAATGAAATTATTGTAATTCAATCCAAAATAACACACTTCTTTGCTATAATGACACTGAATATAACATTCAATTATTATTAAGTCATTACTGCAATATCAAGAATTAATACTAGTTAATAGCATTAAATGAAAACAATACTATAATAATATACCAATATTAAAAATAGTGTTATCAATAACACCGTTTAATATAAATTATTTGAGTTTATATGTCTCTTATCGACATAGATATCTCAATGTGGATATATTATAATGTGAGGGTCATCATCGAAATGGCGCTCGAATGCTTTTAGTGACAGAGAAGCGATTAAAATATGAATAGAATGAAAACTTAAAATTGTTTTTATTACTAACAGTTTAAGCATTTACTATCGGCTCCGTCTGTGTGTATCTAGGTTGGTACGGTAGACAATAGCCTATGTCTTTCCTCAAGAAGCAAAATATTTCCATGTCAAATTTTATTGAAATCGGTACAGCGATTAAATGCAGTGGAGTAAGATACCGACAGAAAGTTACTTACGAATTTAAATATTATTAGGAATAGAGAAAACTCTTTAATCAAATATTACGTAGAATAAGAATAGCTACTGTTATACCTTCAGTGAGCTTATGAAGATCGATACTGTTGATAAGTTTGAAATTCGTTTATTTTATATAGAGGTCTTCGCGTTACTGTGTATCTAATGCATTCGTCTTCAAGCAATCTTCAAGTCTATGAATGAGAACAGTCCAAAGAGGTTACTTTAAACTTTTATGAAAGAATTATGCCCTTGCTATCCATACTTTATGACATTTACTTTTTAATATATTAATGTTGAAGTGTTGGTTTGTTCGCTTCGTTGAACGCGCTAATTTATGGAAAAGTTCAAGTTCCAAAAAGACCGTACAGGTCCAATTTGACCTTTTTTTCGAGGCTATATATCAAAATGCTACGATCAAAAGGAGAGGAGTATCAATAAAGAAAGTTGCAAAAACGGGAGGAAATTATTCCTTTTGAGAACTTAAACTGCGTGCGCTGCGTAAAGGGTCAAAGTTTCGCAAAATAACGTGGGAAAGAAATGAATTTTTATGAACAGTAAAATTGAAGAACAATTCAAACTTGCAATGAATTGTAATATAACTTAATAAATACTACTACTACGAATATAATACATACTATTAATTTTATAGTTCAGAAAGAGAAATTACTATTTTACAAGTTTTTTTTTATTTAGTTATAACTCTCCGAATGTTTGTTACAGACAAACATCGAGACAGATATAATTAAATAAAAAATCAAGTCTTGTAAATTAAATTCGATCCACTTCCCGATTTCCGATCAAGCTGGAATTTGAAATGTTCCTTTTGTTGCGATAACAATGCAATTATATGTAATCGGTATTATTTGGCAGCTTACCTATTTCTTAACGAAGCACCCAATATGGGCATCAAATTAATGGGTTTAAAGTTTTTTTTATTAACAAGTAATAAAAGCTTGCTTTAAAAAAACCTTTTTAAATAAATCACTTGTATTTTAGTTTAGTTATAGTAAATATAAATAATTAATTTATATAATCTTAGTAGTGGTTCGAAGATTGGAAAAAACGTTGTCACAAGTGTATAATATCCCAGGGGGATTACTTTAATAAATAATTTTTGAAAATACACAAAATTCGCGATACTTTTTGAACACACTACGTATTTTAACTCTCAGGAGACAATGCATAATTGTTATATAATATATAATACATGTTATTGCTGACGTATCTCGCTTGTTTGTAAACAGTAGCTTGGCAGTGTAAAGGCTTGCCAACGTTGTTTGCATGCAAATACTCTTTTGCGTTGCGGGTCGCTGAAAATCAATGAGCATTTCATAAAGAAAATAAACACATACTCATAATGTAAACTAGAATAAATGAGGTTATGTCTGTTTAATTTCCACTTCTGACTTCTTTGCATATATGGTTTTACGAGGACTAGTGACACGAAAAATATTGTTTATCATTAAACGACCGAAAAAATATGTACTCACTGTTTATTCATCAAAATCTATCATGATCATTCTGTCCATTGGCAAAACCTGTATTGCGAGAGATCGTCTTTTGTTTTTTTGAGGAGACTATCCTCATTTCATCTCATTCATATCTATATATAAAAGAAAGTCGTGTTCGTTACACTATTTACAGCTTAAAAATGTTTGAAACGATTTGGTTGAAAATTAGTTGTGATGTATCTTAGAACCAGGGGACGGATGAACAGGAAAATATCAAATAAAGTTACAAATCCACACAGACATTCCTGTGATCTTTTCTAACTGTTCATACATTTATTTTTAGTTAAAAGCATAGATAAACACGTTTAAAGAATATTAAGTATCATAGTAAATACATAATCGGCCTAAAGAGTCCGAGATTATCAAAAGAAAATGTAAAAGGTTCCCTATTCTACACAAGTAAAATAAGCGCATTAATATCAAAGAGAACCGTATCAAACAACTCGACTAGAAACACGGAAGGTGTATCCAAAGCATATGGTTGCGCACATTTTTCTGTTTCTCAACGATTTCGAGACGCAAGGATGTGTTAAAGGAAACCCGACTCTCCACAATTCTGTAATACCAAGAATGGATCGAACTTATACATTTTACATCAGCAAACAGAACAAATCTTTATTTTGAAGGTGCGTAAATAATTATTAGCATCAAAATAATCACTTAAAATTTGGCTTTATAACGTTTCATAAGATTGTCGAACCTAACAAGTAAGGAGGTTGATAAAGTTGTTCTTAATATACATACTCAAATGAAAAATATTACTGTGAAACGTTTGTTCTTGGGATAATTATTAATATCGTAGTTTGCATAACAAATACCACCACAACTTGAATAAATAATATGTGAGATAGGTCGTGTATTTCATATTATTTATTATTTCTTTTGTCAGGTTATTAATTACTGAACTCATTTATACAAAACGTGTTTTATATTTTTAACCTCTATAATTTTGAAGTTGTTTGTTTTGAGTTTTAAAATCAGTTAAAAGTTATTGACTTAAACCACTGCGCCATCTGTACGATGGCGCAATGACTTCAGCTATTGCAACGCTATTTTCAACTGCGCAAAGTGTTGTGGGTTTAAACCCCATACATGGAACAGCAGATTGTGTTATTCACAAATTGTTGTTCTGATTGTGGGCGTGCTCTGTATCGGTTTCTGTATGCTTATAAACGAGCTGTATGCTTAAAAGCGACCAAGGATACATTTTAAGGCTGGAGAAACTATTGAAAAAAATACGTATGTGAAGCAATCATTATTGTAGCTAGTATAAAATATGACATTAGCCTTATCGCAGAACTAAATTTGAGTTAGTTTTTATTCATTTTCTAACAAGATTTCATCTTGTATCCGGCAGTGGCAAGTGACACAAGATAAGTACCGTAACAGTGTGGCACTGTTTATTTTGCGAAACTACTAATATGAATTAAAAACATCGTTTTAACTATTATTGACAAAAAGAGTCACATATTTTCACATAATTTAAAAGCAGTATTGTTCTCCAACTCAGTAGCAACTCCTAAATAAAACATGAAAAAATTTTGAGCGCTTTTAAGTAACAGCGGTGAACTTAAAGTACTCGACAGTAATTAAAAACGGAGCTTAGCATAAAGTATGGCAATTGCTCAATGTCGACTACTTGACTTCAGAAAATTTATTTCACTCCTAAAAACTTCTCACTACTTAATTATGTGCTATGAATTTTATTCTTCTCTCCAAATATTCAGTAATACATGCAAATTTAAGTGATTCCACAGCCCATGTTAATAAAATGAAAGTTGTAAATAAGTGTACTTTTACTCTGTTTTGTAGCAGCAAATATCACCAACATAATATAATCATTTATGAGGAGATTCGCAGAGCAATCAAGGTCTTAGAGAAACAAATTTAATTGGCAGTAGGCAGGCTACCTACCTTGCTCATGCAGTATAGATGACCCATACTATGGCAGCCTAGTATGATCCTTTTTCATGCCCCCATTATAAAACCCGGGATCATAATGGAAGAAAAACACATGAGCTGGTAGTGAGCTCTGCTCTGGTCTGCCACTCTATAGCGGTGACTTCTAAGGCCAGCACGAGTTGCTTTTTAGAGGAAAAAGAAGGTATACGTACATGCAGTCGAGAACCAAAGAAGTGCATCGTGAATATCTCAGTGATGATGCAGTTGATTCGAGTATAATATAACAAAAACTAGCAACCTGCCCCGGCTTCGCACGGGTTCATTACAGATAACATAATATAGCCTATGTGACTCTTAAAATAAATACGGCTTAATTTTTTCCGACGTCTTCAACCAAAATCGTTATATTTTAGTCAATTTACTGTCTACTTGTAATTTAATATAATTTATTTTTATTGTCTACTTGTAATCTCTGGAACGGTTGGACTGATTTTGATGGAATTTTGGTTGCAAGCAGATAGCTTAGACAGACTTTAGCAGATAGCTGATGATATAAGGAGTGACTTAGGTCACTTTTATTTTAGACTAGCTTCGCCCATCAGTGTAATTCGCGGGTAGTGTAAAGGTACAACAAAAACCGTAGGTATATATCACCACGGGACATACCTGGCTCAACAATAAATCAGAGCTTGTATTTTGAGCAGTGAGTGATTGGCTTATTATCAGTTGAATGAAAATATATAATGTTTCTAGTAATATCATCGTTGTCTATAAAGTGTCTAAACAGCTCCCACAAAATCGTTTAAGTTACACAAGCATATTAAAGACTCTATTACATCAAATGAATAATTTAGGTACGACAATGGTATATAATGCTTGTTTAAATTACAACATTCTAATGTTGATAATAAACGCAATCATGAGTTTCGAATATCTGCGATATTAGCGGTTCCCAGCGAGACACCCCGCAGAGCGTGACAAGAATATTCTGGAACCTTCAAACGTTCTATGATAACGCCTGTCGAATCAGATTTGAATATGAATGGAATATTAATGAAAAACTTGTTACCGACTATCAAGATGTTGGGGATTTGTTCTTCTGTTACTTATTTCTTAGTAAATGCGATAACATTTGTTATATACCTACAATGTTCCCATTTTTGTACAGCTGTTGCAAAAAATAAAACAAATGTCTGAGTCATATAATCTTCCAAAGAAACTTATTCCTAAACAGAACCGAAAGAGCCTTATGTCTAGAAGCGAAATGCCACTTAGAGCCTGAACTGGGCCTAAGTGATCACCGAAGTACTTCGATGCAATTTTTAGGTATACCAAGATTAGTGCAAAACGGATAATTATTTATGGGTATAACGAATCTACTCCCGATAATTCGCATTGTGATATTGATTGTATGTGAAATATTGATTTACTTTTGTTTAAGTATATATACAAGTGTTAAATAAGGATGACAAACAGTAAAATTAGACAATTTTAAACTACCTCTCAATTTTCGTAGCCTTGCCTACATATTGCACTGAGGTACTACCACGATCTACTCAAAAAAGTTATGCATCCGTTTTTTAATGTATGTCCCTGCAAAAATAATCATACTCTGCCTGATGGAAAACATAAGCAGAATTGAAGAGTGGTGATCACCATACTCATTGCGAATGCAGACCATGCAACAATGCAGCTTGGTTACTCACATCATGGCGGCCTAGCGATGCTTTTGCACCATAGGGCCTCACACCTCCAACGAAACGCGACAACACGAATGCTGTCATTTTACGTTGATTTTCTGTGCGAGAGTTGTACCGCCCCGTTTGTATTGGCGTGGCTCTACTGCCTTGAAAACCACTACTTTCTTGAAGGCTTTATCTGATTTTGCTATAAGATACTTATTTATACAGTTACAATACATTTGCCCATCCATAAACTTTATTAACAATGTCTCATGTTGATTGACATCGTTTTGATATAGCAAGACTTATACCTTCAGAATAGAGGGTAAAGTCTTGCTTATTCGAATGCTTAGTGCTAAGTTGACCAACGTACGTGTTTAGCACTGGACTGCAAAAACGGGCACTAATAACCGAAAGCAAAGACAAGTCATTTTTAGTGGATAATATAGTCTCCTTAAAGAGCTACTCACCAAATTCACAAAAGAAACTCTACAAAAGATTGTATCAGATGTAATTTTCTATAGTGTTCTCAAAATCGTAGCTTGTTAGAAATGTTATACAGGTATATTTAGTGTCATAGTCGCACTCTTCCTTGGGATCCAAGCTAAAGTGAAATAAACGTAGTATCTCTTATAGATAAGAGTAAAGCCGACGAGAATAGATTTTGTAGCGAAAAGGGAATGGCGCGGATTATCTTATCGCGTGGTTGTTGCCTACAAATTTGTTACGTAATGTTAATTTACGTTACTCAAACTTCAATAAGCTATGCGATATTGTATTATTATTAGTAATATTTCGTCGTAAGATTTTAATGTAAATTAAACTTTGTTTACCACAATGTATTCATGTACTAAAATTGGAAGGTTTTAAACATTAACATTATACATTATTTTTGTGAGTACGTATAGTTTCAAAGTTATGACTTTATTATACATTCATTTGAATTACAAACATATTTTGTTAAAATTTCATCAATTTATTCATATAATATATGATATTAGTGGATTAAGGTTATAAAGAATATGAATAGTAATATCATCGTAAAATCAGCTTCTTCTAGTGCTGTTCACTTTAAAGGACTGTAAAAATATTTATGATACTTTACAAATACGGATAAAATTTAACCAACAGGCACATCTTTTCATGAAACTTTAGATGCTATGATTGAGATAATTTTAGATAAAGTAACCGCTAGAAAATGTAAATGTGTATAAACAGAACTCTGTCCAAAGGAAGCGAAACCTCTGTTTTAATAGATAATTTTGCTGACGTTACAGACCTAATTACGCGATCTACAACGAAGGGGAATAAATGACTGAGTAACAGGATAGCTTAATGCGGAGTCATTACTCGAAGATATTCTCCAGGTATTGGTTGAATTCGAACGCTGTAAACCGTTTATGATTCATGTTTATTCAAGTAAAGCCTCAGAGGCTCGTTTCAGTCGTAAAACGCTGTCTCTGTTTGCTGACTTTGTGTTTATTATATAGCTTAATAAACGTCAACTACTCATCTGCGTACAGGGATTAAGAGTATTATGAGATGTCGCTGTTCTCACAGTATTGTGGTATAATAGTCTTACACTTTAAGAAGAGTTTTACAAAGAAAGGAGATCTTGAAATTAAGTTATTTATCTCTGAAAAAAAAAACATTTATATATTAGCGTTATATTTGGCATGCAATAGGTTTCATTGAAATGAAAATATTGTCCAACATGCCATATCCCATCTTATTGTATTGAGTAGATCAGAAATCTCGTGCTTGTGTGGGTATCCTTACGCCAGAGTATGTTTGTTACCCCCACAACTGTATCCCTACGTTGTCGTCGTGTGGGGGCTTGCGTGGGTCGATGATCTCTGGGGCTGTGCCGGTAGAGCCACTCATGCCGGATTNAGAGTATGTTTGTTAAGTTGTCTATATAATTTGCTCTACTTATGTTTTTGGTCGTCTAATATATTAAATGTAAATGAATATCTGTAGTAATATGTACATTTAAATAAACCTTTACAATCAAGCCTCAAAACTTAGTTTCTCTTGACTTATAATCAACTAATTGTTGATTTAGTTTATCAGTGAAGTTTTCAACAAATATAATTGAAGAATTCAAAATAAGCTAAAGCTCGGTCCGAAAAAATTATTAACTCTATGAAAAGCAACCATTTTTATGAATTGGGAAATATTTAATGAATACCAGTCATGAAATAGTGAAAATATTGGTAAAGCATATTTTGCACTTATCGATAGGGTCTTGTCTGGATTTAATTTTGTGTTTTTCATTAAAAAAATTTGAAATAAGCTGTGGTATATATTGTACCTTACAATATACGAGTACGTGTACCACAGTTTATTTCATTTTTTATCTAATATAAAGACTAAGACGATAATGCTAAAAATAAAGTACTCTTAAAAGATTTGTGAGATGTTCTATTTCTGTTCGTACTGTTGTATACGACAAAGGTTTTTTGTAGGTCCTATTTTGATCTGAGAAAGAGCGTCTATTTTGATCAATTCTTAACGATGTTATTTTAAGTTTAGTAACTACCTTCCTGAAAGGATAGCTGAATACGCTATTACTATAGTTTTTGTACTTGTTTGCGCCAGAAAAAGGTACCTCAACGGCTTGATTGATTTTGTGTTAGGTTTTATTTTGTTGTTCTAAGAAGAAAGGAATATGGGCTAAGCATCTCCAAGAAGAAGCTTTAGAATTTTAGTCTAACTTTATAAGAAATGTCAAGTCATATTTGAGAAGCTGATTTAAAATTTTAGATGACACAAATCTACGATATTCTAAACAAGTCAAAGTTAGTTAGTATAGAAAAACCACACATTTCTTTTTTGCTTTTCTATCGTGAACTGAAGCCTTGAGTGGCCCTTAACCAAAATATGTCTAAAACAGTACAAGCCTTAAACTCCGGCCAATTCATTAGCTTTGTGTCAATAGCATATGCTTTTGTTTTCAAAGCAATGGATCTAGGGAATATTTATTTTTATTATAAACCTACTAACAACAGTATGGGTAATACCATCCAAAACTAGCAGGTTAATACGTTTTTACCGAGTGTATATATATTTACCGCGGCATTCATATTCAATACTGAAGGTAGTTGTGGCTATTCAAAGCACGCCATATTAAAATTGTAAGTAGAATCAACGCGAAATTTATATCGTCGTAAACACCTTATCTTAATTAACTCAAGTTATGTTTATATTCTACTTGGGATACCTCTGCAGTTAGCAATTGTAATTGACTAGAGAGTACCTCTCAATGACACCAGGGAACTGCCACCGTAAAATATTTTACAGCCTTCTTAAATCAAACATTATCGAAAAATGAAACTCCCATGGGTTCCACGTAGCTTTCTCATAATATTATCCGTTATTAAGAAAGTTGTTTAGAGTTAACTAGGTTAATTTATGAACCGAAGTGTACAGAAAGTAGGAATACATGTGATAGAAGTAACACACAGCCTGAGAAAAACAATTTGTGGAAACTCAAAACGTTGTCACGTGTGGGGGATGAAATACATCATTCGTGCAGTCAATATGAGTTCAGTTATTGTGGTACTATCATTACGTAAATATTCAAAGCACTTTCAAAATTATGCAACATCAGAATGAATTTTAAGAAGATGAATTATTTGGTCTAAATGTAGCTGCAGTTGTGCTAATGTATTTGTATCTCTCATAAGGAATCGATTAACTATACTACAGCAGTGTATTTGACATCTATGTACTTCAGTCAGAACTTGCATATTTGATCCCCAGCTAATACTGATATTTGTAAAAACCAATGTTGTTGAGCGGCCTTTTTCGCTGATCCAGTGGTTGGCGTAAACAGCTGCCGTTAGATGCAGGTCTCGGGTTAGATTCCAGATTGGACTGGCTGCTGGGTTTTTTCACATGAAATTCTTAATAGTAATCCGGAGTATGGAAGATGGTGCTGTTTTCCACCCGTGCCTCGATGAGCACATTAAGACGTTGGTCCCGGTTGTCATTAACATCTGTGGCAATCGTTATTGGGAAGTCAGTGCCCTATAATAAACTATCAACTAGTTCACTTTTCATATTAAGTTCCAACGCCAGTCACTGCGTGGACAAACATATATTCAGGTAAAACCAATTGAACTAGTAGCCGACCCATTATAATCTTGGGAATAATAAAGGCTAGGAAGGCGAATGTATCGGTGCGGTACAATTTGAATCGCATAGTGTTATAATAACTAAATCGATATTAATACATTTCTAACTGTTTAAAATCTCAGTCCAATAACGCAACAAATAATTTTAAGAGCAGTTTATTTTAGACATTTATTTAAGTAAATATTATTTTCTAATATAATTTATTACTTAGTTACCATAAAAGATAATAGTTTGATTTAATAAATAACTCTGTAAACGAACAAATGTGTGTGTGATTCAAACCAAGCGTTAAAATTAAACTTATATTTGCCACACTCACGTTTAGCAACCGATATTTCACCAAGACAAACAGACCTTAATTCAAACATATGTACGACACAATGAAAACATTTATTTAACTTAATTCGTCAAGACTCGCGGTGGCGTATTCTGGCTAAGAATCTGGAATCAGCGTCTACAAAACACCACAGGAAGCTGGAACGTTAAACATGAAATATATGCGGCAATATATTTGTATGCGTGTCGTACAGCCTAAGCGCTCGTTTATCAATATGCCCTTCGGCGGATCTCAGCTAACGGCATACGAAAACATATGAGAAATTACATTGTTATGTTCGTAGGAAACAATATAAAGTCGGTGTGTGGTAAGAAATGATTTGGGAAAAGTTACAAACAATTTTGTTGATTTTCTCTTGTTGTATGTTTTGAGAGGGGAACGTCACGCATCAATGGAACCGGTACAGAGGCTGAATTTGTGTGAAAATCACCCTAGCCGTTAATTTGTCAACAAGATCTATACGTGAGTTACAAATTTTTAATATTTGTCACATCAAATAATTTATTATGCTGATACTAAGTGCATAAATACAGGAAAAGTAATGAGCGAATTTCTATACCAGCCAAACCGAGTATCATAACATATAGTTTAGATAATTTTTAGATATAATAAAAATGTATTTTATGAACTATAAAATTAAATTTCCCATGGTGACAATGCACCATTAATTTGTTAGAGACATTTAAAATATATGTCAATTTATTTTTGTACTTAAAAGTACAGTCTTACAACTATTTGTTGATAATAATGGCTATATCGTGTTTGATATATTTCGAGTTTACAAAGTAGTGACGTCATAACCGACAGTAGATAATTTATAGTGTCGTCCCATTTTATAATGGGCTATAAACTATGATGGCTTCTATTTTATGATAATATCATTTGTTCGTAGTTCGTTTTATTTCATTCACTGTTATTTGGCGTAGTTTGAATACTAAAATTGTTATATACCCATCACTGTACTTTGCCATTATACATTTTATATTAAATTTATTTAGTAGATATCAGTTTTATTATCAAAGATAGTAAAAATATTACTTAAAATAGAATCGAAATGAACCGAAATTTGAAATAATTGAAATTTATATGGGAAGAATGGTAAGGCTGATAATCTGCTCAAGATAGCGGGCAGGAGCTGGATGCGAGAAGCCGAGGATTAAACCAAGTGGTATGAAATTGGAGAGGCCTATGTCCAGCAGTGGATTGCGGTAGGCTGATGATGATGATATGGGAAGAATTGTAGAAAACTGTCATAGAACATGTTTTATTTGTTTTAAGAATATATTACCTATGGCTACGTCAACTTAATGGTATGACAATTATATATTTGGAGCAATGGTTTAGAAATAAATATTACCTGCCTATCGGTGCTAATAAACCCATATACTCATACTACTTATAATGTCACTCTTATGATAATTGTATATGGTAAAATAGTACTATCTGTATAGTGTCAAATTATAAATATAGAGTGACACCTTTATTAATAGGAGTCGTAAGAACTAACTAAGGGAGCAGCACTGCAAGAGATGAAAAACTTGAAATAAACCCTATAATCAGTCGTCTGATCGCGGCGTGCGTGGACTATCTTCCTTTCTAAGTCCATCTTCTACGCCTTTGATATCAACTTTTATTCTCACTAGTTCGGATGTAGAGTCATAGCACAGTATTTTACTGAGTTCCTTTTTCAATTAAAGGTCAGATAACAAATGTCACAACGGATGTTATTTAATATTTCCAAGTCAATACACTAAATAACAAAGTTTTCCTTACAACTTTATCGCAGTTGTTCAACAACGTTTTGCTACGGTGTACAAAATCAGTCAACACAAACTCTAAATCGTTGAGATGTGTGAATCTTAGACCCTCGTCGCTCACCTGATTGCGGAATGCAAATGGTTCCCATGGGACCTTAGGCCTAATATACAAGAAGAATAGAGGTTTTTATCGTTCGCAACAGTGGCACCGAAATGCCGACAAACCGGAACAGACACGTGAGTGGCTGAAATGGTTTTGAATAGTTTATAGTGCTTTATTTTGCTGGTGTTTTATTATTTAAAACCACTCCGTCTGCTGGCATTGTGTACATTTTTTTATTTCTCTAAAATATCCTCATTTATGTTGATTTGTATCCTCGTTTATCCTCGTTTGTGTTTTAATTTAGAATTATGCATCATGTACATTTTTTATTGCTTCTATGTATGTTATTAGTCACGGGTCATGAGATCCAATGAACTTCTGCGTATTGCCTGATTAACTAAAGTGTAACCTCACAAATCTTCCGCTGTTTTACCACAGATATAAAAATTTAAGCTTATCAGCCGTTCTTGAATTGTCAGTTTAGAAAAATATGGGTAAAACTTTCAATCTTCCTATACAGAATTGTAGGGCAGAGTTTTTAAAGAATTTGTTATACTATTTTACATAATACTTAAGACCAATTGCACTAATTTCTATTAATTTATATTATATATAATATATATTATATATATATTTACATTTAATATTTAAAGTCCAAATGTAATAAGAGTTCTATTTTTCTAGGCCTGTAATGACTAAGCTACTCAAATTTAAATTCATTTTGAAATAGTTTGTATATGTTAGTAGTTTCTTGTGGTTTTGTATTTCAACACAGTATATTCTGAGGGGAAATCTAAAATAGTTGTTTTGAATTTGAGTTACAGTAAACGTTTGTTCGTTTGCTAGTTCTGAAGTCACCGAGAAAGTTAAAGGTCTTGTGAGACCTAGGTTACGTAATCTATAGTCCCCGGGCGTAATTTCAATGCATAGATAATAATAAGGCACAATTGAGAATTATCATAGTGTGGGATCAGCCTCAAATTCTCGATGAGATGTTTGAAGTGACCATTATAAGATATCAATAACAAGTTAGATAAATAAAATTGATAGAAATTACAAAATATAAGAATTCACTTTAATAAAATAAATTATATCTAAATCAATTCACCTATTTATATAATGCCACAGACAGATGGCAAAACGTATAACATTCCTTTTTTGCGTCGGGGATTAATAAAGACTTATTTACTTAATTTAATCAGGACTATACATAAATAAAACTTATCAGTGTAGTTTTAAAATTTCTATCTTCGGTATTCTGCGATATACACTACTGTCGAAGTGACCCTTTCAGTAACAAACTCACAAAAAAAGTATTCACAACAAATTAAATTAAATAAAACACCACGAACGAAGCATTATACTACTGCGGTAACTTAGTTGATCTGTAATTTTTTAAATCAATGGTCTTTTAAACACGGTATGGAGAAAGTATACACGTTTGGGGTGAGAGGATGTTTTTGCAAACGAATGTTGCCATTTATCTCCACAACTACTGGTCCGATTTTGATGAGGTTCTCAGTAAAGGGTTCGGGTTGGATTGGTGCACGCTCTAAGAAATGTAGGTATTACGGCGATAACTTACCAGATGGTGCTCCAAAAAAAATGCAAGACCAAAACTAGTAGCCTGACTTTTCACGCACGGTCCTATGCCGCAATAACGTGCAATACCCATCACGCATTAGGATAAACCAATCTTAAGCAGTAGAGCATAACGCAATGTTTAATTAAATAACGAACTTTATGCGAGATAATAACATATACATTTTAGTTACTAGAATAGTAAGTTCGGAGTTAGTAGGATCCTAATTCGTCGGGGAATTATTCTGATAATAAATTACATACTTCAATTCACGAAGGTACTCCTTACTTGAATTTCAAAGAATCATGTACCCACCAGAGGCGGCCCATGTTCATTTTAATTAAGTACACTGATAGTAATCAAAATTTAATAATCTTGATTACTATTAGTAATTTACAGTAATTTTATTTTAGAATACTGAAATACTGTTATGTTAATAATTAATAATATAATAATAATAAATAATTATCTTAATCGTAACTGAATATTTTCTTCTCAAAAATATCGTCTGCGAAGGAGTAAACAGATAATAGTGAAACTGCATAAAGAAACGAATACTTCTTTATTATAATGGGTAAAGATACTTAAGAATAAAAACATATCCTATAATTAAATAATGTTGTTACATACTACACATTATTTTGACATGCAACTAAATGTGATATATATGTTTATTACCCTGCCTTATTATTATATATCACCACATTTGCCGAAGAACCGATAACCGTTGGGGTAAACGGGTTCTTGAGTGGAGACCGCGTCTCGGTAAACGTGTGGGACGTCCACATGCCAGGTGGAGCGATGATTTGCGCAAGACTGTTGGCAGGAGCTGGATACGAGAAGCCATAGATCGAATTAAGTGGCGTGAAATTGGAGCGGCCTATGTCCAGCAGTGGACTGCGCTAGACTGATGATGATGATGATAATGGAGTTAGTAAAACTCGCATATTACGACCCAAATTGAACCTATAACTTTTACCCTGGCAGTTACATTCCTCCACCATTCACTAGAGATAGATATAGAATAAATAACTTTTTTATCATTGGATCGTTCCATCACCGTGACTGCGTATTTTTTTAATTTATGTCTCTATATTAACATACTTTCTTATCCATGGACACAAACATAAACTTGCAGATATAGCCTGAAATAATATGGCCTACGAATGGCGTACATTTAAATAGTCTAAGCAAATCATTGTTGCGATGATTTTTTATGTTTATTTTTTTTTTATTTAGAACCAATTTTAGAGGTTAATTGACGTATTCGATACATCTAACCTAACTTGTGTTTGGTGGCGCTTTGGTTTTCATATACCTAGCTAACTAATAAGTTATTAAGGATATCCGTAAAAACATGATATGACAGCGTTCGAAAAGTCGTGTTTTGTTTATGAATGCAAGATCCGAAGCCCAATAATGCATAAGCTTACTAGGTCTCCATGGTGTGGTTCACCATGCTGCTTTATTGCATTGTCTGCATTCGCAATTAGTATGGTCACCACCACTTTTGAATTCTGCTTAAGTTATATTATAGTTAATAATAAGGCAGAGTAGAGTGACTTTGGCCGGTCCATACATAAATAAAAAGATTATATTATACTATAGCTAATTCACGTCATACCTAAATTTACATATTACCCGTAATTTTACCTTTAATTTATCTTGTAATTATATTGATGACGTTCGGAATTTATTTGTACAGACAAATAACAAGTACAGTAAACACAATACCTCCCCTAAGCCGGGTAATAAGCTTTTGAGTTAAGAGCCGCCGTAATTTCAGCGTGGGCCTTACCAGCTGTGGCCTAAAAGGTACCTAGATAAGCTGATAATGTAAGAGAGGTACTTCAAAATAACAATTTAAATACACATTTCACGAGGTCGAAACAAAGTCAAGATACTCTAAAGGACATATCTATCTTATTACTATTTAGATAAAATACTTAAATAAAAATACTATTCAGTTAATTTCAACATTAAAGCTTTAGCTAGGCATAAGGTTATTTCTAGGACTGTAGGTCCAACCCTGGGTACACCTATTTCACTGTGAGGCACGGGCCAATACTTAAAAAAAAATTATAGTGATTTAAAATGATTAATTTTATCATTTTTATCGCAAAAATTCGATGATTGTTCATAACATAGCGTTTCAGTGTTAACTTGTTTAATTTCGTGTCTTGAGATAAGGACTTAGAATATATCCAATGTACGCTTTAAATGTAACACACAACGCCATCTAGCCTCAAACTAAGCAGAGCTAACACTATGAAAGCTAGATTGACGGATGGAATACCTACTCAAATACTTTTTTGTATATACAAACATATTATGCATAGAAAACACCCAAACTCTTGATCAAATACTTGCAGAGGATAGAAACATTTTGTCCGACCTTGGAATCGAACCCGTGATCTCAGCATAGCAGCCGCTAATGTTGTACCACTGCATTACCAAAACAGCGTAATAAGTGTACCATAAAATACAGCCGTTGGTCAACACCAAAAAAATCTAAAAACAAAATAATATTAATAGCGATCTAACCACTGTTAAAATCACGTTTTTAAATGTCAAATATTAATACAATATAATACTACATTGCTTGATTGGATTACCATCAATCATCGTCGCCGTCTGGATTAAAGTTTTTTAAACTTTAATATTAAGTTAAAGAAATTGGAATCCACCTTATACTGCTTTGATATAAAATAACTGATAAAGGAGCAATGTGACAGTTACAGGTTGTTTCGTTTTGTAAAAAAACGACAAAGTCTTTTCAATGAAACGTTTCGCTTCAGTGTAATTTAACTTGTTTCGTTTGTCGTTCTTGAGTTGTATTCTACAATAAAATGCTTCTGAGAATACTTTGTGCATAACAAAAGAATAGTATGATGAAATAATTTAGGTAACCACGCGTTTTGCTGCTAAAATCTCAGCTACACAGCTTACTTCTACAGTGTGATTTAATACAATTAAATTCTCATTACTCGTTTAAATCACGCTATTACGTAATATAACTTATAATAGTATATTATTTATATGCCATTTATTAGTATATCACACTATCGATTTTGTTACGCAACAAAATTTAAATTTTGTCGCGTATGGGCCGGCTTAGCCAAAGCGATACCAAGAATTGTGTATTGATTTTGCATTTTTTTTTATGCTGTGCTTTTAATACCAAAAAAGTGGACAGCTTACCTATGGGCTTAACATAGTTGACATTTTACAAATTTAAAAGTTATTAGATGATTAATTAAATGTATAGAAATGACGTCATATCAAATTTAAGTCACGTGGTTAAAGTAGAACAATGGAGGCGTTGACGATTGCAGAAAATAAGCTCGGTGAAACTTAATTAATACTAAAAAATTAAATAAAAAACCTAGCCCTAAGTTGAATGTTTCTAATGTATTCATTGAAAAATCCTACTATTCTTTCAGTTTTATGTAGGCAGATTTTAGATTCTTTATATTAGTCTCGTAATAAGTCACGTGGATAGCATGTGCCTGTTACGAATGCCATTGTATCTTAATATTGGCCTCCGTTGCCTCCACGTGCCGTTCACGTTTTCGTATTGTTATAAGGACACAATTATTATTAAATTTTGCTATCAACAACTCCATAATATCCCATTGCTGGGCTCGGATCTCCTTTCAGGAGAGGGATAGGGCCAAATTTTGCTATAACGATATTAATAGATGAAAAATACTGTAAATCATTTTCTTATCTAATCGCCTGTTGTAGTTCATTAATTTATAAATATTCGATAAATCGTTTAGTCTACGACAGATTTGGCGAAATGAGATTTGTTCGCAATAAATTATATTCGAATATTCGTATAGTTGAGAATAAAAATATTTGTAAACGCGCGTCTCTATGAAACAGAATTATCTAAGGATTTTATGTGTACATTATTTTATATTCAATAAATAAAACATACTTCTACCCGAAAGTACAACATCTCTGGTTCTTTAAAGCTCTTGAAATACGTCTAGACACGAAATGATCACTTGTCTGTACGTGGGCGCCCTAGTATTGTATTTATATCAAATTTTTACGATTAATTAGTCTGCTTACAAGGGTAAAAAAATAGTAGTATAACTCATTAGAATTATTATAGGTCGTATGTCATAGGTCAAATAGGTCAGGTTTCTGTCTACACACAGTCTTCCGCAGTTCACTGCCGAACATAGGCCTCTTCTTAGGTGTCTTCAATAATCATAGTGTAGTCAGCAAAATTTTTACGTATCCTCTATCTTTATAAATATTACATCAGCTGATAATTAAAATGTTGTCCTTACAGAACATGACATTATCCGTGGACGTTTTACAAGTCGTCTGCTATCATGAGTAATAAATCGTCTACAATCTCGCAAACGTGAGACCTTTAAATTTCTTATCATTGTACGCCTATTCTGATACCGTTTTAAGAAATAGGTAAAATTCAGCTGATTTCACGTGTGTAATTATATAAAAAAAGACACAAAGCATTCCCACACATGACACATATAAAATATAAACATAAATAAAATATTTAAAGAAAGTATTTATCTCGAATGTCATTTAAATCTCAGTAAACATGAAAAGTAATGAGACGAGTATCTGACTAGTCAAATCTAAAATTATTAAATATACGAAAACAGGGTTAGGGTATTTCGTATATTTTAATATGAAGTCGAGACGAGTTGGAACGAGTCATGAGTAGACCACAGTTCACAATAAAATATTGTTGCATTATCTGCATTTGCAATAATTATCGTGACCACTTAGTCTTGGGCTCAGTGCATGGTTTAGAAACCATGCACTGAGCCCAAGACTAAGTGGCCACGATAAGGCTATGGTCACGATAAGGATATAATAAACCTAATAAACATATATATCACATTTAGTTGCATGTCAAAACAATGTGTAGTATGTAACAACATTAATTAACTATAGGATATGTTTTTATTCTTAAGTATCTTTTTACTACCCACAGATGATAAAGATATCATTATGTAAATTAGCTTTCGGATTTTTTCACATTTTTTTTTAGTAATAACACATTCTCTACCCTCTACATTATTTTGTAATTACATCAAAAAGCCATCTTCATAAAACATCAACACAAGATGATCTGAGATAATTAGAATCCCAAATAAGAATATAGAGGTTTCTTAAAATAATATGGTTTAGAAACCATGCACTGAGCCCAAGACTAAGTGGTCACGATAAGGCTATGGTCACGATAAGGATATAGGCTGCTTAAGTCACTAATCTGCCAGATCGATCTGGCAGATTAGTGACTTAAGCAGCCTAATAAACATATATATCACATTTAGTTGCATGTCAAAACAATGTGTAGTATGTAACAACATTAATCAACTATAGGATATGTTTTTATTCTTAAGTATCTTTTTACTACCCACAGATGATAAAGATATCATTATGTAAATTAGCTTTCGGATTTTTTCACATTTTTTTTTAGTAATAACACATTCTCTATCCTCTACATTATTTTGTAATTACATCAAAAAGCCATCTTCATAAAACATCAACACAAGATGATCTGAGATAATTAGAATCCCAAATAAGAATATAGAGGTTTCTTAAAATAATATGCGAGTAACTTTTACATCGACATCTTTATTAACAACGTTTCTTAAGTAACGAAGACGAGGCTAGTCAGGTTGATCTGGTAAATATTTATTTTAGCGACATTAAAGATCTAACATCAAAGCGATTTCTTGTAGTTAAATAAACATTCTACACTCGGTAATTATTTCGAACGAAGAAACAACATTTACTTGAGTGAAATAATAAAATAACAAACATGAAAAGATGTATGTGTACAATTTGGTTGGAAATTTATTCAATAAATATTAACTCAAAAACTCGACTCGTGAGTCGGTTATCACACAGATCCGATTAAAATTCGTATCTAGGTGTTTGAAACTAAATAATTTGTGATTATCATTTTTTCTACCTTAGAAGCTATTGGTTAATTTTTTTAACACATAGTTTTGAGTAAGGATTCGCTTTTCCAGAAAAATATTCTTTGAAATATTAAAACTGTTCCAAATATTTAAATTAGATTACAATGTTTATATAACATTTGCCTCGCATACACGAATTGCTTAACAAGCGTAATAATTTTTAAAATCTGTAATGCTGTAATCTGGAATGTTGTATTTCCCAAATTGAATAATATTTCAAAAGCTGCAATCAGGGGTGAAATTCATATTTCGGTTCAAAACACTATGTATTACTGTAGCCATTGCATATGCAATATTGAATTATGGTACACATGAATTACACTTTATTTATATTGGAATGCAATTAAAAAGTATTTTTGATTATTAAGACCTTCACATATAATACTTAGCTATGCGCTGCGTTGATAAAAAATGAGGAACTAAATTGACACGAAAAGAAACAATTTCTGCAGCAGGTTCTACGTGGTGTCAAAAATTGAGCTAGTGTAGATTTGTTTCTGAATTATTTAAACCTTTGAACGTATAGAAAACAAATAAACATAAATAATTTTTTTCTTTAAAGAGAACTCCCGCATTAGGAATATACATTCCTTTGTCGCGGGGATCTTTACAAACATACATGAAACGGACACAAAGTACACCCAGACTTAGAACAACAATTTATGGATCACACAAAGTGTTGTCCCATGCAGGATTTGAACCCACAACACTTGGCACAGTAGGAAGCGGTGTGGCGACCACTCCAACCACTAGGCCAACCGTGTAGTCAGTTATATACAATGTATAATGAAACTAACTTACGTTTTCATACAATTTAAGATGATCATCATTACAGGTTTATAAGCTTCATGTCTGCAAGTATTAGATCTTAATTCAATAAGTGTATATATTATTATGATTTATACGGTTCATACATGTGTGTTCGTAAACTTTCAATGCATTCTCACAAAATCGGTCTAGGCTTGATGAAAAGCGGTTAAAGTAGATCGATCCGTGGCTTGGGTTCAAGTCCGGGGATATTAATTCCACTCGAGCTCCCTTAAGTGATCATTAGTTTTAATAGATTTGTTAGTTTCGCACAAAAGCAGAACCTGGCGCGCAAATAAGTATTATTTTCCTTAACATGTTATATTATTAACACATAATTACTTGTTATATATAGTCGGCATCTAATTTATTCTGTGTATATATATCTGTTTCTATGTATCTATCTATTACCGTGAAACAAGAAATTCTTGTATATTTAACATGTTATATTATTAACACATAATTACTTGTTATATATAGTCGGTATCTAATTTATTCTGTGTATATATATCTGTTTCTATGTATCTATCTATTACCGTGAAACAAGAAATTCTTGTATATATATATAATCTGAACCTCGAAAACGGTTCGAACGATGTTCATTAAATTTGAAATGGAGTGTGTTTCGGGGGCGAATAATCGATCTAGTTAGGATTTTTTTTATAAAAATTACCAAACAAATAATACCGAGCAAAGCTCTGTCATCCAGATTCTTTTTTATTTTCATATAAACCCTACCGAAATGACTCTACTCTACCTGATGGAAAGCATAAGCAGAAGCCAAGAGTGATGGTCGATACAGCATGTGACGCACGCCATGACGACGTAGTGATGCTTCAGCATCATTGGGCATCCGGTCTTACACTGACCAACGAAACACGATAGTACGAACACTGTCTTTTTTCGACGACTTCTGTGCGAGGATAGTGCCGCCCCGGTCGAACCGCCCCGTTCGTGCTGAAATCAGCGTGGCTCTTCCACCTTGAATCTGTACTGTATACATATATTTATAATATGTGTAATATAATTAGATGCATGTTTATGACATACATTCAAACGTAAGTGATCGTTTTTATTAGTTACATAGAAAATAAAATTTGTGCGCCCTATTGCCCGTGCTGTGCTTATTACGAGTTAATTATAATTACTTAGTATAATATCCGTACAAAGATTTATTGTAAGGGATTGCTATCAGCAACGAGACCGCCAATTTCCAAGTTTGTATATTATAACTCTTTTTTAGGGTTCCGTAATCCACGTCTCGGAACCCTTATATATTTTTCATGTCCGTCCGTCTGTTCATTTTTGGTTTACCTTTCAATGATTAGTGCTAGAAAGATGAAACTTGCTGCGGATCGGATCTTTTTGAAAATATTTGGAGGTCGCTAAGATGATTTTCTGGCGATATTCAACTTTAGAGCCATTTTTTTGGTTAAAATAAGGCGTCCTCCTTTCACTAAGAGCTAAATAACTGGTTTGAAAATTCTTAAAAAATCTTGGTAATAGTCTACGTGATAAACTTAAATGAAATTTATAACGGCTAAGATAACTTTACTAGTTCAGATGTTATAGAGAGTTAAATTGTAAAATGCGCTTACTTGGAAAACTTTGTATAAAAATAACGAAATTATAAGTAAATATGGAAAATATTATATCATAACAATAGGATGACTACTGGCCTGACACGCACTTAGCCGATTTTTTTCTCTATTTGTTTATGTGTGTACAACAGAGACAAATAACTCACAAAAATACACATAGATCTATATTAGCAAATCAATCCTTATATCTACCATACAAAATTTGTCTTGTTCATCCTAAAATAGTATTATCCTAGTACATTTTTAGAGCTAGGTTAATTGTGAACATTAAAGTACAATACAATGTTAAAAAGTCACCAACAAGAATTTTTCGCAAGAACTATAACACGAACAATGAGTACACAAACAAAGGTGATAAACGTTTTTGTGATCTTGTTCTTTGGATTAATCATTGACATAGTCTACCAATGTGTTACATCTTCTACAAGGCTGTTAACCCATTTTGTACTATTTTCCGTATCGTTAAGAATCTATACATCAAATATCTTAACTTGATATTAAACTCGTAACGAGTTTCTACACAGCTCAAACTTAACAGAGAAGCGCCCGAGTGTTACTAATGCTTTTGATCTTCACGTATACTGGGTTAGAAGCATTGGAACGTCAAAAGACCTGTATGGAATCCAATCTTTGGAATTAGAAAAAAAACAAAAAATATTACGTCCACGTAAAGTATTTCTGTAGCTAAGATAAAATCACCAACAACTGTAATAGAATAAACGTTTGTTTTTCATTTGTCTCACAATAAATCCAAGCAAAGGAAAATCCCTTTTATTCCAAATACAGAGCGTTCATTAAACTAATTATCCTCATCTAAGTTCTTCGAAGTTACTAGAGATGTTATCTATTTAGTTCGTCCCGTATCTAGTCCAATTTCATTACACGAGCAGTTTTTCGGGAAAACAATAGTGGATGTTTTGTGTCCAAACGTGCAGCCATGAGCATTTCTGCTGTTGTGTGGATCAACCGCTTTTAATTATGTAATTGTTTGAGTATCAAATAACATATGCATTAATTTATGTTTTAGTTGAATTGCAGCATTCATGAAAATATTAGTTATATCGTTGTAGACTACAAGAAAAAGAAAAGTAAGTACCAAGTATGGAAGCAGGTTCCTAAGATTTTAAGACTATGAACATATAACAATGTGTACACCCCAGTAGGATAAGTGTCAATACTTTCTAAGGTTCTGTACCTCTTAAAAAAAATGGAATCCTTATAGGATCACTTTGTAATTAGGAATCAAGCTGAAATTCATTTAAAATACTTAGATCTACTGTCCCTTGGAGCTGTGAAAATTTCAAACTTTTCATCATCATCATCATCAGCCTATCGCAGTCCACTGCTGGACATAGGCCTCTCCAATTTCACGCCACTTAGTTCAATCTATGACTTCTTGCATCCAGCTCCTGCCAGCCGTCTTGCGCAAATCATTGCTCCACCTAGCCTGTGGACGTCCTACACTACGTTTGCCGAGACGCGGTCTTCACTCAAGAACTCGTTTACCCCAACGGTTATCGGTTCTTCGGCAAATGTTGTCTACCCACTGCCACTTCAGCTTGATAATCCTGTGGGCTACGTCGATGACCCTGGTTCTTTGTCGGATCACCTCGTTTCTGATGCGATCCCTTAGAGAAACGCCGAGCATAGCCCTCTCCGTAGCACGCTGAGCGACTTTGAACTTATAGACCAGTCGAACCGTAAGTGTCCACGTTTCGGCTCCGTATTTCATTACGGGTAGGACGCACGCATTGAAGACTTTCGTCTTTAGGTACTGTGGGATCGACGATGAGAAGACCCGACGAAATTTCCCAAACGCTGCCCAACCTAGCCGGACTCTTCTGTTCACCTCGTCCTTAAAGCTGTTTCTACCTAACTGTAAAGTCTGGCCGAGATATACATATTTTTGAACAACTTCGTGAACGGCACCGTGTACCGCAAATGGTTCCGGTAGTAAATGTTCATTGAACATGTCCTTGGTCTTGTCAAAGTTCATCCGTCGGCCGATGCGCCCAGAAGAGTCAGCCAGGTCGTTCAGCATCTGTTGTAGGTCCTGCAGCGTTTCTGCCATGATGACGATGTCATCTGCAAATCGCAAGTGAGAGATGTATTCGCCATTGATGTTGATACCGCGCCTTTTTCAGCGCAGCATCTTAAACAAGTCCTCCATTGCATTCAATTCAAACTTTTAAGCCAAGGTATTCAAAAGATACAGCCGGGCATCCTGCAAATCTTGAAATTTATTACGGAGCAACGTATTACAGCACAGATAAAGCAACAATTGTAGAAAGCATATATTTTTGTCTTGGCCGGTTCTTTTCTTTATAGTAAGCGTTATATAATAACAAAAAAATCAATCATGTTTGTCACTGCTTAAACATAGTAAACTATGTAAGCATCTAACATATTCAGACGCAGTAGATATATCTAATTTGAATAAAAATTGACACAAATATACGTTTACATAAGCTTATAAATAAAAACATACAACAAGTTTTTGGTTAAATTATAAGCCAAATTTAACTAATTATGTTTTATGTATTTATTTATAGGTTCAGTTGTATTTTCATAAAATATTCAAGTTAATGCCTAATAATAATATAATAATAATAAATCACAACAAAAACCACTTTACAACATGACTTATAACGAGAAAACCCTCGCATGACATTGCAGATGTATTTTCAACAACTACTAAAAACTATCTGCCTGAGATATCCGCAGTGAATAATACCGAAAACACAATTCGGAGATCCAGTGCGACATTCAAGTTAAGTCTACGTCGACGTGACGTGGACGGTGCGAGATTTGTGTTCGGAAATGGATTGAAGTCAACCATTGTTGCCAAAGCCGTTGACTAGAAACCAAAACCAAATACTAGTGTATGTGGAGCCAGTTGTATTTGCACTCAATGCTTTTCACGCCAATCCCGCAGTTATTGGTTAATCTATACTAGTTTGCCGAGATTTTTGCCCTTGGAATTAATTTTTGATAGAATGAATAGTTTTATAAAATTAAATATTTTTTACATAAATGGATTAAATCTGTCTTTAAATATGAAATTTAAAGATAGATAAATTTAAATCTAAACTTGAAACGGTTAATCACATTTAACTATACTGAACTCAGTAGACTAAAAGCACTCTGGGCCGTCATGTCAGGTGAGGTTTGATGTCCTCTAATACAATTAGACTAACATTTTGATCTATGGGTCAGTAATTAGTACTGCTAAATCAAAAATTATGAGTTCGATTTCTGATTACAATATTTTATTTTGAATATGTAAACATTGTGGTGTGGCACTGACTCCGTTTAATGTAGGATCGGGTAGTATTGTGTAGAAGTGTTAAGTTATTATTTATGTATCGGGGTTTGTTAATATACTTATAATAAAACCAAACATAGCTTCCCTTCTTAATTAAAACCTACAGCTGTTAAAACATAGCTTGTCTCTCAGTGACAAATGCTTCGAAACCCAGAAAGTGGCTTAAAATAATTCATAATATTTTTTATCACCTAGATTCTAATTCTATACGTTTCGATTTTATCAGAAGTGAAGTGCAATACAATAATGTGTAATACTTCATTTGTTTCATTTTTAAATTATAATAAAAATTACACCTATAGATCTAAAATGACACTAGGGACAATCGTCACCGAGATCTAGCTATATATGCAGGACTATTATTATGATACAAATTCATAACTTCAAAAAGCTCCTATGAACCTCTTTTCATCTATCAGATTAAAAGGTATTACCAACTATTAAGCGAAATGGCTGAGCAATCGCACAGTCAGAGAATTTTAGATGCATTTCAGCACAATATGGCTTAACCGGATCAAAATACCTTTGGTGCTTGCAGAAAAAGGATGATCTCTCTAATGGAATTGGTTCTTTCTAACTCCTTGCATATAAGAAAAGGGGAATAAATGCGATTGTACGTTCAATACGTTCACATAACTTGAATTTATTCGAAGTAAAGGTAGATAATTTTTATGAAAATGTCCTTTTAGGTTTTGTATGTTCTGAAGGTTATTTTCATTTTGCGTTCTCAATGTTTATACGGGAAATAAATTTGATGGTTTATGCGTTGGGACGCGTTGTCACCTATACGTTTTTACGGTGTTTTCTAGTAAGGGGTTGGACCCCTTCATGTTTATAGACATATGTTTAGAAGGTGAAACATAAAATTTCAGAGTAAATTTTGGTATATTTTATGGCTTTATTTTTCACAACATTTTGTACATACTAAATTGACTTAATAATGTTTACATGGTGTTTTTTTATGGAATAGAGAGCAAACGAGCAGGCGTATCACCTGATGGTAAGCGATTACCACCGCCCATGGACTGCCTGCCGCAACACCAGAGGTGTCACAAGTGCGTTGCCGGCCTTGGGGGATGAGGAGGGGGATGTGGGGAAGAGTTGGATTATGGGCCTCTGGTATCCTCACTATGTTTATTAAATCTGAACTTTACACTGGGTGAACCGATTTTGATGATTATTTTTTTATTTGAGTGAAGTTGGTGGTGATCATCATTCTTTTTTATCAATCAAGGCACGGATGGTATTAACATATTTAATGTTGACATATCCAATTCTCCTTGAAGGATACCGCTACCACAACTTTGGAACAATCAGGGTAATAATCAGTAAACCGACAGTATTAATAAATAGACCAGCAGCGAATTCCTGTATTGTACATATATTTAGAATATACACCTAGTAAATTATTTTAAGAAATCAGACCCGCTATTAAATCTATACAAGTAAATAAAAATGAAGTGTATGTTTGTGATTTAAAATCTGTCAGTCTGTTTATTGGAGCTAATTTATGTGAATTGATTGTGATGGGACATTCACTGGCCTTTATTTAATGTGATAGAAGGAGCAGTAACTAATGAAATAGCGAATATGTGGAGGAATGGGTCACAGATCCCTCCAATACAAAGAGAGGATCCACCTACAGGCGAGGTGATCATGCCTGGCGTGCCACTGCCCAACGGTTGATGTTGAGATGTTGTATATGTGCTTATCGGCGCGAGAACTTCTATTGCGCGATGTTAGATTGGTAGTTTCTTCGTATAGTACATTACTCCGTAGTTCAGTGTATCTGTGGTAGATGGCGCTAAGTTATGTGTCAGTTGCGCTGCATGTGTAAGTCGCCAGAAATAATACCCAATGCAAAACCAAAAATAAAAACTGTAACATAAAACACCAACCCTAATTGAATCACGGTATTAATTTTTAATTTAAAAACGTTTTATTTCAGTAATCGAATTTCTAATATATTGTTTAGAATGGTTTCCAATTCAATTTAGACTGTATCGAGGCTGTTGACTATTAATTCAAAATGTTTCGTTCTTGAGACGAGACGTCGTCGAGATTTTAGACGTTTAAGATACACAATTAAGTACTAATAAATTATTAATTGAGATATAACTTTAGAAAATTATACAATTGTAAGAAGTTCAAACTAAAACTGCTTTACTTGCTGTATTAAACAAAATTCCTGTTTGAAAAATCACTTACATACGTATACTATTTGACATATGACTTCTGATAATTCACGGATTATAAAATCTTCTGCAAATAAATCATGCTTTCATATTTACACGATTGTTATGATTTTAAACTTTTTAATCATCATCTCTACAATAAATATCGGTTTTAAAACCTTTTTCCCGCTATTACATTGTCAATAAATACAATAATAATTTTAGAGTTCTAACCAACTTCTGGAAAAGAAAGCACCAGCATTAATACACTCTATTCCTATTAAATTGTTTTAATATACCAAGATCACAATAAACTGTTTTCTTTTCATCATTTATCTTTATACAATTGAATATAAATTCAAGGACCGATCTCGAGTAAGATTAATTAAATTATATTATATGAAATAGTGAAACCTGTTAATTATGATGATAAATAAAGAAATAAATATTTTTCGGACGTTATAACACACAACGCCATCTAGTCCCAAACTAAGCAGAGCTTGTACTATGGGTACTTAACGACTGATATAAATACATTTATATGTATACTTTTTTTTTAAATAGATATATAATATAAATAGAAAACACCCAAACTCTGAAATATATTTGCAGATCTTACAAATATTTGGTGCGACTCAGGAATCGAACCCGAGTTCTCTAGTACAGCATTCGCGTACGCTACTACTGCGCCACCGAGGCAGTCAAATGTTTGAATGTTTCTTTATTAATTCAAACACATTTAAACATAAAGTATACATAAGACGTAGGCGACGTTAAATGTTTGAAAGTCTTCATCAATTCCAGTTAGATTTCAATAACCCAGTTTCTTATTCAGCGAGTTTCGTTAAATAACAACGTCTATTAATTATGTTATCAAAAGCAGTGGCACTGAGGTTGAATGTTGAAAGGCCGCGCCCGGATTGATTTATCACGTCAAGAGCAACCGATATTTATTGTACAGAGTATCGTTCAGATATTGAGTAAATATTGTCAACAGTTAAAACGAAAATATTGGCTTTCATACGCATCAAAAAGTTGGAAATTTCCTGGAAACAATAACATTGGTTTTAACTTAAACACGATAGAAATACAAAAATATATACTTAGTCTTGTCGTAAATATTGTTACAAAGAAAAAAAAATAGTAATATTTATTTCTATTACAGTGTTTACATTACATACATTAAATTATATATAAAGCTTATCCAAAGTGGTCTCCACTGGCTGCAATACAGTCCTATAAATAATGAGGCCAATTATCAATAGCAGCAGTCACTCCTTCTATGGGATAATTTAGTTTTATAGAATAATTTCGGTTCAAAGTAGAATATTTTTTTTACTAAATCCTTAGTACTATTTAATTTATGTTCATCTGTTATTAAAAACAGATACCTTCAATTAACGCATAACAAAAAAGGAAGTCAATTAAAAGCAACTGCAAGTGGTTTAAGTATGGTCGTCTCGACGTTTTCTACCGCTTTGAGTGTTGTGGGATCAAACCCCACGCGGAACGACACAAATTATAGTTCTGAGTCTGGTTGTTCACAGAGTCCACTTCATAAATCTTTGTTGTAGTAGTAGTTTTCCACAGCACAGTAATACTCCTAGTAGAAGACTTATTTCTCAAAATACTTTTTCAATTATCAATCTAGAAGCAAAACATTAATTTTCAGGCTAGAATTTCATGCTGATGTTATTAGGATAATTTTTCATCTGTTCCCAAAATAAGCCGCAACAAAAACAATTACCTAAAAAAGTCCAGTCCCGTTGGTATTTTTAGAAACATTGGCAATATGGAATTTTCATAAAGCATAAAAGAAAATAAAAGAAAAACATATAAATCTATGACTGTCAGTTGTTTATGAAGCTTTGTGTGTAGTGCCATTGTCATCTTTCCAATAGATTTGCACTAACAAGACAAATAAATACGGTTGGCATAGCCCGTCCTCCCGTTGATCATATTTCGTTTCACTGTCCCCTGATAAACAGGAAATTGCACAAGAAAACCATTGTACAGCCGTTATTTTTCATTTATAGAAAAAGAAATGAGGTATTTTATTTATGAACAGTGAACCTTTACATTTATATGTATGTCGTCATAATACAAGTGTTGTCTATCGAAATTGAAGATATATTTTATTCCGAATCTGTGTATAATACAATTTCAATGGATGATTTGTAGAAGTAATATTAATAAAAAGACAAAATTAAAAGGAATTTACGTTCGATGTTCAAGGAGATGGCTTCATTGTTCTAAATATGCCTACTGATTAATTAAGGACTGCGTCTGGGATCTCTGGTTCAAATGTCACTTGTACTGCTCGGATTGCGTATTGGTTTAAGCGGTCGTAATGCTGCATTCTATAGCATTGAGTGATGTGTATACATATCGGACAACAGTTTGTGTGGTCTAAAAATTGTTGTTTTGAGTCTTATTTGTGCCCGTTTAATGTATGCTCATAAAGTTCCCTTCTACACAGGATTATTCCTAGGGGTGGAGATATTGTGAACAAATTAAATCTTTTTTTTTAACAGTCGCCTAATTATGTCATTTTACTGGAACACATTTTAACTAGAACAATTTTAACTCTGTGTAACACTGTCTGTTTACTAATAGAATAAATAAATGAAACATTGGGGTTGAAAATAGTATCATAATACTTAATCTCTTATAGATTAAAAAAGTATTGATTCTTCTGAAAAGTTTTAAACGGAACTTACTTGAGCGAAAAATGTACTTTGTATCACGAGCTACTGCAGCAACAGAAAGAATGTTCGTGACATTTCAATTATGGTTTATCTTTAAACTTGGTTCCATAGCGAGGGGCTTCAGATGAACGCTAAGACTAACCAGAGTATGGAAAGCTATCAAGATAAAGATAGCTTGAGAAAAGAAAAAGTAGGGCACACATGACATATATTTTTCATGGAATATCATTAAAAATAATGACATTTGGGTGACTTACCTATTTTTCCTTAAATTTATACTAAAGATAAAACTTACAGAATCAGAACTGCATTCTTGAGAAGAATGCTCTATCATTTCATTGCTGGACATAGGCCTCTAATTAAAAATAAAGTTTTAGCCTATTCTACCATACAGACGGGTTAGCATAGTTTTTGTTCCTAGTTTTTATTTCTTTTTGCAGTGATGTTGGTCTGTTTAGATTAATTCTAGTCACCTGTTATAACACCCTTTATCCATCACCACACGGTGCCTTAATCCGTCACCACACAAGCTTACAGCTTTTTGTGCCAGTGCCCAAAGATTCATACATCAATCTTATTAACCTTTTGCCCGCGGCTTCGCTCGCACAGAAGTAGATATTATCATCCCCTATTTTATCCTCTTAAGGATGGCATTTCCAAAAATAATTCCATATTTCTCAGTAACGTTATATGAAGCACCTACACGTAAAATTTCAGGATTCTAGGTTCAGCGGTTTGGGCTGTTTTGATCTCTGCGTATCTTAGTCAGTCACCTTCCTCTTTTATATATTTTAGATTAATGTATTTTCACTACTTTGCGTTGTCAAAAGTAAAAAAAAAGCATTGATTCAATGTGCAAAATTTAAAAATAACTCAACTTTTTTGCATTCATATAATCGTATTTGACGTAGTTTCAAATGGAAAATTAATGTAATGGAGTTTATCATCTAAAACTTACTTAATGTAAAAGTTTGACAAATACACTTAAGCCTACCTTCTATAGGCATAAAGATTTTACTCATGACCTAAGTTGGTTATTTGAAGACCATATTTTATGCATGAACTTTGAAATTTGGGCGTCAATCCCTATTAAACTACTACTGGTTTTGAAGTAACAGGTGTTTGTGGTCTCTTTTGAGTGCCTTATATCCTATACAAAATCACAAGCAGTCCGCATCATCGGTGTTCTTGAAGCCCCCGAGTTCCTTGAGCTTCTGCAGTTGTAAAGGGTTATCGCTTCTATGGCAGTCCTCTTTCGCCTTTATCGTGGCGAGTGTTCTGAAGAGTTCTTCCAACTGGTACCCCCTTTTCCCATCCTCTATAGAATAACAAATCCTGACCTTCAAAGTCACCCTTCTAGAGTGGTAGATATTCGCCCTCAAGTGCAACGTTTCGGTTCATCCTTCTTCTGCAGAGCGGTCAAAACTTGAAACTCACTACCACCCTAGTGTTTCCTTCCCATTAAGACCCCGGGCCTTTTGAGCGGGGTGTGCAAAAAGCATCCCACTAAGCCACCATAGTGTGGGACACCATGCTGCACCGTCCACGTTCGCATTGAGTATGGTGGCCACCATTATTATATTCTATTCGTGCTTTCCATCAGGCAGAGTAGAGTCACTTTGGTAGTTTGAATATAAAAAACAAAACAAAAATTCAATTCATCTATCAAGAAGTTATAAACTTACCGAACAGACGCAATCTGCATTTGGAGGCTCTTCTATTTCTATGTTTTATATCTTCTTTGGAAGAATTTTCCGGATATACGTCCAAATTTATGTACTTTATTGTACGTCGTACTTCAACTTTGAAAAGTATAATTAAATAGTATATCGGTAGATTTATTTTAAGTATTAATCGTATTGCAGTTAAATTTTAATTATAATTTAGGAGTTTTTGTATTTGATTATTATTTTATTGGTCTGTAGAACTTGATTATCGGTTATGTGGTTAACAAGAGTGTTGGTACTCTTAATCCGACATAACACGCATTGAATAGATTTGCCGACTTGAAGAAAACACGTGCTTTATTTGTACGTTTATGATACATAAACTTTGTAGCATTACTAATTTTACGTTTTACATGGGTATAAATTATACGAAATTTTACATTAATACATTACTTTTGAATAATAATTATCAGTTTAGCATAGAGAATCACATTTGCTCTCCTTTGAATATGCAGTTTGTTAGCAAATCCTACACCATAAGACGGAAAGCCTTCGTTTGGGAGTCTATGATTATTGGATTATGATTTTGTATAATAGGGTTGTTCTGAATTCGCATAATAGAAGCCGATATCTTTAAACGTGTATTAGCACATTGTAAAACATTTATTGAAGTGAGTCATAAATAAAAGCGTGTTACACTGTGATTGCAAAAGAAAAAAATATGAAGTAGTAACATGATAAATGTTCTCTAAGGTTACATAAAAATGTAACACGCTGTTTTATATAAAAAAATAAATATGTAATAAAAGCGTAAATATTTAATACAAGGTATAAGGTTTTAAGATTTAATAAAAATACTCATCATCATCAATTCATAAACAAACCATGATGTCCCACTGCTGGGCTCGGGTCTCCTCTCACGAGAGGATTAAGGCCATACGTCCCCACGCCAAGTGCGGGTTGGGGAATACAAATATATTAATAGCTATTTACACAGAAATTTAAATAAGATAATAGTCTAAATGGTGTGTTGTGGGATCTATTGGAGACGCGTGTCAAGTTTATGCGTGCATAGCACTTCTATATGTATGATATGGGATTATTGTGACGAACAAGACTAATAAATTATCGTTTAAGTTTCCAATGTAATGGCATTTTTCTTATCAGGTTTAAATTATTTTTAACTTTTTAGTTCTTTTTTTATTAACAGTACTAAAAGTTGGTAATTAAAACACCTTTTTAATTTTATTTTTAATTTTGTAGTATTTTGGTTAAGAAATTGACTACGGCGTAGTTCACAGCGCGTGGCAGTGGTTTTCCGTAGCTCGTATTAAGTTCACAATTAGCCCAAACTCGATGGAGTTGTGTCGTTTAATTACTGAGTTCCTATGGCCATCTTCCAAGAACTCGATTAAAAATCCTTCTCCCTCTCATTTGATACCGATCTGGGGTGGGTTGTACAAAAATCTGTACTTAATCTACCATTTTGTGTTGGCGGCCATTTTGAATTTAAACTCATTCATATATTGCATGTATCTTACAAGTTAAGCCCTTTCATTTGGTACCCAAATTTTGTGAGTTGTTCAGAAATATGAACGTCACTATTTTATTAAGGCGGCCATGTTGGATTAATAATAACACTCATGCCGACTAAAGGTACATTTCAAATTTCAGCTCGATTTGAAATTGAGAAGTGGATCAAATTCAATTTTCAAGATTTAATTACAGGCAGACATACAATTTTTATTTTTATTTAGTTTCTCCTGTCCTGATGTATATCAGAAAAGAGAGAGAGAGAGAGAGAGAGAGAGAGAGAGAGAGAGAGAAAAACTAAATAAAAGCTTGTAATAAGCTTATAAAATATTCTACTCTGTAAAGCACTGTTCGAATCATTTAAGGATAATAAAATATTTTCAAAAGGGCCCAAACTTGTATAATATGTGAATTGAGGTACTCAATAAATCAAAGACTCGATGACATTAGAAATAAGACTAGCATATGAGCTATGGTTACCAAAAATACGTCTAAAACATCCCTTAAAAGTGATCCCTTAAATGTATGTAACATTATTAATTGATATAAATATAACCGAAATCAGACCACGGTCTAATTATATACTTAAATAGGAGACGATTCGCTATTTACTGTAAAACTATTTCCATCTCTTTGACGCTTTTAATAATTACGATAATTACACGCTAGATTTAGTCTGGGACTACATGCATACAGTGAAATTCAGTAACTGATCGATCAAGAGAACCCAAATTAATAACTCTAGCAGCAGTAGCTTATAAAAGCCAAAGGCTATCGAATTAAATAACCAAATATTTCTTTTTGTACAAAAACGCTTAACATTCTGAAATTTTGTGAACTGTAACATTTTATACTGAAAACAGCAACCGCAATTTTATATTATGAAATTTCATGATGGAAATATATCCTCGGGCAAAGCAGCATCGATCCCTTGCTCACAAAGCCGTAACCACGACCCTTATATTCAAAACAATTAAAAAATAAAATCAAACGCGCCCTCAAAACATTTAGGATGATCAAACCCAAAATAATACGTTTCTATATACAGATAAAATATAAATTGCTAGTTCAAAGACCTCATTTAATATAGGGTCACAGAGTAAAAAAACTGTATTACACACACACAATGAGAACAAAGAAGGATTTCATTTGTTTTTGTATATTGGTTATCTGAATCCACCTCTTTGTCCGGGGATTCCAGTAAGAGCCGTAAGGCAAATTTTGTTTGCTTTATCAAACTCCTCTATGGTCCGGCAAGGTAGTAGTTAGTTCAGTATTAATGTTGTGTTCAAACCCCGCAAAGGACATTATTCTTTAGTAAGATTCTCGGTTAGTTAAATCGTTACGCGGGTTTGTTTTGCATTATAGTCTATGTTAACATCAAAAGTGACTATAATTTCTTTCAACTGCTTTTTTAGCTACCTACATATGTAGAAATTAATGATTACAAATAATTAATGCGTATATATTTAATTAGGTTATTTAAAGCGTAAACATAGGTTGTATTAATGAGTTCGCATGCTAATATTGTTGCCTTAAACAGAATGAAAACAATTATTCTATCAGTAAAAAAATACTAAAAAGTTCTACTACCTTTAAATTCAAGGGCTAGTTTCCAATGCTGACTTTGCGTATTAATATAAATCTACGCAGTTTATCTTTGTACACAATCCTAAATTTATATTGTAGCAATTCGTATACGGGAGCTTAAGCAACTCCCTGCGAGAGATTATAGTTGAGACTAATTAAGAAGCAACTTATTAATTAGTCTTAGGAACAGTCTTGCTTTATTTTATCTTGTATCGGAAATGAACTTCAAAAGTGTTACTAAATGTCCTGTCCAGGGGCATTTCTAGCAATTATTTAGTTTCTAGTTTTAACTAATTAATAATACTTGTTGAATATGTAAACTATATACACATACAGCCTGTACTTGTATATGATAATAAATATGATAAGTTCTTTGTTTGTTTGAATGTTTCTAAATTTGTATGCTAGTGAGTACGGGTGCAATCTACCCTGGACAAACAATGTGTTTATTTTAACTTCAAGTTCTGTTTGAGTTATAGTTTTCAATATTGTTACAGCTAAATAAATTATGTTTTTACGAAATAAGACCAATTTAAATGTATGTAAATAAAAATAATAATTACGATTAAGTATTTTTGTAAGTCGATTGCTTCAAGAAAATATTCCATATCGAAAGATATAAAATTAAGGTAAGAAAACTAAAACTGTTAAAATCTCGTTAATGTACAGTATTCTATAAAGATCCTATGCGTAGTTTAATAAAAGTTTTTTGAATTTATAATCTGTGGTTATTGACTAGTAGAGAAACAAATCCCATTACTATTTTGAAGGTTACAATTGGTTTATAATAAAACATATTTATGAATTTTAAACAGATTAACTGTAGGTAAACTTTACCTATTATTCAACAAACTACGAAAACAATAAATATTTGTCTTAAACCTTCAATAGAACCTTAGTAGATTTTGGAGGAAGCAGATGTTTGATAGATATCGTCCTCAAGTCTATTCGTCCATGAAATTAGAACTTGCGATCACAATATTTTATGTCGGTGTAACGTTTGATTGGTAATTCAATCACTCGGAGAATGCCATTAACATTTATTGCTTTCAATTCTAAGTATTAAACTACCTGGATTAATTAGTTTTACGGTGTCTAATACTACTATTACATGGAGTTTCAAGCCGGTTCTTTTCCATCGATATGACATTTTAGAGGCGAACAAGTAGGGTCATTAACGTAACGTTTTCAAAGAATCGAAATAAAGCTAGTTGATTTGATTTGTGGTGACGGTTGTAATTAATAGAATTAGAACTGATATTTCTTACCAAACAAGCAGACATGTCACCTTATGGCGTAAAATACCCTTTTCTTTATGTATGGGCCTGCCTAAGGGACTCTACTCTGCCTGGCAGAAACCATAAGCAGAATCTAAGAGTAATATGCAGATAAAGCAACAACGCAGTATGTTGACCCACACCATGGCAACCTAGTGATGCTTCTGCAGTATTGGGCCTTTGGTCTCCCAACACTAACGAAACACGACAAAACGAATGCTGTTATTATAGGTTGATCGTTTGTGCGAGAGTAGTTCCGCCCCGATCAGCAGGCCTGTTCGTGCAGACCGATGCAGGAATCAACGTGGCTGTCTTTCAATTCAAAAACTGTCTTTTAAGAGCTGTAACTCAAGGGACTATTTCAAAGTAACCGTCTTTTGAATGTCCCTTATCTCTTTGAGTCCTCAGAATTAGAGAGAAGAGAATTTTAAGCCCGATGACCTCTTTCTCTTGCCATGTAATGATGGATTAAGAATATATAGTATCACTACCTCTTTTTATAAAATGGGTCGGTGGTATCCCTGGGCCATCTTGCCAAAGCATGACTCTCCACGATAATATTACTAGGATCCGCAACGTTTATTTTATATAGGCAATGAACGTTCTTAAGACTTTGCAAAGTATCATTAGAGATCAATCAGTTTAAGTATAGGGACAAGCTCTTTAGGTTTATATTAATTATGAGAATAAAATTATATTTCCTAAGCAAAATTGTTTAAATCATCTTTCTATTACTTAGCTTCATCTTAAACGTCTGACAGATACACGTGTATTTAATTCTTTATTTATATTCTACGCCATTTTGCGTTTTATGAGAATCACAACCAATCTCTTTTGATAATCTAATCTGCTTTTCCAAATGGCACCTCTGGGTATTGTATAGATATAGATGTATGACGTTCTAGCAGTAATTAGTATAGTGTCACTTTTAAGCCAGTTATTATTACTCGTATGTTAAGAATTCATGAGTTGTTGCTTCGAAAGAACAATTTTAATTTGCTACTAGGTGTTTTCGCTATTATTTATTCCTTTACAAAAGAAATATCCAACCACGCTTATATTTCAAAATGTAGAAAAATAATATTACCAATACGAGATATATATTTTAGAAATGCGTTAAATTATAAATGTTTCCGTACGCGAGTATTTAACTTGTCGAAAATGTTGGAGCGAAAACAACTTTCGACGCATAGAACACTTTTTGGGTGAGCAAAAATCATGGGACTCGCGTCATCGTTACCGAACGCTTTCCATGAGCTATACATGTACTGTCTATGTGTGTACTGTTTGAGTAAACAAAAATCTGAAATCGCAAGTTTCTTACTTTTCACTTCTATTAGCAGTTCCTCAAGATAGCCCAGTTTTTTTACGATAATATATTGGTAATATATTGATAGTGACAATTCAGATTACAATGGAAATGATTACATGAATATATGTGATTTATTTCAGAAATAAAATCACATACAACGAGGCTTGGGACGATTTCACCGACTAAGCGGAATAATTTTTTTTTGTCAAATTGTTTGTTTGTTGTTACTACTACTGAATATTTGTAAAATTTATATTTATTTTACAAGCGCACTTCACATTTAAATGTTATTTTTCAAAACGGCTAACTCGTCAGTTATAAAATAAAAATATCACGACGTATAGGTACTTTCCATTGCAATTTCACACGCAACTTCCTTGTAATGCCTCCAGACCTCATATATCGACCACAGGCGGGTCCAAATGTCCAATATATTTCTTTCAGTAATTTCATTAATGGCCACAAATAACATTCAATGTTAAAATTTATGGGGCGTAAATGTTTTACGTACATTTTTTATAGTACCTTTCAAGAAAATAACAGACATTTGAAGATAAAGCGTTTTTCCCACTTTCTCCCCAATACGGTGAATGTATTCTCTAGACCCAGTAAATGGGATGGGTGTAAAAAGCCTTTCCAATCTGAGCCTCTAAAAAGAAAAGAATAAACAATAGTAGGTACCTCAGAGAATGCTTTCTTATTATTTAGGAGAACCGGAATGTTTAATGCATGAACAGAGCTTTATACGAATGCTTGAATAATGTGCGGTATCATTTGAATGATTGCTTTGATGCACCAGACTTGTTTAAATCCAATTCATACTGCGCGATCCGTTTATTTGAAATCTGATTAGCTATTTAGCACTCCCCGCATAACACACTACTGTGGTTGGCGGTAAAGTGGGTGCGCTAATGTACATCACAAAGATTTCATTTAACGCTGGACATAAGTATATAAATATATATTGATAATGTTTATGTTTTTGCATATATATCTATATATGTAATGCTGTGTAATGTATATTATAAAATAGTTAAGTACGAAACCTATGCGCGCCTACCTCACAAGATCTTGACCGACGGTTGTTGTTATTTTAAAAGTACAACATCAGCTACCTGCCTGTGACAGCTCCGTCAAAATTAGTAAAGTAATTCCAGAGACAAACCAGAGTACACAGACAGAAATAATTTTTTTCTTACTATACTTATATCATACTTAGTGAAGTGCTGTTAATTAGAAATTACAAATAGGTACTTAGATTTTATTCATTTGTATCGTACTACTAAAAAGTTTAAATATTGAACTTTAATGAAAGTAATTAAAAGTACTAATAAACAATATATCATATTATAGAAACAAATCACCACGACTGATTAAATACAAAAGTCATGGGAAAATATATTATGGCCACGCGCCATCGTAAACATTTCAGTTCGGTATTTATGAGTCCGCAGTACTAACGCATCAACTTGTTTTCACAACCTCTCAAGGTAAAAATAAAGCTATAAAGAAATACAATAAATAAGGCTCGTTATAACAGTAACAATGCGTGGGTCAAGCGCTAAAAGTCACCAACCGACAATATATCACCGACTGCCTGATAGGACTAACCACTCTGATTTATATCTGGTGATTTCTAATTCATGGACATCGTAGTAATGTGACTTAATTTTACGTGTTTTTGATTTTTAGAACTGTATTGGTGTATTCTTTGGAGCAGATTCTAATGAATGAGGTGTCAAAAGACTGGGTGATATTTGCTATATAAATTTCATCATAATTTTTTACGTAATCGGTTCTACATTTTTAAAAATTTTCTTGTTTCATTTTATAAATAATTTAATTTATGCCGGTTAGTAGTAATTAGAGTGCAATACAGTGGCTGATTGTATTTAGAATTGTGCGGGTCAAGTTATTAATAGAACATACACAGTGTTGTTTAGCTGTGCTTAAAATTTAAATTACTGTATTTGTAATAATGTGATAATTTTAGGTGTACATAGCAAAGTGGCTCTTGTTACCAATTCCTAGGTGAGCATACAAAAAGAATGCATAATTTTTTACGAAAATTATATTAAGAATGCTGCGATATGCAAAAAAAACAATATATATTTATTTATGCCAGTTTAATATTACATTACGTCGCCGAATTAATATCGTATTTTTAAGCTTTTTAATGAAATTAAATCCGCCTCTGTTAATTAATAATTTGAGGTAAAGTTCTTCTAATAGATATTAAAGAAAATATATAACATTATCTTTAATATTGACCACACAAAAATGACCGCACATATGCCCAAAAAGGCATCGTATATCCACATCTCTATAAATATACATGACTCTCGTAATATCTGTGATCGTCCTTAGATATCTAATAGAAGATTATTACAGATTCCAATTCCGAGAACACTAATTGTTAGAAACAACATCATCTTACTATTTGTGGGTCGGCTACATAAATTATAGTAATTTTGGGTGGTTAGTCGAACAGAATGGAAACACATAATATATTTGTTAATTGTATCCTGACAAAATATTTAATTAATATTAAATAATTCTCTAGAATTCATAGAAGTTAACGTATTCACAGCATACAGTTTAAATAAAAATAGACTTCGTCTTTGCCATTGGATCTCTTGATTGTAAACATAAATCTCATATCCTGAAACGAAATTCCTTCCTTTTAATCCATTTGTCATGTCAGAGTAGGATTGGAATGTTATTTTTACCTAAACAGTTTTCGGTCAGTATTGATTCTCTATTTTGATTCACTCTTTGCTAATAATAGGATATTTAGGCATTTAAAAAAAAATTTCGAACTTTTTCCTCCAAAACTATTAAACATTTAATGGGTTGAAAATCGGTTGCAGAGTTTGAATAAGTTGGTATTTACACGGTTTTCGTAAAAGTCTTCGTAAAAAGGTCAAACGGACTATTGCGGACGATACAATACACGAATCCGAAGCAATTAGGCCACGGACGACTGTACTTAGTAGACTTGTATTTTTAATGAGCCTAAGACGATTTTGAAGTTAAAGTGGATTGGACCCCACAACCAAGGTCACTTCCTTTATAATACATGAGAGATAATGTAACTTAGGTACTGTAAGTCCAAGGGACCACTCAGGTGCTACTTTATTAGTGGTAACACACACATATATGATATTCTATTCTTGGTTTATCTTTCTCATTGACTATTTTTTAACAAAAATATAAGAAGCTTATTGGTCTAAAGGTATTACCAATCATTGTCTAACGACACAATCGTGAATATTGAAAATATAAATAACGAATAAAATAAATTACATATCCTTGATACCTTCGATAATATCTTGACATTATATAAATAAAAAAATATATTAGTGTGTATTTATGTATGCCGTGTAAGTGGCGTGCAATTGGAGAGGCCTATGTCCAGCAGTGGACCGCGCTAGGCTGATGCTGATGATGATGATGATGATGATGATGTATATTATATATGTCTAGTAGTGGACCATTAGAGGCAGTTGATGATACACAGTGATGATACATTCTATCATTATTTTGATTGTATACTTGTTACGCTTATGATAAATTATCCTATTAATAAAAATGCGGAGATGATCGGCATATATATAGTCTCGACTTGGATTCGAGATGCGAGAGGCTAAATGAATGTGGATAAAATTTGATTAACAGATCGTTTGTAATTTGGAATAGTTCGCAGGCTACTTATGTTAATAATAATTTTAAAAATAATTTTCCAATTTGGTTCGTAAATAAAAGAGCTATGAAGTAACAGATATTAAAAAAGAAATTGATCACTTATTACTTCTGAGACTTTGAACTTGATTGAAAATCGAAATTATAACAACGAAGCTACTAATGCGCCCATCCTGGCTTATCATACATCTTTAAGGACATATCTATGATAAATAATAAATAAACTATTTTTAAAAGTTCTATCTAAATTGAAAAAGATTTTGTATCCTTCAAGAAAGCTCTGCTGGCAAGAAGCTTTCACAGCTCCAACCGATTATCTTGAAGGTTGTTTTCAAAGCCCTTGTATGTATTATTCCCAATCACATATTTCTCAAGCAACTTTTTTATAGAGGCTATTAAGGTAAACGTCCACGAGTACAGACTACTCGATATCGGCTATATAAAAGTTAACAACTTCATAAATTTTGATAACGTGCTATCAATAAGAACATGTAGAGGATAAATATTTTATGTGTGATTTTTATTACTCACACGAGCCGTGCATTGACGGCAGTGGCATAAAGATAGGCAGGTGGGCTATTAGTTACAATGTATTAACTATACTAAACATTATCTAGTAAATGTTTAGAAGTGCAGAGATTCTCAGCCTTTGAAATCATAGGAACTCCAGCAACAAAAACGTCAAATTTGTTTTAAAAAAAAATAATCATGTTGTATCCTCGCTGTCGTACATTGTGATAGAGAAAGAGATAAAAATCATCACCAATACGAACCAATGAAACAATTTCATGTATGTGTAATTAGGGCAAGATTATTAAGAATGGTCTTCTGCATAAGGTACCCTATCTACGAGGAAACATATATATATATATATATATGTTTCCTCGTTCGTATTGGTGATGATATATATATATTTCAGTTCACGACAAATGAATGAAAAGCTATGCTTCCTAGACATTAGTCACTTTAAAATAATGTTGGAATAACAAAAACAAATTGAAATAAGAACACAAGATGACCTTAAAACGATTATATTTTAGTGTTATTAAATTTCAAAAGCTAAACAATAAATGAGAATTCCCTTAGCCTTTACACTTACTTACAGTATTGCATATTATATTGCTTATAATATTTCAAAAGCTACATGAACATGCTCTATCTCCCTACGTTTAGAATGCTTTTCCTGATTCCCCTTAGGAGATATAAGTAGCAAATTTTGTAGACGCATTGAGTACGATTTTCTTAAATTTTATCATTTTCTTTAGTAAACGTTTCAATCGTATTTCTGCGCTTACATATCTTTATATCAAGACGTGAAACCAAAGCTTTGTTTCTCTTTTTACGAAAATTATGCGAACGGAGGAGTATAGAATACGACGCTGTTAAAGTTTATATGAAAGAGAAGAACAGAAAGCTAAATAGAATAAAAAATAATTATTATGGTCGAATTTCGACCACTGAGCGACTACCAGTATCATCAAGTGTGTAATGATACTACATACAACACCAATAACTAACTGACAATTTTTTTTTAAACATTTTGGTTTTTGTGATTGCCTTACGTGCTTTGCCCTTAGAAGACATAGACAATAAAAATTAGTTCAGTAAGTAATTCATGATTAAATAACGGAGAAATAAAAATAAACTTGAATCACAGAAAATATTAAGACTATTATGATTTCTTATCCTTCTTTAAAATAATATATTCCAAAGTTCAATTTATAATATTTAAAAATGTGGTATTTTTTTAAATTGAACTTTGGGATACTTGAACAGGTTACATGGTTAAATGCTAAATAACTTATTAAAAAAAATGTTTTTCCTAATAAAATAAATGAAAAATTCACTTAAGGCAACGATCACATAGCTTAATTAAGTAGTAATTGGTTTGATCATATTGTTTAACAAAACACCCGTGTAATAAAGGGGTAACTTTTGATTCTGAATTATACATATATACACATTTTTATTTTGATACAAATTTACGTTGCATATCTATCTTATCTTCAATAGGAAGCCGCAATCAACAAATGTGGTGTATTTTATCACTGTCGCCAACATTCGAGGCCGCGGCCTGAATGTTATAGTGTCACGTGAGAGGTATTACGCGATTCTAATCTCGACGACTGAATAGGGACAAGTTGAAAAGGAAAAATTATGGGATCAATATCACCGAAACTTAAATGAACAAATTAAATTTAACACGTGACAGCCTTACCTTTTACACTGAACTTATTTTTGTTGATAAAAGATCTAAATATGTTACTTTGACTAACTATTATTACTGGGGTGATAAGATATGGACCTTTATTTATGAGGCGGCTTATAATATGAAGAAATTAACATTGATTCTCCTTACAAAATTGTTTGGAATCTAAGTTTATTATACTCTTTTAATTTAGTGTAGTGTTTGTTTGTGTTGTATTAGATTTAAAAGAAAAAGCTTTATAAGTAATAAATTTATAATGATAGTAACTAATAATGATATATTTGGATGTTTGCAGAACAGGGCTAATAGGTACGCCAGTTATCGCACAAAGACGGCACATAAGATGTGTGATTAAGATTATATACTAAATTATAGCAGAATTCTGTTTAGATTCTATATTTTTATATTACATATTTCATTGTGTATATACGTTGTTAATAATAAATTAAACAAAACATGCAACTTATGTATATAAGTAGCCGGAGGGAAGGTACCAAACGAGGAAAGAGCAGCCTTGATAAAGGTTCTTCTGAAATACACATTTGAATAGAATAACTACCTTAATTATATTGAATTATGTAATATCGCCTTTAGGCTTTCTTGGTATTGGTTTATGTTAATATAAGTGGGAGTTTTATTTAGAAAATATAATCGCAATGTTTTTGTTCATCTTTGGAGTCGAAAGTAAGTCGTAATTAATTTTACGATATTTAATCTATATAACGCATGTGTATACTAACATCTGAGGATATTTTATCTAATACAATAGATTGCAATGGATATAAATTTTCGTATTCAAGACTAGATATATTTCATATAGACAGACTTGTACACTTTGATTTCAAAAAAAAAATTTAACTTAATCCGTAAAATATATTTTATTAGACAGTATTCAATCTTGGTGCTCATAGCCCAGTTGCACTCGATGATTAGAAACCATCGCCAATGGTAAGCAACGATGGTGCGGTCAGTACCTGGATGGGTGACCGCTAGTGGCATGTTACCATGAGCCTCTCCGTGATTCGGAGGTCACGTTAAGCAGTCGGTCTCGGTTGTTATCATAGGATAACAGTCCTTTAGGCGGCTTGAAATCATCCAACGGCAAGAATGCGTAGCCACAACGCAGTCATGCCAGTCCCCAACCCGCACTTGGTTATCATGGGGACCTATGGCCTTAACCATCTCCTGAGAGGAGACCCGAGCACAGCAGTGGAACATTATGGGTTGTTGATGATGATTGATGATTCAAGCTTTATGGTGCAGAAAATCAATCAAAAACTATGTTCTGTTTATTTTAAACACCTTTTCTTAATGTAAGATTAGCGGCTTCTGGGCTCCCCCTGCCGTACCGCACGACTGATATACATCTCGGGGTGGACAGAGTCATCCCCAGGGCAGGTCAATATCTATTTTAAATCATTATACATATATTATATAGATATTGACTATAATCCTGTTTATTCGTTTAAAATACTTATATATTTATTATATAGATAGATAGACAGTAAGGAATTCCACACGCGTGCAGTTTGTACTGTAAAAGATTTATCAGAAAAAGTTGTGGAATGCGTTGGTATCTCTAAGGCTCGATTTTCCGATGACTTTAAGCATCGTTTATGTGTATCATGAATAAAGGCAAATCGATTCTTTAAGTAGGAAAGTGAAGTAGGGATAAATAGGACATTATATAGTAGGGAGAGTATATGTGTATTCTGGCGAAGTCGAATTGGGAGCCACTTGAGTTTCGTACGAACTTTACTTGCTGACTTAGCTTAAGAGGGCTGTAAAAATTGGATTACTACTTATCATTGTGAATAATTTGTTTTAATTTTATGTTTTATTTGTACTAGTCTGTATGTGGATGCATACATATATATATTTCAGTGTGTATATGTATTTGTGTAGGTATAAGTAAGTTTGTGTAATATGAATAGAGTCTAACATTTGTGTATAGATTGCTACTATTTCTTTTGTTTTTTTTCTTTTATTTTTTATATGTTTTGTGTGTTGCCTGTATTTAAACTACCCTAAATTTTAAAATTATTGAAACACACTTATCCGTGTTATGGTTGTCTGGAAGAAATCGCCGAGAGCGATAAGACCGCCAATTGTTATACATATTGTGTGATTGTTCCTGTTGTACCAATTCGTACTATGTATATACAATAAAGATAAATAAATAAAAATAAATAAAAAGTAGTAACAAAATTTTGAGATTCGTATTGCCTACCTAATTAGGAAATTAACAGCGTCTTTCAGAAACCAAACGAAAATAATAAAGCTATTAAGTGCTCCAAACTTGTATTGTATCGCACCATTGTTAGAAACAGCTTTTAAAAGTATCAATCCTGAATACAAATAAAAACAATGTACCCTATATTGTTTAAAAAGTTGAATTTCTGTAATCATTGAATTGAAAACGTCTTTAGGACGCGTTGAAACAACGTAACGACATCTTTAACGAGGGTGTCGTGAGAAAAAAAAATATTTTCCAGCGATTGGATGGGTATCGTTATAAAATATTTGTTCAAGTAGATACGCAGCACCTTTTCAATGACGCTTATTGTTTTTACGAGGCATTACGTTGATAGTTATATTCAAATAATAGAATGAAATTCACCTCTTTTCTATACACTTTTCTTTGTTTTCTAGTTTTAAATATTTTTAGGGATTACATAATTGTAATTCTAAAACACAACTTCGAGTTACAGTTTTAGATTAAAATAATTATAACTAGCTATTAAAAAAATACCGGCCAAGTGCGAGTAGAACTAGAGCATCAAGGGTTTTGTACATACCTGTATGTATATTATATGATGTAACAAAAAATATTATTATATTAAATGAAGCGTTCATTTTCCTTTACTGTCATTATTGTTTTTAGTTATTTTTTTTATTATCCGTTACTGTTAATGTGAAGTCATTTAGTGCTACTATGTCTATATATATAAGAGCTCTTTAAGGGTGTAACTCATTATGAAACACTGGGTCAACTGAATCAGGCCACTACACGAGTGCGGAAACATAATTTTATTAAGTAAAATAATAATTAAAAGGCTCACGCTATTTAAAATACGTGTTTACGGCAGTGTGACGTGTTGGGTGCGCCGTAGAACACGTTTAATTGAAAATTGTCACGCGACTTTACCTGTTATTTGTCACAATCATATATAGTATTAGAATTTTTATTCCAGTAAAATAAGTATGGTCAAATAAATTTACTTCTTTTTTTATAAGCAAACGAGCAGATGTATCGGCTGATGGTCAGCGATTACCGCCGCCTATGGACATCCGCAATACCAGAGGCGTTGCGAGTGCGTTGCCCGCCTTTGGGGGATGGGGAGGGGGATTAGAGGAGAGGAGAGATCGGAGGGTATGGGCCTCTGGTATCCTCATTCACTCGGTGAAACACAACGGAGGCGCTGTGGCCATGGTATTACTCCGGTCAAGCGCGCTCGAACCGGCTCTCCCTCGGTGAATATATACTTCGTGACTCTTATGAAGCAAAGAACACTACTTGTGATTTTTCTATTTAAGTACCTAATTCGGGTAAGTATAGGCATTACTCGCTTATTAATAATAATAAATATTAAAATTTAAGCAGAAAAAAAGATAACTCCTAACTTACCAGATCTTGTACTAGATAACAATTATTTAGTAAACTCATTTGTCATTATGTAAAAAAATGTTGTAGGCATACGAGAATTAAAATACCTTTGTTTGTGGTTGACGAAAGGAGCATGAACCATTTTTTATATATATATTTTTTATAGTTTTAAAGTATTTAATAACGAATATTACAGAAATTAACAAAACTGCTGAGCATTAAAATCCAGCAATTCATACAGCTTTTTTTTATTTAGTTATCTTAATTTCAGTAATGTTTTGACTGTATCATAATTTCACTAAATTCTTTATTTAAATTTGTGTTATTTTTAAATATTATATGTTTATAAATCGATACTTAATATTATAAATTCTATTTGTCACGGCTTTCACGGCTTAAGTGCTAATTTTAATGTAATTTGGTGTAGAGAAACGTAGATATTTGAGGATAGGCATAGTTAGTTTTTACCTTGACAACTGACATATAGGCGAGCGACAAAAATATGTTTTCAGTAAATTAAATTGCTTAGAAAATTCTAAGCAAATGTTTGTTATGAGTATTTGATCTTCTACATATTTTCTGTATAGTGGCATGCCATTCATATTTTACGCATGTGACCTCCAAACTATCACACGTAACATTTTCATTCCTACTAACATCACTTTAACTTTATGACTGGCCTGACTTGTTTATCATCGCAAGACTCGAGGCGAATGTCGAACCTTTCGTGAAATGTCATCAAGTTTATATCTCTATCAAGTTAAATGGTGATACTTAAGATATCTTGATTAAGGATATTTCTATTTGTGATGTTGTTTGTAGTTTTCTGGCATATGCTCATATGAGACTTATCAAAAAGCATTGGGTGATTATATAAAAATTTAAGAGCTTATCTAGTGAAAAGTCTCTTTAAAAGTTTAATTTGAAAATATCCAAAAATTTATTTCAAATATATTTAGTTGTATCTCTATGGGAAAATGTATGACATATTTTGCTAAGTAAACTTATATGTTATTCACTAAATAAGTATTGCAAAAGTAAAAAAAAGTCAAACCAAATATTTTGTCATTAATAAAATTCCAATAGTTTCAAAATGTACCCTCCAAGTAGTATCTTCAAACATTTGTGTTGTAATATCTGTATTTAACCCATGTGTAAAAATATATTTACGCCTAAACCATCCCAGAAAAATGTTTTTTCCAAAACACGATATTCTTTTCTCCCTTAAAATATGCCAAATATCCTCGCTTATAAAGCACTTCGGAACTAAAACGAGTGCACACAATCTATCCAATCATGGGTTGAGCCATCTTATTTGGCAGAGATAAAGGCCTCTAAGAGTAGATCGATATTCGCCGAGACGGACAATATCCTACCCTATGAGTCCTCATCTTTATTCTATGACTAAGGCACCTTCATTTTGCGAATTATTTATACAATGTTTATCCCACTTTAGGCTGTACTTGATGAATGACTTTCGTATTACCGAAATTTATTCTTCTTAATAGTATTGGTCTAACGATCTTTGACGATGGTCTACTTCACGGACAAATAGATCTGTATTATGTAGTGGATCTTTGTGTAAGAAGGATAACGGTAATGGGTTCTTAATTATATATAACTTTATTAGAAGTTAGCTTTTCCGAAATACATAAATCTTTAAGTAGCGAATTTAGATAGCCTTAATGATGTCTATTGTGCTTTTGTCTGGAAGATGAGCTGTTACGTCTTGTTAATATCCAAGAAGACGAGTACCTTTAAAACAATGAAATAATGAATATTTAGGTGGTCTCGTTTTGATAATTTTGTTCTATTTATGCATTCAGAGGTATATTTAGTGTGTTGCATATTTTTGTGAATTGGAAAATATCATAGATAATTGTCAGAGTATTAGCCATTAACTTGCATGTAGGTGAGCATTCTTTTCACCGGGAATGTTTTTATTGTATAAGATTTTATACCCTCTGATGTGACCTACTCTGTACCCTCGGTAAAAGTGATATAATTATATTATATGACGACTTGTTGAGTGGACGACAAAAGTGATAAAAATCGAAAAAAGGCGGCAGTAAACATTTTTTTATTATTTTTGGAATAAATTAAAAATAAATATTATGTAAATAAAAATAGAAATTCAAATAAGATTTTAATCAATTAAGTATTTTAAATAGTTTCTGTTGTTGTGTATGCATCAAAATTTAAGCACACGTAAAACAAGCAAATGATTTTATTAATAACTGTCAGTGATTTATGTAAGATAGAGTATCCCGTCTGGGACATTTGAAAGTTGGAAGTGACGAACCTTAATTTATTAATGTAAAAAGAAATGTTTTATTTCTTGTGAGATGATACAGTGCAACGGTTTTATATAGATAGAATGACATTGTAGTAATTTTATGGAATGAAAATTCGGCTAGCAAAAAATAGAAAGTTATAATGCATTAAGATAATGTTTATACACGTGGCAATACAATTATAAAGCGACGAAGTCTTTAAGTTTTCCTAAAGACTAATGAAATTTAACATCAATTTCAAATGTATTAAGTAACGTTAGAAAATGTAAACAAATAAACGCTTTAAAACACTTAACACCTTTTATTCGTTTTTCGGTGTGAATAAAAGCAATTATTGTTGCCATTCTATAAAAAGGTACAAAAAGTAACATGTATTTTTAAGGTATGTTGACATCCAAAAGTTATGTTACCTGTTTCATGTAGAGTGTTTACACGTTTCAATAAGGCTAAGAGCTCAAGGCTAATAGAAACCAATTTGAGTCAGGGAGAGCGTGTATTTACATAGGAATGAAATGAAATTTCGTAAGGGATTGAAGGGAGCCGACTATTACGTATTAGATATAAATATTGGGTGTTGGAATGAATTGCTTTTGCAAATTGAGTTCTTGTAATACAAGAAATTGGGTTTTCAAATTTCCTGAAGCGAAGTTTTTTATAGACCTTATGACGACTTAATAGGTGGTAGAATTGAGGAATTTTAAACATTACTAGCTGTCAAATGTTGTTTTGCCATATGTAAAGAAATGACAAAAAAATAATTTAATGGTCACCTTTATTATGAAAAAAATGACGTCGGCTGATTGATTGATGAAGACCTACCCGATATACAGATGAAATCTTCTAGTATATAAAATTCTCGTGTCACTGTGTTTGTTACCAAACTTGTTTGAAACGCCTGGACCGATTTTCATGAAATTTGTGTTCATATCGGGTAGGTCTGAGAATCGGCCAACTCATAAATATTTTTTGTCATTTTTTTATATAAGACAAAACAACGTATGCTGAGTCAGCTAGTATATTATACAAATGCTACAAAATAAATAAGTTTTCGGTTACCTAATATTACTGCTTAATAGTTTAAGCGGCCGCCACGCCAACCACCAAGTGTTGTGGGTTCTAATCAAACTTTGTGGAAACCACAGATTGTTGTTTTGAGTCTGGGTGTTCTTTGTGTCCGTTTCATGTATGTTTATAAAGATGCCCGTGAAACAGGCTCCTAAAGCAGGAGTTGCCTTGAAAAAAAAACAACTATCTCAACAAGATTTCGTATATTCCATCTGAACCTTACTGTAAAAGGCAAAGTAGGTATCTGTATGAGATATTATGCAAAGATGTCTACAATGCATAAAATGTATAACAACATGTATGACAATAATAATGTAAGCATGATATACATGATATACATGTCGGAGGGAGGTTATCCACGTGCTCAGGAACAGAATTGTTTTCTTCCCTCATGGTAATCGGGTTATTAAAATAAATGCACCAACAGATAAAGAATATTTCTTATAATCGTAATCACAATAATTCATAAAGAAATAATGACCTTATAACGCGATTAAAACAGATATAGTCTTATAATTATTAGCAATAATTCGTGTATTCTTGAGGGCAATTCGAGCAAAAGTGAGCTGCGTGCCTAGACAGCTGTCAGCTACTCAGCTGACGTTTTTATCTGACTACCGTCAAACGTAACAAAAGATGAATGACGAATGATGGTGCCTGTGTTGCCTCGCCGCGCCGACATACATATATGTACTTATCTAAATAGACAAGTAAAATATTAATTGCTCTATGTCTAGATAAAGCTGCGGCGATCATGATCACGGAAAAAGTAGCTGCCATAACTAATTATATTTATTTCCTGGCTTGTAGGCGTATAGCCATAAGAATAATGGCATAATTCTTCGGATTTCTCTCTTTCAAACAATATTCCGATACGTGAATGTATGATATAGCTACTCATAACTCACGAAAATAACAGCACATATCTATTCGCCTTAATCGTAAATCATAGATAGAGATAAAGTGCGCCTTTTCTTGGTTTACTCTTTTTATTTTCATATTTTATGGTAAAACTTGGTGCGGTGTAGAACGGCTTATTTATACAAGTATTCACCCTGAACCTTATATCTCCCAAGAAAATCCTGGATATCATGTTTGTGAGGCGTACAGTATACAAACATTTCCACTTGAGCTCACTGGCATGGTAAACTATTGAAAATACTAAGCATTTGAAGGCAGAATAGATGAAATATAAAAACCTATGTTTATCAACTGGATGCCTGTCAGTAATAGTCCAAATTCGAATACAAAGTAACAATTTTGTCTTACCGACATATACTATCAATTAGTTGCATTTAGAGATTTGTCTAAAAATTAAAATTCTATAAATAAGATAAATAAATAAATATTTCGCACATTTATCATACAACGCCATCTAATCTCAAGCTAAGCAGAGCTTGTGTTTTGGGAACTAAACAACTTATATAAATTAATTAAATATATACAATATTTTTTTTCAGTAAAAACACACTTATAGAAATAGCGCAAACTACGAAACATATATTTGCAGATCAAACAAACATTTGGTCCGACCCGGGAATCGAACCCGAGACCTCAATCACTATAGTCGCAGATTCTTGTCTAAACTTTTAATATTCTCTAGATATCGGTAAAATATATTAGGTGGCTAGTAAAACCATATTTTTTAATATTGTAGATAAAATTTAATACAGTTTTCTTTTATTATTCTTAGGTTATAGTTTTGAATTGACTGAGTTTTGAAACCATGATTATAGAAATGAATTAGGACGTATAAACAGCAATAAACTGATACCATAATCGATGATTTTATAATTCTTCTATACCCTATTAGTCTATGAAATAACAATAACGACATTACGAACACTTAGTTAGTCCACGCTTTCATCTAAGTTAAAAGTTTTTTTTTTCATTTCCCTGACAGATATTTTTCATACCGTGAAAGAGATAGAGTTCAGCTCTATCCTTGGTAATGTCTATGATGGTGTATATGGTCATTGTGGCTACTTCCACATACAGCGGCAATATAAACATATGACAACGCGATCTACCGAAAGTACAATTAACTACGGAGTAACGTAGTGTACGAAGAAGCTACAATCCTGCATCGCGCAATAGAAGTTCTCGCGCTGATTAACATATATACAACTTCCCAACATCAACCGTTGGGCAGTGGCCCGCCAGGTATGATCACCTCGCCTGGTCGGACGATCCTCCCGTTGTGTTGGAGGGACATGACACCCGTTCCTGCACAGTGGTCACCCCGACGTGATTGGAAGCAGCCTTCTTAGGAGCAGATCAACAGCAGCAGCGCACCACCATCATNACATATATACAACTTCCCAACATCAACCGTTGGGCAGTGGCCCGCCAGGTATGATCACCTCGCCTGGTCGGACGATCCTCCCGTTGTGTTGGAGGGACATGACACCCGTTCCTGCACAGTGGTCACCCCGACGTGATTGGAAGCAGCCTTCTTAGGAGCAGATCAACAGCAGCAGCGCACCACCATCATGTTCACTCTCACAGCAAGTCTCAGCCAGCCAGCAATCTCGGCCTCGACAATGATACACCACACGCAGGATGCGACAGCTCCAGCCTGGTAACCCCTACGACCTCATCAGCGTCTAGGCACAGCACACTGCAACTACGGTCCATGTAAGCAGAGCATTTCCCTCCCGTATATGCAGCAGCCAGCCACTACGCAGCAATCACCCCGACTCACTGGGGACCTCACCGCAGCACCGCGCACCGCATGCGATCCCGACTCACTGGGATCAGCGGACTTCAGTCCCGACTTACTGGGACTAGCAGCATTCAGTTTCGACTCACTGGAACTTGGGGCACTCAGTTCCGACTCACTGGAACTACTCACTCTTGGCACTGGCAAGCTCCACAACAGAGCACAGACTGCTAACTCATCAATCGACCTCCGGTCTTGGAGGGGAGTGGTTTAGCTACTTCCACAAACAGCGACAATATAAACATATGACAACGCCATCTACCGAACGTACACTGAAGCACGGAGTAACGTAGTATACGAAGAAGCTACCAATCTTGCATCGCGCAATAGAAGTTCTCGCGCCGATTAACATATATACAATTTCCCAACATCAACCGTTGTGTAGTGGCCCGCCATGCATGATCACCTCGCCTGGTCGTCCTGATCCTCCCTTTGTTTTGGAGGGACATGACACCCGTTCATCCACAGGAAAGATGTTAGAATAATCGGCACAACAGTACATTAACCTCGAATAAATACACATCTCTTTTGAAATACTACTTGATAAGTCAATTGATGGAAATCGATTTCACGTAGGCATTTGATACCTATGGAGAGGTAATGCCTACTTACTTGTAATGATTATTGGAAACATTCGGCTACGAAAGCCAAGTGGGCTTTCGTTAATTGAATCGCTTTCATTGATTGTTTGTTAGTGTAATGTTTGTACTAACAAAACTAACCCTTTTAGGGACCCAGGAATAAAGACCTTTCAATGGCTATTATTTCGTATATCGGTTTAAGTGCCATATAGGATATATAGTGTTGTTGTTACTACGCAAAGGCTTAGAAAATTCTAATCTTAAGAAAAAGGTGTATTTATCAAGTTTAGAACTTTATCTGACTGCCTCGGTGGCGCAATTGTGGAGTATGCTTAGTAATTTTTTTTTGTTTTAAAAAATTACTTTCATTTATATTTTAAATTAAATAAATTATTTTAAATTAATAACTGTCTCGGTGTATTCGACTGCTTCTCTTGAGATCTCAGGTTCAATTCCCGGGTTGGACCAAATGATTGTTTGATCTGCAAATATTTGTTTGGGAGTTTGGGTGTTTTTTTATGTATAATATGTATGTATTTACAAAATAAATGTAATATGTATTTATTTATTTTAGTTATTTAGTACCCAAAATACAAGTTCTACTTAGTTTAGGACTAAATGACGTTGTGTGTTAAAATGCCCGAAAATATTTATTTATTTTATTGCTCTTAAGCCTAATTATATATGTACCTAATGCAATACTCAAAAATACGAAAGAATGAAAAAAATAACACACGTCGTATGTATGTATGTTACCTACAGATATTGGAAACAATTACTAAACAGGTTGCTTCGATAGAAGTAGTAGTAATTAGTCTTTAGCCATATAGCAATTTCAATTCATAGATTGCACAATATTCAGTGTTCATATTGCAAATGTTATGTTCGACAAGCAAAGTACACATTGAAATGCGAATTGCCAGATTATCAAAGAATATATCGAAATCATTACAAACATTCAGAATTCAGAAAATGAATTCCAACTACATTTTTAACATTATGTAAGCACAAATATATAAATATATTCCATTATTGTCCTCATGCCTCATGTGTGATATAAAAATATCAAGTTCTGTTTCTGTAATCAAAAAGGTACAAAATGTATATGGGAAATTGTACATCTCGACCTCCAATGTACTCGGCTCGACGCCTCTACTATAAACAGTCATCACGCCAGCCTTCTCGAGCATCGGACAAATTCCTTTGATCTTGTTTAGGGTAAATCTTTTCGATTTATATGTTAATTTATAAATTTGAATCTACAGCATCGCATCTCCGGGTGTTACTGGTTAATCCATGTTCTTATCTACCAAGACTTATTTCGTTTAATTTTTTTAAAATATTATCCTTCATGGATTATTTATTTTGTGCCTTCTTATGACTTGATTTTTTTCTGTTAGAATTCTAAGGTATGCAAACGACTGTGCATTACAGCAAGTAAAAGGAATTTCTTTGCACAGCAAAATTTTATCGAGGAGTCGTAATTTCCTTTGATCCCTCATCTATATTCAATGATCCGAGGACCGTAACGCTTCGTAAGCGAATTCATTATATCCGTGTGCTCTTTATATATGACGCGGGCATCTTCAACAATAATTTATTCGGAAACGGGTAAAATTTACACACATCTAAATTTAATATATAATCTGAATCGCACACTATAGGTATTTGATAATCCCTTTGATCATTTTGCTTGAATAGGTTCATGAAATTAAAATAGTTCTCCATTATTTTTTTATTGGACGAGCACCATTCTTGAAAGTATTAGAACATCTAAAGCCACTTATTTTAACTCTGCAACACATCCAAACTAACATTATAAATTCGATAGTAACTCTGTACGTCTTTTTGTTAGTTTGTGTGTAGTGTTAGTTAGTTTAGTTACACAAAAAAACCACTGAATTCACTTGAATAAACTTCGGTATAGACTTAGACTGGGCCTTAGAAAATTACATAGGCTACTTTTGTCGCAATACCAGACAAACACGCGGACGGAGCCACAGGCAAAAACTAGTCAGTAATAGGAATATAATAACCTTACACGTTTTATCTTCTTAGCTTAGTTCCAAGAGATTCACATCAATTCTACTTCCACAATCGCTATTGAAGGCACTAATTCAACTACCAAAAGCGCTCATAGCCCAGTTATACTTGTTGATTAGAAACAATCACCGAGGGTAAGCAACGACGGCGCGGTGTGACCGCCGGTGGCATGTTACCATGAGCGTCTCCGTGATTCGGAGGTCACGTTAAGCAGTCGGTCCCGGTTGTTATCATACGATAACAGTCGTGAAGCTGAGTTGGAGGCCTTAGGGCGGCTTAAAAACATCCATCGGCAAGATACGTAGCTACAACGTATTCTTGCCAGTCCCCAACCCGCACTTGGCCAGCGTGGGGACGTATGGCCTTAACCCTCTCCTGAGAGGGGACCCGAGCCCAGCAGTGGGACATTATGGTTTGTTGATGATGATTTAACTACCGTAATTTAAAAGTCATACGCACTCTTCATTAGGCTCTTGTCTCTCACCAACTGGCTCAATATGTGTGCAAAATTTTACATAAATATATAGAAAAAACAACTCTTGTTAATATTCAATTATTTTTTGAATTCATCACAGGAACATAACACGATCCGATTTTCATGTTTGAAAAAAAAATCCACGTCTTTTGCTGAATCGTTTCTGTGAAAACAACGGGGCCATAAAGGGTCTTATTGTTATCCTTTGAATTTATATCCAGATATTATCGCTCTCATAAATTGCTACCACGTACAGTTTTCTCCGAATCGGATGCTTAAAAAAGTGACCGGGGATAACCCTACTACTTTATATACGAGTCGCCGATTAAAGTTAATATACCCTTAATAGTGTTACAAAAGCTCGCTATCTTACCGACTAATATCCGGATGTAACGAGCAACATGTTTAAATTAGTGGGAAAGGGCCATTAAAAGCGAGCGTAAATAAAAATGCTTTAATTTGCAATCCGGCGCGCGGCATCTGTTTTCTAATTGAGACATTAAGCGGGGATTGCTTCAACGAGTCTTTAATAACGCGCATATATTACTGATGGCTGGCGAAATGTACAACGTTGCCAGATCGGCCTCCGACCGGGTAAATGATGGTCATTGCTCGCAATGGTCGCCGGGCAAAACTCCCGGATAATTGACACGAATGTTACCTAACGACTGTTGAAATGTGCTCCCCAGTTTTCGTGTAGCGGTCTTCAACGTGTTTCATGTCTGAGCTTCAAACTTGGACATATAATAACTTCGCAATGTATTTTTGTCGGAATTAACCATTCAATTTGGCGAGATATGGGATGTTTACCATTAATAATAGTAGCAATCATTTTTAAGTTCAGACGTGATATGTATTAAAAAAAGACATAATAACCTACATTACAATGCCAAGAACATACATCCTGTGTCGCGAGGGGCTTTACAAACATACATGAATTGGACACAAAGAACACCAAGACTCAGAACAAGAATTTGTGAATTACAGAAAGTGATGTCTCATGTGAGATTTAAAGCCACAACAGTTAGCGCAGTGAAAAGCAACGTGGCGACCGCTTAAACCACCAGGCCAACTGTGCAATAAAATCAAATGGTATCTTACATTCTTTTAATAAGGTATAACATATTTACGTTGTTGTATGTTTGTATGTCATGACTTCAAATGAATTACTTCGTCGTTTTTTCGTCGGATTTGCTAGATCTTTTATGCAGGTCGGATACTGTCTTGTTTTCTACGGTAACTTGTAAGTTTTTTGTCTGATCTTAGGAAAATAGTTATTGATATAAGCAAAACGAAATATCACAACATGGTTATCTCCGACTAAATGTATCAACGAAAAAATGCTACCACGACCTCGGAGACGTAGTGGTAGCGTATGCGACTGCTGTACTTGAGGTCTCGGGTTCGATTCCCGAGTCGGACCAACTGTTGTTATCATCTGCAAATCGGAGTTTGGATGTTTCCTTTGTATAATATGTATGTATTTAGAAAAAGTAACCCATAACACAAGCTCTACTTAGCTTGGGACTTGATGGCGTTGTATGTTAGATGTCCGTTATATTTAATATTGTGTTCAAATTATTTCCTAAATAAATTTAAGGAGAGATTTCATAATGCAGATTGTATAATAGAAAAAAAATATATGAAAACGAAGAATTTACGAAGTATAAACAAGAGAAGATTTCTCGTTTTTTATATTGACCAAAGATAGCTGGATCGAATTGAATTCGTTTATTTTTTATTACAAATGTTATTATTTTATTTTTTTATGCATATACATGCTTTGGCGGACTTAATGTCTTAGGCATTCTCTGTCAGTTGACTGGTTGGGCAATGCAGAAGAAAAATGAGGTAGTTACACATATGAAGAAGTGATAAAATTTATTTATTTTAATAAATACAACAATTGGCTTGGATATAAACATATAAATATATTTAAAGAGACAAATATATACAGTTATCTATATAAATAAAAATGAATCGTAATGCATGTACGCGCATAACTTCCGATCGATTACACGAAATTAGATAAATATTTTTTTGTGTTTATTGTAAGGTTATAAAAGTTGTATTCAGGAAAAAATTCTAAGAACACCGGAAGAGTAATTTTTTTACTGCACGCCTGTACTACCCTTTTTTTTACGTGTGGTTTGTGGCGGGGCGGTTTGTCGGAATCGAACCGACTAAAACCACTCGGTGCACCACTCTGTGCCTGAGACGGGAGAGATCCGGGAACCGCTTTCTTACACCATCCAGACCCCTTGCAGCGCCTGCCCGTACTGAAGCGGGCTCCGTCGTCTGATGGAAAACTCTCAATTTAGGCGACGTACGGCACACGCGTAACGTCGCCCCCTCGCAGCTAGCTTCTGAAGCGGATGGAGGGGAAAACCCGTTCCGCCCATCCGCAGCCACACTCAGGGCAGCATGAAGCACTGATAGGCACGCTTTCGCCGCCAGATTCTAAGCAGGGGATCGGGTCCGAGTGGGGATCGTCCTCCCGGGCCTTCTCCGCCGCCTCCTTCTGCGAGATGACCTCCTCGCGACCGCGGTAAAACTGCTCTCGCCGCCGGCCATGGAGCGTACGATGGCCGGCAGCTAGAGATCTCCTCCGATGGCTGCAGTGAGGGCCCGATGCTGCGGCGTCCAAGCGGGGCACACCGCCAGCTTGTGATGGGCCGAGTCCTCACTGCAGCCGCAGTGGTGGCAGGCGGGACTCAATTCCTTCCGTGCGATCGAGCGCAGGTACTTCCCGAAGCAACCGTGCCCGGAAAGCACCTGCGTCAGTCGGAAGGAAAGGGTCCCGTGCTGCCGCCCTGCCCACTCGAGGAGCGTCTGTACTACCCTGAGGTGAGCATAAAAAATAAAAACAAATTATTCGGAAATTTGGGAAATAAAAATAGCGGCACGAAGTTTGCCGGGTTAGCTAGTTTTTTTTTATGGAATTGGCGGCAAACCAGCAGACGTATGGCCTGATGGTAAGCGATTACCGCCGCCCATGGACACCCGTAACACCAGAGGAATCATAAGTGCGTTGCCGGCCTTGGGGGATGGGGAGGGAAATGAGAGGAAGGGTTGGATTATGGACCTCCGGTATCCTCACTCACTCGGTGAAAGACAGCGCAGGCGCTGTTTCACACCGGTTTTCTGTGAGGCCGTGATATCACTCTGGTCGAGCCAGCCCATGCATGCCGAAGCGTGTCTCTCTCACCGGGAAAGTATATGCATAAACATACAAACATGCGTCCATATTTATATATTTTACATACTTACACATAGGTTCATATATATCCATTATAAAAGAATGTGAATTTGTTATGTGACGAACAATGTCCTATTTATTTCTCCTAGTAAAAGCTCCTTAAACCTTAAAAGCGTATCGATTTTTAACCACAAGAGAACAGAGTGAACAAAGAACGAAGAGCTGATAAAACCAGTGGTGTGAGAAGGACAAAGGAGGAGGAGATTGTTGGACAAGTGAAGGTTTCGGTTAGGATGAAAAACTGGAAATGTTGTCATACGACGATTAAAAATGAATCGAATTCAGTTATAAAGAAAATAAACTAACTGAACACAACAACTAATGAATGAGAAAATAAAATTAAATTATAAACATTGTTTTGTTGAGGTAATTATCTTATTATTAACAAAATCTTTGCATATCTTTCGCGATGTAATATGAATATTATATTGACAACGTGACATAATTATCTCAGCTATAAGAAAAAAAATCATTTTATAAATTTAACTATTATCACAACATTAGGTAAAAGATTTTCCAGTGAAAGTAATAATCAGAATCAGAACCTACGAGGGACGATACAATATTTTGCAATAACCGCAAACCCGTCTTTTGCATTCAACCGATAAATGAAATTGCTTGCAGTGTAAACTTGAAGTTACTGCAACTTTGTTTCGATAAGAATCTTTAGTAGCGTGATTACATCTATTGTATATATATACGTATATAAGCGCAATGCAGACAAAGAACTGAGAGCATTAAATAGCTTATCATCCACTTCAAAAGATATTTTGGACAGTTCCCCTTAGGGGATAAAAAGTATCCATGGGCGGCGATAAGCGTTTCTTATCAGACGATACGTCGTTGCCCCCCTATTCCATAAAAAGAAAAGAAAGGCAATGAATCGACGGCTGTATAGAAATTCGTATTTTTCAAAGACCTAAAAGAGTAGTACTAGTAATTACAAATATGTACTCCCACATCAGTTTGATCCAAATATATCCTAAAATATGATATTTTTTACGTAGGCGGACCTTTCGTAGTAAAGAAATCTAATACCCCAAATATCTTAGGAATATAAATAGCTGTAGTCTTATGCGAAATAACAATATATGTATTCATCATGTGCGCAGTGCACACGTTCATGTTACTTCTATGGATTAATAACTGAACAATGACCGTGCATACACAATAACGTAAGGTTTAAAATAATTTGATAATAAAGCAGTATCGTATGATTTTAATAACTCATTAAGTTACTAAAGCACTGGATGTTGACATATCAAATCTTTCAACATTATTAATTGAATACAAAATTTGTGGAAATAAATAAAATTGAAGTGTCTTTGTTATTTCAAATTTACAGTTTTCACTAAATTCTTTTGAAAGTATTGTACAGTACTTACATCATAGCCATGTGGATTATACGGTCCTTACTCTAAAAAAAGGCCGTTCATAAAGAGGAAATAACAATATCGTCTATTTCAAATCACTATTGATGTGACATTGTTTTACTAAAATGTTAATTTTTCACAAGAATATAAGCGTTCTACCAATAATATAAAATTAAGTAAATTTGGCATTCATTCATTTGGCAATCATTTTTTCTATCTGTCTGCTTAATTCGACTTATCTCTTGAGCGACAGGATCGATTTTGACGGGACTTTTACTGGCAGTTAGCTGATGATTTAAGTTTAAGTTACTTAAACAGATATCTTTTTTTATATATGAAACTGTCAAAGTGTCTCTACTCTGTCTGATAGAAGTATGGGCAGAATCCAAAAGTTACGAACATCATACTTGCAAATGCAGATAATGAAATATGGTGACCCATACTATGGTAGGACTATCGATATGCTCCTGCATCATTGAGCCTCCGTTCTTGCACTTACCAACAAAATACATCAACATGAATGCTGTCATTTTAGATTATTCTTCTATAAAAGGTACACGTACAGGTGCTAGTAGTAGGTATATTAGGCATAAAGAAGCAGAAGACCTGAGATGTCAAAAATATTTCTATTTTGATAGAGTGTTGTCTTTGTACGATGCAACCGTACATTGCAAAATTGTAAACATCGTAACACAAATTCATCGACATTCATATTAATTTCCATTTTAAAGTTAGTTCACTACTGGTCATTGAACGCACCGTGTGTGTGTGTGTGTGTGTGTGTGTGTGTGTGTGTGTGTGTGCACTATCACAATCATTTAGTTAATAATTATATTTTCTATCATATCAGATCATTAGCAATAAATCATTTGAGCTCTAAGTCTCGTATCACTGTAGCATAAAATAACAACACTTAACCATAATAAATTTTATATAAGATAACGAATTCCATGATTTACAGACTTTGTTACAACTTTAAGTGCTAAATTTATTTCTAAATGTTTATTTTCCCTTCAAACTAAAGTCCATTCATGGGAGCTTAAAAATCAAAATTGATAGAAGGTATATTTCAAGATTTTTTGCTTGTAGAATGAGTCCATTAGTATCCATTAGCATTGCTTGTACCAAAATGTACCAGATTGTTGACCATTACAAGATTATTCACAAAATTATTATTTTGTGAATTTACTTAATTTTATATTATTGGTAGAACGCTAATATTCTTGTGAAAAATTAACATTTTAGTAAAACAATGTCACATCAATAGTGATTTAAAATAGACGATATTGTTATTTCCTCTTTATGAACGGCCTTTTTTTAGAGTAAGGACCGTATAATCCACATGGCTAGCTAGTCCTTTAATATAATATATCAAAAAAATGTGTAAAAATAGAAAACGTATTACAGATCACGCTTTCATAAAGTGAACATCAGTTTCAGGAATGTGTACCTTTTTGCTGTGAACTAGATCGTTTCAAATGTTTTTGTTGAACGTTCCTGCAGCAGCGAGAAAGTGATTTATCATAAGGTAACATACTGCGGTTGAGACGAAAAATAAAAGTAATTCCTTTTGTATTTGCTGACTGGGGCGGTCGCTCGGAGACAAATTTGCCAAACGCGTGAATAATGGTACCTCCTTTGATGTCACTCACCTTTGATCCACCGTGTTTTTGTATTGCTAACAAAACCTTACCAAAATGAGACGACGGGACGAAATCTTCGTAGATAATTCCGAAACGTTAAGCCGTCATCCACCTTGCGAAATACACGTAATTTCCTTTTCTAAAAATATAGACGTTGCTTTTCAAAAATGTAGGCTTTGCTGCCTGAACATCAAGACTCTGCGTCAAGTCATAAACGTCCATTATCTAGTAGAGGAGTGCTTCCCTCGGCACTCTCCTTGTAACATATTCCAGCGAAAAAAGCAAGAAAAATATGTTTATTTTTGCGGCATTTACAAAATAATCACGAGGATGTTTAAATTGTACTTGTTCGTATTGCGCATATTAGGACTGATGCCATCCTAAATGGGTATATTACATCTAAGTAGCTGTTACTTTTACGTCCCAAAAATATTATTTTGAACGCAATAAAATTCTTTCTTTATGTCTTCGGTGTCCATGAAAAAGACATAACATTGTGCGTAGAATTTATTGTAGCAGACGAGGACCCAGATGGCTTTTCTCGTAAAATACTACGAGTGGTTCTGTTGGTAGCAATGTTATACTTAAAGATAATCACAATTTACGGGAGCCCTTTGGCCAAATTTGGGAATACTTTCCCTTTGCCGTTACGTGTGAGCAATTATAGCACCCCTAATGATGTACTGCCGCTTGTAGAAGAAACTTAGCTTTGAGAACTTGCGTTAATGGTGTCGAAAGAATTTTATTACCACTTACATAAGTTTCGTCTTACTAGACCAATGAAAGTACAAAACTTGTTTTAATGTTAGGTTAATAGTTAATAAAGTTCTTAGTCAATTGTATTCAACCTTTATTGCATTGCTCGATATATAGAGTACATGTCTAAAAGCGTTTTATGAGCTGTTTCACTAAACGACAGTTACATGAGATGCGTTATTGTATTTGTGTTACAAGTAATATAATAATAGAAATAATGATTTAGAACGAATTCATGAAATCAAAAAGTATTCCATTATTTCATAATAACCTGAGATATTTTTGTCCCATTTGTCTAGGCTACTTTTTAATATTATTTGTAATAATAAAGGAGCCGTGGCCATTATTTGAGTTGTTATTTCCATTTGATAGATTAAGTGGCACAATATTTAATTGTAAACAATTTAGACCTTTCTCTTCAGTTGAAATGAAATGTAGTTTTATTTAAGTTGAAAGTTCTGGTTGCTTAGTTTAAATAATAATAGCAATAACTTGACTTATGACATACACGTCTGTTTGTTTTCAAACTGTGCAGAGCTTTTATTATGAAAACCAAATCAATACATAGATAGATACTACTTTCTTTGTTAAACAAGGTTTACACACAATATACAATCTTAAAAATTAACAAAAAAAGGAAAACAATGAAAATGTGATGTACAAATGGCGGCCTTATTACTCATAGCAATTTCATCCAGGCAACCTTTGTATGGACAGGTTTCATTCAAAGCTGATGCAGGGTATTTAAGTATGAGAAAAAAAAATGTTTTACGTGTATAATAAATATATTACAATTTAATAAATAATGATATGAAATAATAATAATACTATAAAATAAATGAAAGAAAAAAAATAAAATCAAATGCTATATATATACATATTTATATGAATATACGTAATAAATATAAATGTTAACCTACTTACAAACATATATACATTAGTTTCAAATTATGAGAGATAGATAATGCTCACATAACATAGTTTTGAAAGTGGTAACAGATTGGACACGTCTGATAGAGATTGGAAATGTATTCCATAAACGTATAGCTTTTACGGAAAATGAGCTAGTATAAAAATTTCTAAAATATTTTGGTACCTTCAGTCGCAGGTCCTCAGAACACCTCAGGCACTTCAAATGTGTGTCATGAAAATGATGATTTTGAAGACGCTCAAGTTTATCGAGTTGTGCTTCAGTGAGGTCAAGATAGCTAATGTCGGCGTAGTCAATAATGGGAAGAAGGAGCGTCTGTTCAAGTGCATTCTTAGTAGGCGTAGGTAGAAAGTTTCGCAACCTTCGCATCCGATCCGCGAACCTGCTGCATGGCCTTAACCCTCTCCTGAGAGGAGAACCGATCCCAACAGCGGAACATTATGGGTTGTTGATTATGATGATGATTGGACACATACCTGTGATTTTGCAGTGTTAATTTTAATTCCATAGTTGTTACTCCACGTACTTTTAAGCTCTAGGTCAGGGTTAGTAACAGTAAGTGCATTCGACAACATACTAACTGGTGCGTGAGTGTATATCTGTGAATCATCAGCGTAAAGGTGGTAGGATAAAAGTAAATTACTAGAAAAGGAATTTATGAAAATTGCGAAAATTAATGGAGCTAGAACTCCACCCTGCGGAATACCGACAGTGGTATTATACCAAGAAGAAAGGGAATCTTCAAGACGAATGCGATGCTGACGTCCTAACAGGTAATTATGAATCCAATCAATTGCCTCCGGAGTTGTGTTAAGCGAGCGAAGAATACCAAGGAGTACATGAAAGTCAACAGTATTAAATGCATTACTAAACTCTAGTAAGTATAACACCGTCATATTTCCAGTATCCATGCTTTCTCTAATATCATCTGTAATATGTACTAGCGCTAAAACTGTACCATTACCTACGATTAATTAAATAAATAAAATAGAGGAATAAGTACAATTGAATTTAATTCTAGAATGTACTGCAGCAACCTCCATCGAATGCCGACAATCGAGAGTATAAATTACATAATTCAACTACGTCGAGATGAGTCACCGTAGATACGCAAACTCTTAAATGAAACTTAGAATACCAAAATTTAGTCTAGACATCAAAGCGATTCGTCATCATTTCTGAGTTATCTTTAGACGACACTAAATTTAATACTAAGATTTTGAAATTTATATCCCTTTTACGGCATAAGATAGAGCTCGTCAGTTCTAAAATAAATTACTGCTAGGTTTTTCTTAGCTAGAATTTAATATAAATTTATATGTCGTTCCACTTTTAATTTTATATGGATTACATTATTATATATATTAAGATAAAATAAACACAACTGGAAAGAGCTATACTTGAAATCTCTCTGAAGGACAAAATTTATTACGAAAGAATTCTTCAGAGAACCAAAGTGACCAATATAGCTTTAAAAGTTAGTAGGTTAAAGTGGTAATGGGTGATCATAGACGTCGCAGACTTGATAGTAACCGCTCTGGAGTAACGGCTTTCTTAACTGGAGAGTGCGTCTTGGCAATCGTAGTGTAGGATGCCCTCTGACCAGATGGCGGGAGGCTCTGCATATGAAGGTTGGCAGGAACTAGATACAAAAAGTAACTTACTGGGCTTTGATCCTTGGGAGAGGCATGTCCAGGCAGGCTATGAAAGATAAAAAACTCCATATAAACTTAAAAAGTGAACTGTTTAATACCTGCATGTAGTAGTAATTACTGTTTTGACGTACGGATGCCATGGGTGTTAAATGATGAAATACTAAGCAAACTAGCAACTTGTCAATATGTAATGGGAAGGAGTATGCTATATATCAGAAGGTCTGACAGATTAAAAACTTCATCATCAGAAATAAAACAAAAACTACAGATGTAACAGTGAAAATTAAAAGACTTAAATGGAGATGGGCTGGTCACATGATACGAGGACGCGACAAATGGAGCAAAAGGGTTACTCAGTGGTATCCCAGGGAGGGCAAGAGGAAGAGAGGTAGACCGCAAAAAGATGGGATGACGACATTAGACAAGTGGCTTGAGTCAGGTGGAACAGAGTGACACAGGAAAGGAAAGAATGGAAAAGGTTGGACCAATATAACCAAGCAACGGATGTTAGTTTAAGTAGTTTATCTAGTTTAAGAGTCCAATGTTATTATATTATAAGAGAAACGCATTGTAATTAATCAAGAGATCTGAATAAAAGGCTATATTATTATTATTAGAGGCATGTCCAGCAACGGACTGCAAAGGGCTGATAGTGTAACTGCCAAATTGTAAAATGTTGCTTCAGTTTCGTGTACTACGGAAAACTCAGAAATATCAAATTTATTTACAATAGGCGTGTCACCTAATTACCTATATGAACATAGACCTCTCCTAAGAAAGAAGGAAGTTTTGGGCTGCTATACAACGTTAGTTCGGTTTATTTCATGTTTTCATTCTCTTTGCAATGATGTTGCCTTGCGTAGCTTGCTCCTTCAGTCGCCTTTTACGACACCCATGGGTTGAATAGAGGTAGTGATATTCTGTATTCTTGACCCGTCACCAAACGTGTTGACTGCCTCTGTGGCGCAGTGGTAGCGAATACGACTGCTGTGCAAGAAGTCTCGGGTTCGATTTCTGAGTCGGACCAAAATGTATGTATCATCTGCAAATAATTGTTTCGGATTTAACCAAAAAAAAAGTATGTAAGTATTAATATCAGTTATCTGGGTACCAGATAACTATACAAGCTGGTACAAGCTCTGCTTAGTTTGGGACTAGATGGCGTTGTGTGTTAAAATGTCTGAACATATTTATTTGTTTATTTATATTTATACCTAATCTAATCGAGCGAAATTTAAGAATAGGTGCCACCTATACTTTAATTTTGACCAGCACCAAACAATCATCTCGCCTCCCACTAGGAAAGACCATAAAAATTATTATAATCAAAAAGACGTAATTTTACTTGAACTTTGTCTAAGCCTCTAGAGAAAAATTCAGATCGTTATGTTTTTTATCGATAATATAATTTTTTGCACCGACTCCAAATAAATTTGAGTGAATTTTGAAAATAGAATTGTACTAATAACTAATATACAGTTCATTTAAACTCTATATAATGTGATAATAATAATTTCTTTACTTTATAAAACATATAACGGTATAGGTGTATAAAAATTAATTATCTTTGTGGTGAATGAATAATATGGAGTGCCAGAAATCACAAAATCACAGCAAAAACAAGAAAAATTCTAAAGACCCCCTTTATTACGGTTAATTCAATTTTTTCTTGTTATATATAAGATAAGTTATACAGGATAGGTGGTGATGTATCCTCCGTAAAACGTCTCATCATCATCATCAACAACCAATAATGTCCGACTGCTGGGCTCGGGTCTCTTCTCAGGAGAGGGTTAAGGTTATACGTCCTCACGCTGGCCAAGTGCGGGTTGGGGTGGGTATAAAACGTCTCACAGAGTGGCACACCGTGGGGTATAAAACGTCTAATCAATACGTAATATATGTTGACAAATCCTCACTGCTAAAGAAAGGCATATGTACAACCATGGATAGTAAAATACCGTCGATATTCTTTTTTTTTATATTTAAGCTGCCAAAATGACTCTGCCCTGCCTGATGGAAAGCATGAGCAGAATCCAAGAGTGGTGGTCACCATCCTCAATGCGAAAAAGAACAATGCAGCATGGTGACCCACACTATGGCGGCCTGGGGGGAAGGGGGATGGTGAGGGGGACAGGGGGCGTTGGATTGGGGTATGGGCCTCCGGTATCCTCATTTACTCGATGAAACACAGTGTAAGCGCTGTTTCACACCGGTTTTCTGTGAGGCCGTGGTATCACTCCGGTCGAGCCGGCCCATTCATGCCGAAGCGTAGCTCTCCCACGATAATAATTAATTACCCTGAATTTTCATGGTTAATTGTTTATGTAGGTAGTAGACTCGCAAAATCACTTCTGTTCCCCATCCTTGACTATGGCGATGTCAGCTATATAGATCTCACTGAAGACCAATCAAACAAACTTGAGCGACTCCAAAACCCATGCATTAGATTCATATTTGGATTAGGTAAATATGATCATAACTCAGAGTGCCGTTCTAAGCTCAAGTATTTTGTTTCATCCTCACACACCTCCTTATATCAACGAAGGTTTTCAGTTCTTAAAAATACTCATTGCAGAGACCCGAGGTCATTGGAGAGTTTAAAACTAAAAATGCCAAAACATTTCTTTTATTTAGTAGCCAAATTCTTTTACTGTGGAAGCGGTAAGACCTTGAAACAACTTGCCTGTTACAGTCCAACGTTCGAAAACCTTGACTATATTTAAAAAGCTGGTGAAGGACCGCTCGACATTGATAATTTTGTTTTATTTTATATAGCATATGCATTAGTCGGTATATACATAAAATATTTTAAAGTGTGTATATGTATTTGTGTAGATGTATGTATATATGTATGTGTGATATGAATAGTGTATATTTGTATAGCCCACAGGTTTAGCAAGCTGAAGCGGCAGTTGGCTGGCTACATTTGCCGAAGAACCGATAACCATTGGGGTACACGAGTTCTTGAGTGGAGACTGCGTCGCGGCAAACGTAGTGTAGGACGTCCACAGGCCAGGGGGAGCGATGATCACCCGCGAGGGGGGCGACGTTACGCGTGTGCCGTACGTCGCCCACCTTAAGAGTTTAACATCAGACGACGGAGTCCGCTTCAGTGTGGGTTTGCGCTGGGAGGGGTCCGGATGGCGTAAGAAAGTGGTACCCGGATCTCTCCCGTCTCAGGCGCAGAGTGGCACACCGTGGTGGTTTAGTGGGTAGTCTGGCGAGTCAGTCAGGAGTCCCACACAAAGCGAAACCCCTGTGCCCGCGGGGGGGAGCGAAGTGCGTAAAGGCATTCCACCACGTCAAAAAAAAAAGGGGGGAGCGATGATTCGCGCAAGACGGCTGGCAGGAGCTGCATGCGAGAAGCCATAGATCGAACTAAGTGGCGTGAAATTGGAGAGGCCCATTGGACTGCGATAGGCTGATGATGATGATATTTGTATACGGATCTATACTGATATCTTTAAATATTTGTGTTATAATGTCTTATCTGTGTATAAACTACCCTTAATTTTGAAACACCTAATGTCTATATTATGGTTGTCAGAAAGAAATCATCGTGAGCGATAAGGCCACCGATTGTTATACTTACATATTTTGTAACTCATTATTTGTGCTATTTTACTTTGTGTATACAATAATGAATAAATGAAAAATAATATACATTTATTTAGTTAAAAAAAATATTTGTATTGTGGTTTCATTTATTACAGCATTGCCTTATATAACATTAGTGCTATCATACAAATAATAAATTGTTTGTCACTTTTAAAACAACATTTGTAAATATTAACTTTTTATTATAAGCGATTTAAGTTATTTGGTATACATCCAATGTATATCGTACAATAATTCTTGTATAAAAGTCTGAACAATAAAGTAACCGTCAAAACATTTTTGTACTGATCACAATAAAGTTTTTCAATAGGTGTTTTACAAAAACATCTTCTGACAAACGAAAGAAAAAATATTTTTTTTTCTGTATTTGCTTTGCCTATTTATACACAGACATTTATTTCAGTATTATTCTTCAACTACATAAAGTTATCACAAATATAGACACTTTATGCTTGACAGCACATCTATGAAAGCGAATTTCGTACATAGATTATTTTTGTTTTCTTGAGACATTTCTATTATGTTCGTAGAGTACATCTTTCGACAATTGGAATGATATGTCTACGTCGATTTATTTGTTTTCACCGAAACTAACACCATAAAGTTTTCCAACAAGGCTGCTTTTAGACAAAAATATGACTTCTTCTTTATTTTCCCCGAATATGAAAAGTGAGAATAGTGAGCAAATAGAGTGAAAATATTACATTAATAAAAGAACATGCATATAGAATAAAAAAGTAGCACAGAAGTTTATGACTGAGTTGGAACGCGAATTCTCCAACGTATAACCTCGATTATATAGCTCTTTGTTCACATTACCTAAATATCACAACACTTCAGTTACTACCTGAATTCGAAAACATGAATATATTGCCTTAAACATAATCTAAAACAGATATGTACCTAGGATATACAAGAAACGATTCTCGGTGTTGTAGTTCAGCAACAAGATTAAAATATGTACAAGAATCGACTACTAAATACATCTCGATGATTATTTTTTGTTTTAAAATACAGCTCTTTTGGTTAACCTTAAGAATTGATGTATTGTGACGGGATTTATATAGTCACATAACTAATGTATTAAATAAGTTACGTTAAGTAAATTTCTATGGGAAACAAAATCGAATGTGACTTACGGCTGAAATATCTGAAAAACTATCTTTCAATTTAAGGACCAGGCCCTTGTTGGTGGAGCAATCGCTATTCCTCTCTATTTTCTATGATCGATTTGACCCTACTTTTTCCTGTATATAACTTAGTTTAGACCTATTATTATTAATAAGATTATTTGAGAATAATTTTACTAAAAATTCTATGCTTATACATCACTACACATATTCTCAATGCTAAAAATACTTTTATCTTGTTACTTAGAGACGGACTGTTGCTTAATTGCTAGAATAAAATATAAATACCATTTCCTGAGAAAAGCCCACGTGTGACCCGCACATGATCTAGAAAAGTGGTCCGAAAAGTTACAACTATCTAAAAATAACTTGAATATATTTAGAATCATCATTCTGAAACAGTTACAAAAGATGGATTCATTGTGACTAAACAAGCAATTTAGGGAGTTGTATTATAATGTTATGTTATTGAGGCGTACGTAATTGATTGAACAAGATAAATAAACGTAGAAGTTAGTAATATTTCTAAGATCTTTAATAGTAATAAGCTTGAATTATTTTATTCTAACGTAATATAGACAAAATCTTGCTACACTATCTGACGCAATTTTCTCATTTCAGCGATTTAATCATAGCTATTTATACCACCCCATTTAAAACATTCTTAAGCACTAAATATATTTTGCAGAATTGTAAAGCGAGCGAGAACGTAAGTTTAAACAGGCACTAAGCTGCCTAAGTATGACACACGCAAGACATAGAGATTCTATTTCCTAGGCTTTTAGAACTAACGAGCTCTGTTAATTTAACAATTTAGTAAGGATTTAGAAGTATTTGTGATATATTGTTTTTATTAACTGAAAATAGATTTTGTTCATTCTGTATCAGTGTCAACATGATGTTTTTCAATATCTTCTAAGTTCTTCGCATATTTTTCTTTAAGTAATAAAAAAACTATTACTATTTTATATATCATACAAGAGTTACCATTCTAAGTATCAGATTTATACTAATTAAAATGTCCAATAAAGAATTAAGAACACTATTAACACTCATCCCTTTTCTTTTTTGTCAGGTTTTCAAAATATTTTTATATTTTTAAAAACATTTTTGTTGTAGCAACGAATTTAAAAACCCTCAAAATGGTTTCTCAGATAAATAATTTTCCAATGAAGATACCCTATTCAAAATGAATATTTATCAAAGAGTTGAATGAATCTTAATTGCATTTTGGAACTTTTGGTGAGAAAGATAGCTCTTAATTATATTTTAACCTACTTCAAATTTACAGCTATCTTGAGATTTAGTTTAAAAAATTTTGAGAAGGGTAATATTAAAAAAATGTTGTTGCTATATAAATCTGTTACACTTTCACGGTTAAGTTGCTGTTCCGATTTCAATGAAATTTGATTCAATGAAAATTGAAATACTTTGATATTTGAGGAAGTACATGGGCTCTCTACTTAAAAATAATAGCCGTACTTGAACAGTATGACTGAAAAGACAAAATAGTCTTTGACTCAGCATATGAATGACAATACAAAGCATGCTAGCCGCTGTTATTCTGTCCTAGCCAATCAGGATTAACATATCCTTACAATAAGCACAATGACACCACCTTGTCCGCGGACATACAACAGCACAGTTGTTACCCCCGTCACATAAAATTATACATGAATAGATTAATAGAAAATGCCACGAACACAGACCACCACAACATATTATTATATATAGATAAAAGAATTATATCGTAGGAGAGACACGCTTCGGCATGAATGGACCGGCTCGACCGTAGTAATATCCCGGCCTCACAGAAAACCGGTGTAAAACAGCGCTGGAGCTGTGTTTCATCGAGTCCTATCCCTCCCTCAACCCTCAAAGGCTGGCAACGCACTTGTGACGTTTTTGGTGATCTGGTTCTAGTTTCTGGTGGAGTGGTGGTGGCTATGGGCGGTGGTTATGGCTTAACATCAGGCGAAGCATTTGCTCGTATACCCCCTATTCAATAAAAAAGATATCTTTCACATAAAGATAAGAGACAGCTTTTGAATGTATTCGTATTTGAGTAAAAGGAATTTGAACTGTGTAATATTTATTATTTATAAAAAAAATCTAATTAAGCAGCACTTAAGTAATATGTACCTGTCTGTACCTTTGAAGAATTAATCATTATCTTTCTCATTTCCATTTCACAATTTATCTTCCTATTAATATCCTAGCTTCTTAAGAAATTCAAAACATAAAACGTAGTTCGTAATTTAAAGAATAAAGAAGTATAGAACAAAACACACAGAGGTTTACAGATCACTGTTTCGTTTTTGTTTGGCTATGAGTGGACCGGTTTTTAGCTTTTGTGCACAAGCTCCTGTGGGATTGTTAGCTAAGATTTGTGTTCAGTTTACAAAAATACTGTTTCACTTTGCTTGTTATCCTTTTTGGTGATTATAATTCCTAGTAGTGGAGAGGCTTTTATAAAGGTTGATTGATATCTTTAGTAGAAGTGACTGTATGTTTTCATATAGTTTTATTTTCTCAAACTATTTCATTTTAAATTGATGAAGTTTTACTCGGGTATTTTTACTTTAACATAAAAAATGCATGATGAATGTATGTATTATGTAAAAAATAGGACACAGACTTGACCATTAAATAGCAAGTTCTTTTATTAAAATTACACGTTCCAGCTAAATTTTTTGTCTTATTTTGGATCTCAATCTTGTATATACTTTCACACGATGACTAAAATGCATGATTTGCTTCCTTTTGCATCAGTAATAGTCTCTAATCAGACTAGGACGTAGATAAAAATTATATGCGGATTTCCGATACTAAGAGCGAATGAAAAGTATTTATAAACTTGCGTAGTTTTTTTTTTCTCTAACGCTAATTGAATTTATGTAAATACTGTGAATGACATTATATTGATTTTTGTATTATAAAATATTGTTCTATTGCAGATTTATAACACCTATATAATCAGTTGAAATTATTTAATAACCGACAGACAATAGAGCTTACACAAGAAAAACACGAACTCGTAGTTTATTCGTCTCTCTAGACACCGTAAGATTTTTTATTATTATACTTACCTTTTTCGTTGTAACACACCGTGTGGAGTATTCGTTGTAAGGAGCTGTAATGACGCGCCGAGCGTGAAATACGCACACATTTCGGTACCCTGGAAATGGAATGCACCTGCCTCCTTAGGTTTTATGAGAAGTTTCCTCACCTTCTTACGATGCTTGGTAAGGGCTGCCAATATCGCCGTCCTCACTTTGTGACCCCTCATAATACTAGTAATACTTCTTGAGAGGGTATTGAACGTAGGAGGCCTTGTCGAGACGGCCCGTCACTTTATGATCCGCCTACTAGTTTACTTTGTTTCTTGTTTATGTTATAAGAATGTTTAGGATTAACATTTTTATGATGTAACAACTTGTTATTAAGGCTACGAAAGTCAATTTGGTAGCTCTCGTGAAATATATGTTTCTGTATACGAGTTATTAAACTATCTTGCTCGTGAATATTGAGGTTTCATTTAGACACTTTTTGTGAGGAATAACCACAATTATGATGGAAATAAATTATTCAAACAAAAAATAAACCAGTACTATTTAGTGCGGAGAAGAAAATACGTTTCCTTAAGTTAAGTTTTCTTTTCTTCTAATACTTTAAGTAAGACAAGTCTGCATTCGATACGGATGTCGGGCAAATAAGCTAATCAAATCAAATAGTATATTAGAAATTAAGTTTTGCTTAGTATTGCAATAGCTGTATTTTTAAAAAAGTGTGTGCATACTTATGTACACGCGTTAGAAGTTATACTTTTTTGGCGTAAAAAGATAAAAATTTGAAAAACTAAAATGTTGACTACAGCTAACTTCATGATGTCGGTTTTTCGTGACGGTGTGCGCGCGCATCGTAAAATATTACCCTCATCATTTTTCCCTAACGCGCCAAAAGAAGAATAACTTCAAAATATCAACAATCGAATTTCTTGCTCGAATCATACAAACAGGTGTTAAATATAAAAATAAAACATGGTATGATAACATCAGCAATGAAACCCATCTTGTACTAAATCATCATTATTATTTTGTAGTACGTCGTTGTGGCTACTTGCACAAACAGCGGTAGCAAAAACTACTATTAATCCTGAATCAACATAATGAAAGTTCTCGCATCGATTGGAATATATGTATACAGCATCCCAACATAAACCTTTTTTTGGATTGTTGCATGATCACCTCGCCTGGTCGGAGGATCCTCCCTTGGTGTTGGAAGAACATGATATCCGTCCTTACATAGTTGTCAGAGATAAAATTAAAAATTTGTGCTTGAGGATAGGAAAAACAATAGGCTTTACGGGAAATATGGCTTTTATTGCAATAAATCTGAGAGAAACTGCTCGCTAAATGTAGGAAAGAACATAAAAATAATAAAACTTAGATTATTTACTTAAATACAAATCCACATGCTTTAAAATTTTCCAATTATTTTTAAAAGTAATAAAACCACATACTCGTGACATGTCATTCTTCATAAAAGTCGTAACTATATACTTGGATGGTACTTTGGATGCTGCCGCATTCATATTGTTATATTTTTGCCCATATATTTTAATATTTTCAGAGTGCATATAAAAATTTGTTTGACAAAAATATTTTTCACAAGCTACATTTTTGTTTATGAAGTATGTCTAATTTCACACTCAATATTGGATTATTAAAATTTTATCGTAATTTATTTTTTACAATATTAGTTTGACAATTTATAAATTTCTAAATAATCTTTTTTATTGCCATGAAAAAGAATATTCAGGCGAATAATCTTACACTTTTCTCTAGTTGTTGTTGAATCTGTTTTTTTTAGGACCTTTGAATTTTGTGTAATAGTTTTTTCACCTAAGACTTTCAAATTTTTAAAATACATTAGCAGAATTATAAGTAGCAGGCAGATGCACCAAAAGGTATCATATTATTACCCTGCTAATATTATACGATTAAACGCGAAAGTTTGTATGGATGGAAGCTTGTTACTCTTTCCCGTAAAAATACTCAACGGATTTGGCGGAAACTTTACAGTAATATATATAGCTTATACATCAGAATAACACATAGGCTACTAATTACAACGAAAACCGAGATATACGCGGGCGGAGCTGCGGGCATAAACTAGTATAATATATTTTACCATTGAAACTATAAAATAATAAAACTATGTGCTTGGCATTAAATGTGAAGCTGAAATGGAATAATGGTAAACACTACAGTATGAACACAGCGCTTTGAGAGAGAAAAGTGGATCATAAATATTGAGTTGGAAGTTTTCAGCGTGGTTGAGAATCTATCATGTTTTGTAGCCAAATAACAGTTGCAAAATGTAGTTTAGCCTTTGAAGTTACCGTGCACTAGCTTCCGGGTATTTCGAGTGAATTCTGAGGTGACTCAAGCCAAAAATATTCAAACTCAAATTGTTTTATGAACAGATAAATATCTTTACTTACACGAAGTATAAAGAAATCACGTTTTTCCTGTATACAAGTACCAGAGTAACATTAAAACAGAGAACTTTTTGATTAAAGTTTTTATATTTACCGAAGCAACACCCATACTAAGGGATTTTCTTTTATTGTAACCTATTCTTTTTGACGTGGCTCTCTTTTAAGTAGTAACTCTATAATACCATTTTAGTGTAACATTCTTTGAACACTAAGCAAGCGTTTACTACTGTTCCCATTTCTTCCCCTGTTTTCACTGTCTTATATTGCTTAGTATTATTTTAATTGGTATTTACTTTTACTTGTTTTAAGCATCTTTTAAAAACTTTCAATACTAAGTTTGGAATCTAAATCACTGCAAAAATAAACTGCATTCTTTATAGCATATGTTAGCGAGTGAATAATGCCGGTTCAAACTAATGTTATGTATAATCACTATCTTATGATCTCCCTATAAACCAATGAGTGCGTTTCGTAGTTCATTTGCGTCCTTGTTATTACATCTTTAAAGCTTACACTAGAGCCATGCTGATTACAGCACGAATGGGCTGACTCGGGTCAGAAGACCAACGAAAAGGTCAGCATTGAATGTCATATTCGTTGGTGAGTGACGAAATTGAATGCCCAATTATACAGAAGCATTTCAATAAGCTGCCATAGTGTGACTCACAATGTTGCATTGTCTGTGCGCGATTTTCGCGATGTGTATGTTCACCACTACTCTCAGATTCAATTCGTGGTTTTACTTCAAGCAGTCACTTTGGCACTTGTACACTGCCATTTCAATTTCAGAGCTTGGGAAGTTTGGCAGCCATACTGTAGGCAAGTCGATCAGTATACAGGTGTCTAATACCATTTTCTTAAGGTTTATCGAGTAGTCTTCTTTAAAATTTCTTTGAGAGGCCAAAATTTCTTCTAGGCTACGTTTGTTCTTCCTTCAATTTCATCTACATTATGCGTTTTCAAAAATGGTATTTGTTTACTTAGGTAGATGTAACTGTGGACATAATCTGTAGATTTTTCCTTTACATTGATGATCCATTCTCTGCTGTTTATCTTGATTTTGGTTTTTTTTAGCTCAAGTACTAACAGTTATTTTCTTCAACGTCAAAAAAATCTATCACTACAAATAAAGACAAGACAATCGATGAACTAAAACAGAACTTTACAGCAAAATATTATTCTTTTCCTAAAAATAGTATTGATAGAAACATAGCAGAGTTAAATAGAAGAGCTTAAAATGACTCGGAACAAATGCTTTTCTAACCCTATGTAGGCGGTTCTTAACCAAAATTTAATTCACGCTGACGTTCAATATATAATTCGGCCAATAACAATGAAAGTGTACAATTTATTAGAGTTCAGAAGATTAGATTCCCAATACTATTGTTTGCAATGAAATATTGATGTTGTTTATTGTCTTGTATTCTTATTGTCTTTGTAATATCCTGTGTTGGAGTGTTTCACATAATCACTTCGTTGTTTTGATTCATGACCTTATTATATTTTACATTTCAAAAAACTGAAAAGTGCTGGAAGCCGCTGCTCATAGCAACTTGTGAAAAATGGTGCGAATTCTATTAGCATGAATTATGAATTAAAATATATAAAGCATTCTACGTGCTCTCATTAAAAAATAAATTCAAGAAAAAATACAGTAAAACCATTCTCATTTGTCAACCTATCTCGTATTGCATGTAAACCTACATTACTGTAGTAGCGACATTTTGTTCATTCCACTTTTGTGACGTACACAACTTTAATAACACATTAAAAAAACAACGTAGGGAAAGTGTTCAAAATAGCTTTTGAAAGTTTTAGCTGTGAAATTCATAATAGGATTTCGAGAAAACTAAAAATTGAGCAATATTGGAAAACTTTTCTGTCAATATTGTTGAAGATATATGTAGGATAAAATAGGAATATGTAGAAGCAATAATAGCATCATATCTATCTCTATATATAGTGATACCCAATAAAACATATCTACATTGGTATAGCCACGCTTCGGCATGAATGGGCCGGCTCGACAGGAGTGATATTGCCGCCTCACAGAAAACAGCGCTTGCGCTTCGCTTAACCGATTGAGTGAGGATACAGATCATACCCCAATTTTTTTCTTTTTTTTTATACGTGTGGAAACGTTGTGTGGTGTGTGGTTTAGCGGCAGGGCGGTGTGTCGGAATCGAACCGACTAAAACCACACGGTGTGCCACTCTGCGCCTGAAACGGGAGGGATCCGGGAACCGCTTTCTTACGCCATCCGAACCCCGCCCAGCGCCTGCCCGCACTGAAGCGGGCTCCGTCGTCTGATGGAAAACTCTCAATGTAGGCGACGTACGGCACACGCGTAACGTCGCCCCCTCGCGGCTGGCCTGTGAAGCAGATGGAGGGGAAAACCCGTCATGGGCCATCCGCGACCACACTCAGGGCGGGAGGTCCATACCCCAAACCTATCCTCCAACCACAAAGACCGGCAACGCACTTGTGACTCCTCTTGTGTTGCGGGTCTCCGTGGGCAGGCAGTAATTGCTTATCATCAGGCGATACATCTGGATATTAGCTCCTTATTCCACAAAACTTCTTTTGGATTGTTAGAATAACTAACTTACGTATAAATATATCTATACACAGAGCCATAATTAAATGTACAAGTAAGTCTATAAAATGTAAAGTAATTTAAATATTTATGTATTTTAGTTTCATCTAATTCGGCCGCCATCTAATCCCGTTCGTGTGACACGCGATGTCGCACTTCCATAATTCAGTGTCATAATTGTACTACATTAATTAGTAGTTCCATCGCAGTCCATTTTAATGGTGATTATGGCACTAGTCAGCCTTGTTCAAAAAATAAATATTGTCTTAATTGTACTGAACCACGAAGCTTACGATCCTTAGTAAGAAGAACGATTTATAATCTTAAAACAAGATGACGTGTTTTAGTGTAATATATTTCAGGCTTATAAGTTGGTTCTTTTTCCTAAAAGATTAAAAATATTGAGACTAATTAAGTATTCTAATAAACTAATACAAGAGTCAGTTGTAGTTCGCAAATCTTATACAATCAACACCAAAAAAGTAATAACAGTGAAACAATAGTAATCAAATGAGATTAAAAAATATTTAACTATTATATATAATATATATTAACCATTTTATATACAGCCACAGTATGAGTCACCAAGCTGTATTATTGTATTGTATGCAATCACAATGAATATAGTGACTACCACTTTTCGATTGTGCTCATGCTTTCTATCAGACAGAGCAGGGTCACTTTGGCAGTGTCATGCATAAAAAATCTCGATACCGTGTGAAAAAAAACTCAAGAAAATAATTTATCATATTTTTTTTAATGACGTACCAGATAATACTACATAAAATCGTATTATTATGCTAAAAATTTTACTCAAAAAAAACCACTTTCATATAAGAATAACGAAAAGGAAATCCCGTCAAGTGACACTTTTCAAGGCGTCGACGTTGATTTTAGAAAGGCCTTTGTTTCTGTTAACCATGCCGCCTCGCCCGCGTCCGGCCCCCGTTGATTTAAGTATACACAATGGGCCCCTCTTACGTCGCCACAATACGCCGATAGCTTAGAAAACGTTCACAATAAAAATGAACAAGACAATACAATTCAATGGAAATGTAGATATTATTTTCTTCTGACGTTTATTTTATGGTTGTATTACTCATAATTTCACTTAACAATAAATATTTTTGGATTTAACCAAAATACCATAAACATAATTAAGTTTCTGACATGTATAAATTTTGCTTGTTGTTTGATTCTAATAAAGCTCACCTTTTACGGCCTCTGTAAGTGTTGCCAGCTACCATCGATGTAATTTATGAGACGGTAAAGAAGAGTAATTCCGCTTATTAATTTTGCGCGGGCTCGTTCCGAGGTGCGGTTTCCCGGCTTACATGACTTGGGCTCTTTAATCACGCTTCCGTATAACATTCTACGAAAAAGCACCATTATTCAACTTGCAGGCTTTTTGATTTTCAAATCAATCACAATCCATTCTTTTTATATATGGAGAGAATTTTTTTATAAAGCTAACGTATCCCCTCTCTATTTAATTTAAATAAAATTCTATTTCAACAAATTTAAAAATCATCAACGTCGGAATGTTACTGCTGAATTGCCCATCAAATAAACCCCTTATCGACTCATTTTCTTTGCCCTTTCACTGAAGAAATGCTCGACTCCCTATAATGGTTACGCGGTTGGGCTTGTTATTGTTTTCGTGTTATGTAACGCGTCAGTTTGCGTTAATGTAGTTTATTTTGAAAATGGACTTGAGGGGTGAAGCTATATAATAACAATAGTACAAGGGGAACGTCTCGAAGTATACGCGAGTTGGCTGTTTATGTTTCTTAACTTGATAGCCCGGGGTAATTAAAACGTGATTCTCGTAGCTCCTAACTAGTTCCATTAGATTTACGCAAGAAACATATCGAAAGATCTGATAGCAGGTGGCTATTGCAGAATTTAATTAAAGTGGAGAAAGTCGTTTGTCATTAAGCTTTATCCGTGTTATAGTGTTTTTTAATATTACGATACGGATCAGCAAATAAGGGTACCGTTGGTTGTAAACATTTAATTAGTTAGACTTGCAGGTATTAGTGAGAGTTAGAATCACGCGATAATGTAAGCCTTTGTTGGGGTGACGGTCGTTAGGCAACCTCTGGCTTAAGTGATGAATTACACCTAACAATTAAAAAGTTACGAGGGCACGTGCTCAGCCGTTACTTATGTACTCTCAGAAAAATAAAGAGCGTAAAATTGTTTTGTTTTTATTGTTAGTAAAGCAGAAGTACTTTATACTTTATGAAAATCTGCCTAAATTGTCATGTTTGGTTTGTGGTTAGGTATACGAAAATGCTTCAATCCACATTCTTGCCTTAAGTACTCCCAAGTCATAACTTTATTATAAACAATAGAGTAGAGTGATATACTCAGAAGAATAACTGATTAGAATCAGGCCTATGTTAATAAAAGTAAGTTTAAGTTAATAAAAGCTGCTAGTGAGACCGTAGAATCCCAAGTTTAGGTCATAATTATTTTATAAGAAGGAGTAGTATACACATGTCATGAAAACTACATTACACATTAATATTACAGCTTCATCTGTAACAGTTTGTTATAGACTGCTTCTGTGGCTCAGTGGTAGCGAATGCGACTGCTGTGCTAGAGGTCTCGGGTTCGATTCCTGAGTCGGACTAAATGTTTGTATGATCTGCAAATATTTGTTTTGGAGTTTGGGTGTTTTCTATGTATAATATGTTTGTATTTACAAAAAGTATATAAGTATTAATATCAGTTGTCTAGTACCCATAGTACAAGCTCTGCTTAGTTTGGGATTAGATGGCGTTGTGTTAAAATGTCTGAACATATATTTATATATTTATTAATTAATGATGCAGCGGATTGCAAAATGGTAATATAGTTGGATAATCTGAATAAAATTGGATCAATTATTTAATATAAACATTATGTATGCATAAATCTAAATAAAACCGTTAATAAATGATAATTTTATTACTGACTTTTCTGATCATATGATATGCCTATAAATACGATATTTAAGGTAATAAATTTAATAGAAATCATTTGCTGAAAAAGAAACAAACATCTTTACTCATTGCACGTGTCTCGTAGACATAGTGCTACAACTGCTACGCATGCCGTAGAGCTTATACGATAAATTAATATGTAAAAGAAATGAATATTGTATTGTATTTGAAGCAAAATTTTTATATACACAATGTAAATTGCTATAAATATTAAGAATGTTGGGATAGTTAGTTATATTAAAAGTATAACAAAATCACTTTTAGGTTCCTAATATTCCTTCCTTTTTCTACAGAATCTATATTATAAGAAAACAAATATACACGTCTGTTGTTTCACTATGAAAAGAACTCCTGAAAACTTGTGGAGTATTAGACTATATAAGATTTAATTTTTATTTAATATCATATCAAACAATTACTTTTATATTACCAGAAATACTTACTACTTTATGATAAGGGTTTTCATACATCACTGTAAAATTTTCCATTCTCTCCCCCCTCGATCTGATCATACACACTAATATTTTTTGCAACCTCCCTAGCAATTATAACATCAAAAAAAATTGAACTTATCTCTTATAAGCGACTTTATGAGCTACAGTATAGATATACGTATATAAATAAAAGTTTCTATCGCTTTTTCCCTAATGAAGATTATTATCTACCAGTCCGCTTCTCTGTTTAAGAACGTATTTTATGATTGGCCTTTAAAAGGTTTATATAATTTTAAAATTTGCTCTATTCATTTTTTCAAACTGCATATCCCTACTAACATTGACTGCTTCGTTAGTCTAGTGGTTAGCGTAAGCGACTGCAGATCAAGAGATCTCTGGTTCGTTTACCAGGTCGCACTGCTGTTGGGTTTTTCTTACAAGAAATTTCAATAGAAACCCGGAGTATGGAATATAGTGGTGTTTCCCACCTGTGCCTCGGAGAGCACGCTAAGCCGTCGGTCCCGGTTGTCATGAACATCCATATTATCGTTATTGGAATGTCAGTGTCCTCAAATATACTGACAACTGGTTCAACCTTCACATTTAGTTCACCCTCAGGGCTGCGGAGGTCCGTGTAAAAATTGATATTAATCTTAGGAATAATAAAGGTTAGGAAGTAATGATTTCTCTACTAATTTTAAAAATGTGGAAGTAACTCTGTCGATCTCCTACGCTTTCATCGTTATATTGCTAACTAGATGTTTATAAAATTTGACATGGTAATATTTTGGTTCTTGAAAAAGAATATTGGTTAACGATGTTATCACTAAAACTAATTTAAATACATATGGATTTGCTGTGAAAAGTTAGTTGAAAATCAATTTCAAAAAGGAATACATTCATATCGTAAATACACGTTAGAATGCCCTGACCTTTCGACAGTAGCCAGTTTGAGTTACAAATATGTAATCTTCACCTGCTTCTTTACTTGCATTCTCCGATAAATCTGTATATAATATTCTTTCAATGTGATTGCTGTCACTTCTATAATAACGATCTTTTCGAAATAATGCCAATTTCCTCATCCAATCCCTATTGTGCTCAGTTGAGGGCAACAGGCTTAACCTTTGACCTTAACCTTGGGAGACTTCGGATCATTATTAATAAGCATTAAATTATATTCAGATGAAAATACATTTGAATATATTGTGACAATACCTTCAACTATGTATCGATCCATTCATCTACCTATGTTCGAAAATAGGTACAATATATACATTTTCCAACTATCTGACTAGAAAATTATTTTCAATATCGCACCGACTATAATGTTGCAGACATATAATGGCTACAATGTAATGAAATGGTTTTGTCCGGTCTGCAAATGAAAATCCCTGGCATTTTGCCTATACTCTGTAATATGCAAGTTTTATGGCTTTCGTCGCGAACAATACTTTAATTTCTTAGTTTATGCTTAATATGGTACGTTCAAATTGTGCTTAAAAGGCGTTTTTTTAAATTATTTTTAAAATAAAATTTAAATTGTTTATTTTCGTATAAACATTTTTCCGCGGCTACACCTGTGTGTATATCGTTTAATGTGGTAAATAGACGATATACATCTTTAGGAATTAAAGTATCTCTGTACTAAATTTCATCGAAATCCGTGCAATTGTTTAGCCGTGAAAGCGTAACGGACAGACACTCTGTTTTTGATTTTCGAATTTATTATAATTGTTAGTATGGATTTGGTTTAAAAGCATTTAGGTCTACATTAGAGTAATATTAATCTAAATTCAATCAACAGATTCGTCAAATTGATAACTAAAGTACTTTGAGTAGTCCATCTGACTAATGTAGTTTGCTAAATTGACTAAGGCTGCAAATGTAGTTTTGAGAAATTCCAAATGGTAATATACATAGACTGACCGATAAAAATGAATGTAGTGAGCTGAAACATAAATAAAGACTACAAAAATCTAACAATGTAGGTTTAATAAAAGTTTAAACGAAAACAAATAAAATTAAACAAAAGTACTGCTTTAAATCAACATTATAGTAAGAAAAAAGCAGCAAAGACGAGATAAAATTACATTCTATTTCTATTTTTTGTGATAATTTCAATCATTTACTGTCACTGTAAAGCTAAATAAGTTTACAACAATGTCATGAGAAACATTGTATGAAGAAGTCACAACTATTCTCAAACGATTTGAAACAAAAACGTTCAACTTAAACGAATCCAAAGTTTATATCTGTAATGAACTCGCAGAAGTGATAAAAAACCAACATTGTAGATTGCACGCTGCAGTTTATTTACAACAACGAACTACCCAGCTCCCTGACATTTATTGAGACGATCGTGTATTTATGTACTTTTAATGGCATCGCACATTACCCGCGCGCGCTCCCGACAACATTAGTAAAGGAAAACATCACAATTGAAGTTATTTATACCAATCGGCGCACTATTATGTCGATCTTGAAAGGTTTATCGCAACTTTATCTTGTGGGCGTACGTTCTTTGGCTTTGCTTCCTTTTCACTATTTACATCGTGATAAAATATTTAAACCAACTCTTACTATACATTTTCTCAAATAAAGATTTTCCTTTACATTTTTTGGTGGAGACAGTGAATAGAAATGAAAAAGCGTAAACTTGTATATAGATGATACAATCCTGAAAAGGTAACTAAAGAAGCAAACTTCGCAAAAAACATCACTGCAAAGAGAAGGAAACCTCTAAAAATCCCTATACCAGCGTCCTGTCTTGCCAGCGTGGTATAATATACAACAACAACAACAACAACAACAACCCATAATGTCCCACTGCTGGGCTCGGGTCTCCTCTCAGGAGAGGGTTAAGGCCATACATCCCCACGCTGGCCAAGTGCGGGTTGGGGACTGGCAAGAATACGTTGTGGCTGCGTAAATCTTGCCGTTGGATGTTTTTAAGCCGCCTCCAACTAAGCTTCACGACTGGTATCGTATCGTATGATAACAACCGGGACCGAATGCTTAACGTGACCTCCGAATCACGGAGACGCTCATGGTAACATGCCACTGGCTGATGGTATGACAGCCGACACTAATTTACATAAAAATCTAAAGCAATATTTATACATGTACTAGCTGACCCGGCAAACTTCGTACTGCTAAATTTATCTTTAATAAATAAAGCTATCCCATGCAACTTTGTCCCCGTCTCTGAAAAGGAATGAATTATCCACGTTTTTGTAATATTTTTAATCGATGCTGGACTCCTATTGGTCTAAGCGTTATATTATATAGCCTATAGCATTCCTCGATAGCTGGGCTAAAATACTAAAAGAATTAGCGAAATTGGCCCAGCCCTACACGCGTGATGATATGACTAAGGGAAATCCATTATGATAAACAGATTAATTAAAGATAAGGTCGTCATGCATAAATCTTTGAAACTTGTAGTAGAGAAACAAACAATCGGTAAGAAAAATGCTATGCTATTCTGTATCAACGCAGTAAATGTCGCTGGCTCTTCACAACAATAGCTATAATGAAAACAATCTGTGAATAATAACTGTGATATGTTAACGTTATAACTAAAATGAACAAGACAGTAAAATTTAAGGTTTTAGAAGTAGTTCTGGTATTGGTCCTTTGAACGATCTAATATTAAAGTACGCACACATAATTGGAATTGATACTTAGTTGAATTGAAAACTTTTGTTCATATCGAAGCAGTCAAAGCTACCAAAGACAATTTTTATTTAGAAACTTTCCGAACTTTTCGCAGAATCTAAGTGTTTAGTCAAGTCCGCGTACCAAACTCATATTACCACTTTTATATTTTTAGCCAGAATTTTTGTATTTTATTTATTTGAAGTCAATCTAAATAAGGGACTATTACTTTTGAAAATATGAATTATCTTAAAATATAAGAACATATCTATTATAACATAAACTATTTTAATGGATGTCATAAGAGCCTTACGTAGGCAGCAAGTTACCCCACATAACAATAATGTAAAGAGAGTGAAAACTGCCTAGGGTTTTATATTAGACCAAAACCTTACGTTAAGGAAATACCTATCATCATCATCTTTCTAGCCTATATTATTCATATAAAACTGCAAGGCTCACGTACTTCACTTTTTTCAGGATAATATTTATCCTACATTTAGCATATTTTACGCAAATTAAAAATAACTCAGTCCAAATCACCGCATAATCAAACGAATTATTTCTCAGTTTATAATTTTTCTGGTGACTTTTAAATAAAAGTTTTACGTACTAAAATCCTAAGTGTTAATGATCCTGTAATGGCCTGAGGAATGAACGTACCACTGCAGAGACGGTGATATCCATTATGTTATTATGTGTCTCTCTTAATAGCACACAAAATATCTGTATTTTGTGTTTAGATTACCACCGTTTGAAAAAGATAAACAGATATAAATAAAGGTAACCTAATTGAAGATTGAATCTCATACACTTATAGACTTCTTGAGAGAAGCTGGTTGAAGCCATTCAAGAAGAATATTTTACTTCTATGAGTATGTGCCTATATACTAAAAGAGTATTTTAAACACCATCATCATTATCAAGGGCTTTCAATATCACTGTTTAACATATCCTTAGAAAACGACCTACTTCACTATGACAGTCTGGTATCAGTTGTCTTTTAAATTTTCCTTTTCTTTCCTTCCTTCTGCGTTTACTCAGCCGTCTCAAACGACACCCTCAGAATGAATAGGTTAGATAACCCTTTGTGGTTTCAACCAAACGAGTAACAAGGGTACTAACTTATAAATTAGCATTTTCAAATTTCTAATTCAAGCCAGAATGTATTTATCACAATTATCTGTCCAAAATTTTTTACAATCTTAATTTTAATTACAGTCTGACCGTAGTTATCTTAATATATTCACGGCTGATGCCTTCCTTACGCGTAGTGGAACTTTATAAAGTAGGCTCCACCTATCACGCCCTTTTGGTATAAACCTGATAGTATATGTCCATTTCAGGTGTGACGATAACTAGAGACCCTTGTTATGAAAGTTATGCGCGCAATAAAATTGTGATACCTATTGATACTTTAGCTTTGTATTTCTGAAAAGGATTTGAAATCACGTTTCGTTCGAATAGCGTGAAAATATCCTTTGGAGGAAACAACGTGTTGTGATTTTCATTTTCTAAGGCTTACCGTGGGCTAGTTTTAGTATAAGACATTATTTTGGCTGTAAAAAGGATATGTTATTTGAAAAAAAATGGATATCATTAATATGACTTTGTATTATTATTTTTTTGGTATTTGGAATATTTTGGAATATGTATCATTGAGACTACAGAGTTATTGTATTTGATTTTCATAATTAACGACAAGTGAATTTTTGAAACTTAAAAAAAGTTGTTTACAGTTTAATATGTTTTCAGTGTATTTAAATAAAAATTTCACCTTAACATTAAGATTTGTTACTACAAAGGAGACAAAATGACAATAGAATAGCTGATAGCCGTTTGAATCGACTCTCTTTCACTTATTTTCTGTACAAAAGACTCTGAAAAAAATACGATACATTTTAAAATATCAAATACAGATTCTTTTATACTTATGTAAGGTTAATTTGATGAATGAAGCTCGATCATTGTTAGAATATATCCCGTTTTGAACTCAGTAGTATGCATCCCTTTTTTCCATAAGATATTTAACCATCAAAGTTTTTAAGTAATTCAAATTAACCTTACCATAACAAAGTTCGTAAAAGATGCTATGTTATTCTTAAACAGAAGTTCTGTGTAGCTGGAATAATGAATATTTACGAGGCCCCTGCAGCCCTTCGAGTTACACACTTATCATGATGTACAGGAGCGATATTATAGGGCATGAGTAAGATGCAGGGGCGAAGGGTGATGGGACAATGTTCAAGTGAGGGCCTCGTTAAACTTTCAATGTAGATGTAGAAGTATATAATATTACTTTTTATAACAGAACTTTAACAATCTTATTTTTATAGACGTTTTTTTGAAGCCGCTTAATGTTTTTTTGGGTATATTACTTTATTTATTTATACAGTTTAAGGATCTCTAACAAAAGCTATACAGAACTATAACTTAAAACAAAAATTACAGTAATTTCTTGATGTATTTCCTCAATTATAGGAATGCACATCATGCAAACACTAGTAACAAATAAAAATAAATACAGAAATTATATATGTAAATCAAAATCATAAACATAGTTCGACATTATTATGGATAGCAAATTAACATGTCGCCAGCAAAATGCTTTTCAAAGAACACTTACATTTTGAGAGTGAAGGACTGATTTTTAAGTTTTTAGTTTTAGACAATATATTGTATTGCGTGCAGAGACTAGGCACAGCGGCGAAATGGCTCAGGTTTGATTTTACTTTAGGGCAGAGAACAGATTGTCCGCTTCCATCCTTGGCAGTCGTGATGGTATATCTATAGATAGAGTACTCATTAGTTCGTTGCAGTCTGTGCAACATTGTACAGCATATAAGTTTCGTTGTTGCAAGCGTTCGTGAGCTGTAGTAGGCAGTTGTGCATAAGGTTTAAACACTTTGCTTTTTAATTTGAAACCTGGATAATAATATGACGATAATTTATCTGAGAACAATACATTGTAATAGTAATCATTGAAAGATTTGGACGTTCGTAGTCTATTCATGTTGACATTTTTTTACGAAATTGTGTACCAAGAATCTAAAGTAATTGAATATTCTATTAAAAGTACTAACTTTAATTCGAACTTGTTCAAAATTAACATTTTAATTTGCAGTCGGCTCTTTTAACAAATTACAAAGTGACCTACAAACCTTCTTCAAATGTTAACGGACCTTAAACTTATAGGGTCCAACATGATCCAGCATTTAAATCACGTATAAAATACAAGCTAGTCATGAGTCCACCAATTAATGAGGGTACAGACACAGATCTTACCGTCGGACCTTTACAATCTAGTGCGAACATAAATTGTGATAGGGGGCGCTTCGGGGCTTGTTTAATTTCACGACTGAATAAATCCAAATGTTATACCGCGGGCCACGCCGCCGCACTGACGCTTCCATCTGTCCCCGCCATAAAATTCTAGTGCCCCTACCGAAAATTACTATTGTACTATTAGTTTATTTCGATATGTTTTAGTTGTTTGTTTACGTTGTGTCCTATAACAACTAAGAGAAATTAATCTAGTTCTTGGTTGGCTCCAATGATCTGTAAAATAGTATTAGAGTTGTAGTTTCCAAAACATTTCGAAGAAATCTTTGTAACAAATAACTCAAAAATTTATAGTTCACCTGCATTATTTGATTAGCTTATAACGGTAACCAAAGGAAAAGGTGTTCTAAGTTTGACTTCGATGCCTGTGTGTGCGTGTGTGTGTGTGTCTGTGTGTGTGTGTGTCTGTGTTTGTGTGTGTGTCTGAGTGTGTGTGTCTGTGTGTGCGCGCGTGTGAGTGTATGTCTGTGTGAGTGTATGTGTATGTGTGTTTGTGTGGCATCGTAGCTCTAACCGATTTCAATGCGTTTTTTTCATTTGAAAGCCAGTTTTCTTGAGGTGGTTCTTAGCTATGTTTGGTAAATATTGGTTCAGCATTATAAGAATATCAGTTTTTTTCTAAAACATCAAGCGTTTTTGGCGTATGCTTACTCGATTAAGTGTCAGGGTAAGGCATTAAAAAAATTGCGTTATTAAGTTTTATTTCACAACATTTTTACTCAGGATGCTTAAATGCAGGTGTGCTTGGGCAGCAGCTTACAGCCAGTTTACTCTTCTGCTTGTTTGAGTCCTACGCTTTGAAAAAGACGCATGCTTTGAAATCATGATGTAAACAACATCAAATTTACCTTAACAAAAAAATCCACCAATTAATTCTTAGGTTAATTTTACACACAACCTAGTTGAAAGAAAACATTTCCAGGTTCTCGTGTAATAGATTCGGAAGATCCAATGATCTAAACATCATAAATTCCAAATTTATGACATAACCACTATCTAGATCCGTCTTACCAAACAATAGCAGAAATCTCTATTTCTGCCACATCTCTATGTATGCGACAATATGACCCCGCTATTTGTGCTGTTTGATTCCGCTTGCAATGCAACCGAAACAATATCGCTATATTGAAGAGTGAACAAACTGAATCGCGGTTCAATACAATACATGGGTACTCCTATTGAATATTTACCCAGCGCCCGCGGACCACCACGTTTCAATTGTACATACGTACCTAGGTACAGCGCATACAAAATAAAAATAACGTTATTTTTAAAGTTTTAAATATATATAATTTTTAAAACTAAGAGTGGTAACACATTTGTGGTCTCTGAACTTCAGAAAGCCATGGGTAGCAATAGGGAAGGTGGTTCGACGACCGACGACAGGAAACATTTGTGGACAGCACAGAATTGGTTGTTTTAAGGAACCTTGGGGGTGAATGAAGTCCAGCAGTGGACGATTTTTTGGCTGAGATGATGATGATGGCGGTAGTGATATAGAATCCGGTAGCCCTTTATCTCTTTGGCCCTATCCTTCAAAGAAAATGCTTTACAGACTACTTGAACGCCTAAATGAAAATAGTGTCGTGATATCACACGTCGATCTAACTGTTCTTAATTGTTCAACCCTTTTCGAAGCCTACTTCATAATATAGGTTAACAAACAAACAAACAAACAAACAAACAAACAACCCATAATGTCCCACTGCTGGGCTCGGGTCTCCTCTCAGGAGAGGGTTAAGGCCATACGTCCCCACGCTGGCCAAGTGCGGGTTGGGGACTGGCAAGAATACGTTGCGGCTACGTAAATCTTGCCGTTGGATGTTTTTAAGCCGCCCGAAGGCCTCCAACTAAGCTTCACGACTGTTATCGTATGATAACAACCGGGACCGACTGCTTAACGTGACCTCCGAATCACGGAGACCCTCGTGGTAACATGCCACCAGCGGTCACCCATCCAGGTACTGACCGCGCCATCGTTGCTTACCCTCGATGATTGTTTCTAATCACCGAGTGCAACTGGGCTATGAGCGCCACTCACACACACACACACACACACATAATATAGGTTAAAAAGAAAAAAAAAACAAAAATATGTAAGTAAAATAATGATCATTATTTAAAGCTTTTTGCGTCCCTTTTACGTAACTAAAATTTGTATGGATCTGTCTTCAATTACTATAGCACTTCGTTTATACCACAAAATGTTCATGCTAATGTCTTTGTCCTCCGAAACACCCTTCTTTGTTATTTCGTCCGTTATTGTTCCGAAAACAAACGAACATAATGAAATGGATTTAAATAATGATGTGTATAAAAGCAAAGTAGACAGTCTGAGGTTTTATTTACAATCAAAGATTAAGCTGAAATATTATAACTGCTCAAAAGTTCATTTAGACATTTAAACAAAATAAATGAAATGATTTATAGTAATGCAAACTTAAACTTGAACTAAAAATATTGTTAATATTTTTAATTTTTAATTCATTCTTAATTTTCTATCTAAATAAACGTTTCATACTTAAATGAAAGGTAATACAGAGTTCTTGCATTTATGAAGATAGTTTGGAAGAGAGTGAGTTTTAATAGGATTGACCATAAGATTATTTCATCAATACTCTTTATAGATATGTCATTAGTTAATTCAAGAAGAATCGCGAACTAAGTATATTCTTCGTCCTGTTCCTGTAGGTGTCATAAGAGCCGACTGAGAAAGCAAATTACGTAGGACAATAATGTTATTGTAAAGAGAATTAGATCTTGATACAAACTCTAAACCAACCCTTCGAGCCAGCGCGGTAAAACATGCCAAAACCTAAGATAATTGCTGGTCATGGTTTTGTTTTGAATTATTTCTCTTATGATTACTTTGTAAATAAAAGTGATTTAAACAAAGATCATTTGCTTTTATTAATATCCGTACATAATGTGTAAATTCAGCTTAATAAACTGTCAGCATTGATGTTCCCACACATGTATTTCCCAATTAATGTTCAAGGGTTTCGATTTATTATTTATTTACGTTTTCTGTTTGTTTAATCTATCAATTTATTTATTGGATTGCAATGGTAATGTGATTAAAAACGGCGCTTTTGAAAAATAGTGAGTGATGCATTTACTGTTTTAAATAGGATTTTAATTTTGTTACTTGATTTAAAATGTGATGTTGAAATGATTTAGGAATTGTAGTTTAACAGGTTTTTTAAGTGTAAGACAAGTCCTTTACGGTACAGGCTGTCCGATTGTGGAATGCTTTGCCGATAGCTATACGGCGTGCCAAATCTTTGCCGGTATTTTAAAAATGGTCAAAGACCTGTCATTATAGTCTGTTATGTGCCTAAACATATTTTACTATTACCAGTTATGTTGTTTATTTATTTTTATTTTATTTTGCAATGGAAATGTAAATATTTAACTTTTGTGTATGTCGTTGTTTCATTTATTAGTATTAGCATGTATTATGATATGTGATTTTTATCTTATCATTCAAAAGTGAATAAAAAAATAAAAAATAAAATGTAAAGGTTAAAAGTGAATTGTATAAAGATACAATTCACTTTTAACCTTTACATTTTATTTTTTTTTCTCTTTTTTTCTTTTCGCACCTAACTGCCCATGGATTCCTATTTTTTTTTTACAATATTTTGTTTTCCCATTTCAAGGTTGCCTGGAAGAAATTGCTTTATCGCTATAAGGACGCCATTTGTACACGGTGATTCAATTGATGTATTATGTAAACTATATATTTATGTTAACTGTTATGTATGTTGTACAATAAAGTGTATTCTATTCTCTATTCTATTCTAAGTGAAATGGTACACATCGAAATAGATGACGGATTCCCAAAGTTAAGCTTATTTAAAACTAAATTAATGTTATTGAGTATGCCATCCATCACTTTTTTTTGTTAATTGTTCAAAAATTTATCTAAATATATATACAAAGACACATTCTCTCGCTAAAACCAAATGGGTTTTTAGACGAGACGGAGTTGGTCTATCACAACAGACTATTTAGCAAAATCAAATTTACACATAGCACAAGTATACATAAAACAAAAACTCACACAAAAAAAAATATAGGGCAGGCAGCATGCAATATGCAAAATGCAATGTCTTATAGACACACAACAGCAGCCACCCACATTCTAAAGCTCTGTTATTCATCAGGAATTTCCGCATTATATTTACATAGTTAAAATGTAACGCTGTTCTGGTGGCATACAAGTTAATAAATTTAGACAGAAATATACGTTGGCTACATATTTTGCAGATACCTACTAGCTCTAATTGCTTACTGTTCCGTGTCTAATTCAACATGTATTTACTTAGGAGTATCATATCACAACATGTACTTTTCACTGGTTCGATTTATGAAACACTGAGGCTTGAGAATTCCTAGTGAGACAAAAATTGAAACAAAATTAAGGTACTTGTGGCCATTCATTCACCAACAGGTTGTAGCGGACCATCGACCTCCTATTAAAAAAAAAATCTTTTAACATTTATTATTAAAGGAATATTGCTGTGTAGATTTTGTTCAACTTTCTTCTGAAAGCGTAATAGTGTAATGCGTAATCTTATGCATGTGTAATCTTATGCACGATAGTGTAATGTTAGTGATATGACATTTTATCACAATGGTAAAGAATTATAAAGAGATTATTTAATTAGGATGGCGGAATGTCAGTACAGAGGAGACTAGACAGAAGTATGATACGTTTGCATACATCCCACATCACATCAACGGCCTTTAACAGGTGATTTACTGTACATAGCCCTCTCTTTAGAAAAGATATTTTGGCCTAATATATATACCAGGCTGGCTAGGCGGCTTGGTATCGAGTTTGTTGTTTAAACTGCTTTAATATTTAATTTCATCTCTGTATCTTCTTCTTACAGATGTATTTATGATCTAGTCAAAATTTGAAAGAAAATTAATCATGAAATGGGAGATATGTCAAATAAAAAGATGAAATTTTCTGTCCGATAGTGATGGGAAAGGCGTACCCTGTCTGTTTTGGCGACCATTTTGATTAAATAGTATGGCAATAACTTTCATCCGTTACGATTTTCTATGTAGTAAACATCCTTTTTTAATCCTGGAGTTACACTTCGAGGAGAGATTAGAACAACATACACGTTAACAACAAACCCTGGAAACATATTATTCTTCAATAAATAACCTACATTAAATTATCATCCGAGCTTTTATTACATTAATGTTGCTTTATATATGTGTGTTAATGCTTTTGTTGGCAACATCCGTATATTGTGCTCCAACGGCATTGTTGTAACAACGGGTGCTAATTATGAAAAGCTATGGGTTCGCGTGCAGTCCCCGAGCGCAATTATGCTAATCTTATTAGTCAATCCACTTCAGCTTGCAGTTTTATGTTTGTGTATAAGCTATATATACTGCGTTTTTATAACTATTCCACTTTCTTCACGTCAATGGCGTGTAAGCTCTAACTATAATTAGCTGTATTTTTATCGAGTGCTTTCAACTATTTAAATTTATTACTTAAACTCCAGTTCACCTTATTCTTGCAAAAGCGTGCGCAGTTGTGGCAGTCAATGTTTAGGTATACAGAGTTTTATACTCGTGGGCGTTCTTTTATTAATATGAGTGATTTATTTCAGACGGCTTTAACAACTTCCTACGAGTTGAATTTAGATGATAGAAAAAACTTTATTTATATAGACGCCGACAGCCGCAATGCGGTTGTATTCAAATTTAGTTTTAGTTTATGACTTTGAAAGGCTTATTGTCGCGACTTCCACATACAGCACAACAGACACATTCTACAGCGCTATCTACAGCAGATACACTGAACTACGGAGTAATGTACTACACGAAGAAGTTACCAATCCTGAATCGCGCAATAGAAATTCTCTCGCTTATTGACATATATACGTCCCAACATTAACCGTTGGGCAGTGGCCCGCTAGGCATGATCACTCCGCACGCCGTCCCGACTCACTGGGATCGGCGGTCTTCAGCCTGCCAGGCACATCACCTAGCCTGGTTGGAGGTTTCTCCCTTTGTGTTGGAGAGACATGTGACCCATTCCTCCACACTTATAAAGGAACATAATAATATACTGTTTCTTTGACACTTAAAATCACCTACTTACTACTTATTCAAATGTTGGATGTGAAGAAACAGTAAAAAACAGGTGACATATGTAAAGATCGTAAGTAAAACCGTATATATGTGCAATGAGTATTTTTATACAGTCGCAAGTATTTAAATTTAATTTTTTTATGTCCAATTGATTTCATTATTACATAAATATCTAAAATATATTGGTATAAAATTCAAATAATTGCTTGAAAACACAATAAACGAATGTAACACATACTGTTTTCTTCTGAATCTCATTAAAAAAAGCCAGAGGAAATAAAGGTATATTCCACGTCATCAAGAAAAATTGTTGCTTTTAAAGACAAAAACTGACATACACGTGGGTGGAGCACACTCAAAATATAATAAAACATAAAAGTAACTGAAGTACTATTAATCATAAAAAAATGTGTATAGTCTTCATTACTATAATTACTTTAAATATTTACCGCAATAGTAAAAATAATTTATTGTTATTTCATTTCTTCATTATAAATTTGGGCAACGGTAGCTATAAAAGTTTAAACATTCATTATAAAGTAATCATAAAAACGTTTGAAATATGAAAAGAGGGCAGTATCGTGCTAGTTGTAGTTAGGATATAAATTAAGTAATTTTAATACGTGTAGTACGTTTTCATTGTGATACGGAAGAGCCACGCTTCAGCACGAATGGGCTGGCTCGACCGGAGAGATACCACGGCCACACAGAAAACCGGTGTGAAACAGCGCTTGCACTGTGTTTCACCGAGTGAGTGAGGATACCAGATCTAATTCAAAGTAGTGTTTATTATGAAACTAAATACCATGGAATATAATATTAAATATAAGTAACTTTATATCGCAAAAGTATTCATGATGTGAGGAACCTAATTACATTATCCAACGAGCTTTTACTCGCGGCTCCACCTGCTGTATGCCGGTTATCACGGTAAGGAGAAACATATATAAGGAGGATAATTGAAGGAAAGAAAGCCATCAAGGGCAGGTGATTCTAAGAATGAGGATTGATTACATATACGTGTCGGTTATTATGAGTGTAAACGTTAAAAAATAAAGTTAACTAAGGTTTTAAAAAAAAGTTAAATCATTGTCCTAAGAAACTAATCTAACTAAAAAATGAATATAAATAGCAAAGCTAAGGTAGATAAATCAAGGTAAATCAATGTTAACAAACAGCGATATCGGTAACAAAAGAAACAATTTTTTCAATCGTCCAACTTTTACGACACAAAGACTGAGTACGGATTTAGAGTGAAAGCTCCGCCTTTGTAACTTAGGAAATTTCACTTAACAAACAAAAGTACTATAATAAAAGAAGAACAATCATAAAAAGTGAGATGTAAGAACGCGTTTTCTTAAAAATATCTGCGACAGCGCGTCTCCGTCATTTGAGCAGTACACTGTTCGTACAGACCGGCATTCAAATCACTATAACAATACAGAAAGAACTAAAAACGTTTACTAATAACAAATGTATATTAAACTTCTTTTGTCTTATTTAATCAATGAATCTGAATATCTGTTGGCCTTGACCTTTTGGCTTTGCATCTATAGCACTTGGCCAATTTAGAAGGTTTTTAAAGCAGCACATAGCTTTTCATTCTCTTCCATCTATCGTTTAAGACATAGAAATAACTTCTGTATAAAGAATTTTCAACTTTTGGCATACATAAGGTTGCCTAAGGTTACATACTTTGGTTAATTGCCTGATATTTCGATTGAATTAGAACAAATCGCAAGATCGTGTCACTATTGGACATTGGGGGTGACCAAAGAAGAAATTATAAATTAGATTTTTGTAAAATTTTAAATAGCTTAATTACGAACAAAAACAAACAATTGAAAGTATGTAGTTTTGGCAATTCTTCATTTAATACCTGTAAATAAATTAATGACCATTTATATTATTATTTGTAGTTTGTCACAAAAATAACTTGAAAGTTGAAAAATAGTTTTAAAGCGTTGATTTGGAAATGTGTTAATCTGAGCTTATTATTTTGAAAGAATCCCTTATGAAATGAATTGACTTACGACATGCCCCTGAAATTTACAGAGGATAATTATAGTTCAAAATTATAAACGTCCAGTAAACTTGATCTATTCAGTAGTCTCATCAAAACAGTTAAATAGATCAGGTTTACATGGTCTTTACTTATAAATTGTTTATAGTACTTTGCAGAATTAAAATTTTCCTTATCCAGCATTTTTTGTCGCCCGTCTGCACTTGAACACAATTCGTTTTGTTTTTTGTAATCGTAACAAACTTGGACATCTGGCATTAATTATTTTACATCTGAAAGAATGGTTGCAGTAAAGTTAAATAAGTTTAGCCATGAGAAACTTTACGATGAAATGAAATTCATTTTTGTTGGTGTAAATGCCACGACTGCCATGACAACTTTATTGTTTATATAATTTCTTATTCATATAAAACAAATCACCACAAAAATGGCTCATTTTTGTGGAGATTTTAAGTTAAGTTAAGATTCCTTTACATAGCTGAGATACATGGTAATTCCAAGTTTAAATCTTTGTTGACATAAATGCCTAGAGTCCACCCAAGTGAACTACACAATTTTTTTTAAATCCAACACCTCCAATATTCCTTGGAGCCTATTTTCTACTGTTCACATCCATATCAGTTCTCGCTAGTGCTACCGCTCGTACATTTATTCTGCATACTTTTTCATTTCTTTTATATTTCTTTCACACTGTCCAGGTGGGGATCCTGGCTATTCTGTAATTCTCTATATTATTTATTTATTCTTCTATTAGGGGGTAATAAAGTCTTGCATAATGTTTATTGAAATATTCAGTTCTTTTTAAATATTATAAACTAAAATTAACTAATCTACCACATTGCTGTACAACTTACAGACTACTTTATTATCTTTTTTGTATTATGATTTGCAAAAATGAACGACACAGTTGGACTAAGGGCAATAAAGCAATGTAGTTTAGTTAGAACGTATTTTTATTAAAAACGACAATAAAATATATTTTAATCCAGGGAAACCCTATTTTAATTATAAAAATATCAGTCATGACGATGGTGATGGACAGAACATCGGTTCGGTTCATGAAATCTAGATGATTTGGTTTCTCATATTTTGATTGGAGTAATTTCTAGGAATACCATAACATGAATTTGATATGTTTTGGCTACAAATAGAGTTGCCAGAGGCTAAAATTTCTGTTACAAACATACCGTCTCAAAATACATTCAATTTGTGATTAATTATGTATTTATTTAACTTTTATTGAATAACGTATCTTAAAATTATTGATTGTGCAGTAATCACTCAACCAAATTCCCCATATTCTGGATTCTATAAGATGATTGTTCCAAAATAACGTATAACCGTTTTCCAGTTTTTTTGTGGAAGTAAATAATTATTGAAATAGAGAATTTTGAATCAGGATTTCGTTATATTTTATAAAAAACAAAACATTGTGGTTAATTTTAACATACCTGTGACGCAATATGATACTTAATATAGGCATTCTCCTATCATCATCTTTCAGTTTGGCCTTTTGATTAGGTCTGCCTCGACTTTAACTTTCTCCATCACTTGCCGAACATATGGTGACTGGGCACCCTCGTGATCTCTTGCCTTCTGTTTTTTCTTCCTCTATTAATCTGAAGAAGTTCTACTTTGTAAGCTGGCTAACTGTAGAGCTTAGTACTTGGTCACCTTTCTTCAGTTACATGCTTAACGTTAATCATTATAAAACATACTATCTTTCTACGTATTAAGTAAATACTTAAACGATTTTAAATTGGATGATATTACAAATTATTTAATATTACAAAAATATTACAAAAATGTAAAGTAGTTTATTTTAAAAACATATAATTTATTTTTGATGGCTAAACGACTAAAAATGACAAATTTAAACGTACTTAAGCGTAATGCTAAAATTGTTATTTAATTTGCTCGAGTATGTACTTTACAATGTAATTAAGGAGCTCGTAGACGAGCCTTTAATATAAGACCTAGTACCATTAAAAAGGTTTTAATAAAAATGTTCTTGTGTTACGCCTACGCCACGTTTGCGAATGTAAAAAAATATTGTGAGTGTTATTTAATCTCTCTCTCTCACCGTGGGAGAGCCACGCTTCGGCATGAATGGGCCGGCTCGAACGGAGTGATACCACGGCCTCACAGAAAACCGCTGTGTTTCATCGAGTGAGTGAGGGTACCGGAGGCCCATACCCCAATCCAACGCCCCCTATCTCCCTCACCATCCCCCTTCTCCCCAGGCCGCCATAGTGTGCTTTGCTTTGCTGCATTGTTCTTTTTCGCATTGAGGATGGTGACCACCACTCTTGGATTCTGCTCATGCTTTCCATCAGGCAGGGCAGAGTCATTTTGGCAGCATAAATATAAAAAAAAAATAGTAATGAAATGTATTAACTTTCACTCACGTACCTATTTGTTTTTTTGTGAGACCCTTGTATCACATGATACTTCACTGATAGGAATAGTGTTAACATTAGAGAATTTAGCAATACTCTACTACAAAAGTTTTATAATGTTAACGTGTACTATTTGATGAACATATAATAAAAATAAATTGTCCCTACGGATGAGAAAGCATAGCCCTAAAAGGGTACCCCTAAAAATAATGACACCATTTTCAACAAGATGGTGGCTGAATAATTTTGTTCTTACTAATCCCTTTATCAGCTCATACCTTGCTATAATTACAGTAATTGGAATGTTGGATTTTTATTGCCAATTACAAGTCCCTTTAAATAGCATGACCCACGTTTAATGGTTAACTTTTGCCAATGAGATTTAATGATATTAACTGATCATTTTAAAGTTGTTCTACTTATTTAGTCATCAGTACTATAAAATATTTCTTTTGAAGAACACCCTGAAAAAGAACATTACAACGAGTTAAATAAGATTGCTTAGCTTTAACATGTCTGAAATGAATGACAACAAAAACATGTCATGGTTTTCATCAAAAAATGGTTAAACCTCTAAGACATATCCGTTTTCATAATATTCATAACAAACCTAAAGAAAACATAAAATCACATATTCCCCTCACGGTGGCATATGATTTCCCGAGCACTCAGGGGCCTGGGTGTCACAGCAATCCTCTTATTTCATTTGTCAGGGTGACGCGAGAAATGTCGTTGACTGCGCTGACAATACGCGATCTGTCAGCCACTGGCAACACACAGCGAGAACAGATCAAGACTGATGGCTTTATCACTGCTGCCTCGTTTTTATTGTGGTCAGCGATATGTGGATAGAGTTAGTTGGATTTTCTCGACCTCATTAAAGTTAGATCAGCTTACATATTGTTAGTAAAGTAAATTATTTATTACCACTTATATTTTATTTAAGTCTAAAAATGTTAAGCATTCATATTAAAAAATATTTTTAAATTTTTTCGTAAAAAAAATATATACTGTTTAGAAGAAAACCTCTCAGACAATAATGTGCAAATATGGGTATTAACACGAATTAGAATATACGTTTCGGATGTGCGGCTGAAATTACTGTTACCTAATTGCTACACACTGAAATGCATATGATTATTTACTGGTGAATATATTATAATATTATGTTGTTTACCTTACCTTACCGTACCGTTAATCGTGTCTTTCCATTTTACCATAACTTTAGAATTTTCTATAAAAGGGGAACAAATAATCTATAATAATTTAATCAATTCTGATATATCGTAAGTGTCAGATTATTATTAAGAAAGACGAACAATTACGAATTCGAAGTAAGGATTTCGAGCGGGTCGAGGGGCTCCAATTAACGCACGTATTAACGTAGGACGGCTCGAGCCCCTACTACTTGAAAATCGATCTATATCAGATTTCGAGAATTAGTTTTGCTTAAATTCGTAGAACCTCGGTGTCAATTTCGTTATAGCTAAGAAGTTAATTGTAAAATATTTCATGAAATTATTCTTAGATAAATTTATAAAAAATCACGTAAATCACTAATATGTTTGATTGTAACACATATCAGAGAAAGTATCTAGTATAATTTGCTGTGTAAAGTGTTTCTAGTAGCAAGTTTTCTATCTAATATAATTTTATACTTTTTTTGCATCAAATTATTAGCTAACGATTCCTACTTATTGAAATCTTTAAAAAAACTCACTTTAAAATTACATAATATGATTAAAACAAACATACACATGTTTAATAAGCACACACACTGATGAATTTTAAACTAAATGTAACCAAATTCCGCTTTATCTTTACACTAAAATTTAAATTATACCTGCCCAACACAATTACAATAACTATAATAACAGTTTTGTATCAACAAATCAGACACAATGAAAACATAATTATTAATTAAGTTGTCAAATTAAATCTTCGTACAGAGTGCCCTGTTTGTAATTTCATTAAGGGTATCATGTAAAGCACTAATTTCGTTAAATAATTGTTGCCATAGAGTTTGTTCGCGTTTATTAAAGACAATAGATTTCTCGGGCTGCCCGAGCGAAATTACGCGAACATTATCCTTAAATTATTGCCGCTAATATGTCGGTAGGAGTCGACTCGTTGGATGTGCTCCTAACACTGAATTTTCCTAAAGTTCTAACCCTCTTATGCAAGCTAAATGAAATTTGAGAGCTTAGTCTCGGGGAAATCGTGCTTTATTTTATTCTATATAACTCCATTGTATGTGAATATTATTTAATTTACTAACTTCGACAGGTGCTGCGGTGCTAATATTGCAGTAAATTAGTTTGAAATGGATTTTTCTAAAAAGCGCTTTAGCTTATTGGATATTTTTAGCATTAGAAATAACAAAAATTTACGTAAGAGAATACGTTTCTAAAATAACGTGGTAAATCTCCATACTTTATGTTTACGAAACGACGGGAAGACCAAATATAAATAAAATAATCTTCCACATATTTTCATGACTTACGAAGATTAGAGTTAACGAATAAATATGTCAGTAGATTTGGGGACCTTTTTTAATTTTGTTTTCGGCTTTACATAGCACGAGCGCAGTACAAAATTAAACCACAAAACATTTAATTGTAAAGTTGTGTCATGCCTGTATTAAAGTGTGTGCATCAAACAAATTAAGTTCTTACTGGTGTTACGCACAGAGAGCGGAGAGGAAACAAAGTTGAGAGTGCTGAGTCCTGTAGCGGTGGGCGCGGTTGTAACTCGTCGAGTCGAACGAAGCTTTCTTCCACGCGAATGGGCCTAAACTGAAATTGAATTTAGGAAAAATTGGAAAAACGTTTAATTATAAACCTAAACCAAAAAGAGAACGGAAAACTGATACTTGTTTGGTTTTCATTAAGAGTTTTGAGTTGGATTCGGTATACGATATCTTTTATTTTGTTGAAACCCATCGAGTTAAATCGATTTGAGTGGATGAGTGAAGAGTTATACGAGAATAAATTATCATATACCTTTTTTGGTTTTATTTTCGTAGTCTAGTTATGAAATATATTTATAATATATTACAAAAAAGACTATTTTTTGAAACTCGAAAACCTCATTTTTATTTCGCGTAGAGATATATTGAATACCACACAGGAAATACAAATATAATGGATACACTCCATGCTCAGAACTTTACTACTCTTTATTTATGACTCTAGACTATCATAAACTCAATAGCTGACTGGGGAAATGGCCGATTAATAATTGTTAGACAGTTGGCAACAGATACTAGTAATGGCGTTGTATTTTGTATTATATCATACTATTGTAAAACCGATGTTTAATGTAGCCTATATAATAGTGGGTTCTATCAAAATAAGGTATTAATGTTCAATGTAGTGCCCTTTTTGCAAGATGACAAATTAAAGAGCTAGACAGAAGACAAATTAAAGTATAATAATTACATGAGTTGAACTACAATTAACCGAGAACGGCTGCCTTACGCCACTCGCGTTCTGCCCGGCTTACATAAATCTGCTGACTTTGCTAATACAACATGTATACTTACACTATCATTCGTAAAATACAGCTAAATCCGCTCACCTTTAACATATATTCAACTCTTGCACAATACCCATAATAGAATAGGTTCAGGTTAATTGAGCCTCGCTGATTTCAGCATGAACGGGTAGGCTACCCTCGCACATAAGATCAACGTAAAATGACAGTGTTTGTGCTGTCATGTTTCATTGGTGAGTGCGAAACCGGAGGCGCAATGATGCAGGAGCTTGAGTAGGCCGCCATAGTGAAAGTTACCATGCTGCATTGTTGCAATGTCTGCTTTCACAGTGAGTATGGTGACCACCACACTTCGATTTTGCTTCTGGATTTCATCAGGCAGAGTGGAGTCATTTTGACAAGCCCATACATAAAAATAAACCTTTGTTCTTTTAACAATCTCTTTCTACTTTGACCATCTCATACTCTAGGTAGGTATGTTTGTGGGCTCTTTTTTCATCATACAGTCTATCTTTTTGTGGAAGGCTATCTGTCCAGGTCAGAATGTACAGAAATCGTTACTCTGTCAAGATGAGTGAATTGAGTGAATTGGCGAATCTACACAGGTAAATTACCACAGGTAGATATATTTATACTATATGTGTATATGTGTATGTATATAAATATGCGTATCATTGTTTTTATTTATTCTATCTATTATACACAAGGTCAAAACCAGTTACATTTAATTAAACGACTATCACTTAATACTTAAACACTAATAAAAGTGCACCTACCTCATCTTTACCCTACATCGCCTAGTCAGTCGACTGGCAGAAAATGCCTTTGAATTAAGTCCACCGATGCATGCATTTGTGAATAAAGTTATAAATAAATAAATAAATAAGACTTGTTCTTCCTGGCTTTACTGTAGGCTTTACTTCTTCTTTCGTCTTCTGCAAAAATCTAAAGCATTCTTACGACGTAAAGGCACTACATTTCCAAGATTTCATATACAAAAGGCCATAGTAAGTAGATACTAATAAAGTCTTAGCGGTCGTCTTTATAACAAACTTAATAAAATATGTAACCTAACCCTTTATGAAGACTGGAATGAAATAATAACATACCGATATAGATATTAAAAATGTAACTTATAAAGAGACAGAAAACTTGTCCACGTAAGTGACCTCCAGTTATCATGGTGTACTCTGCAACGCACTGAAACACGCTTTTATGCTACACTTTTTTTGTCCATGTTTATATAAAAAATAGATATATATATACAGTTGTAAAAAATATACAAATTATGAGGTCAAATGAGTTACGTTCTTAAAAATAAAATACACATACTAAACGCGTAGGTATAATTTATTCCGGGTAAAGGGATACTTTTCGTTTGATAACCCTGTAATGGTGGTATTCATTAAGCGTGTTATGAAAACATTGCGGTATATTTACGCTGTAGGGTCATTACTTATAAAATTATAATTGTAGGTGCCTTAACAAGGATTCTTTGAATAACGAAATTTTTCTATTTACCAATTTTGTTATTTACATTCATAATTTGAGGTAACCAGAGATTGGGTTTATTTAATTTTGAATAACCTTTATTCATAAGAATGGAACAGGCATTATGCCTGTTCCATTGGTCAGGCATGTAGTGTATGCGACTGCCAATCGAGGTGTCTCGGGCTTAATTTCCGGGTCGGGTCAATTAATATTGTTAAGTTTTTCTCACAAGAAATTTCTAATAACAGCTTAGAGTATCGAAGTTGGCATTGCCTTACCCGTGCCTCGGACAGCAATTTAAGCTGTCGCATCGGTGCCAGTTGTCTTGAATATTTATTACAATAATTATTGGGAAGTCCATGCACTTAAATATACTAACATCTTCTTTTTTTTACTTGTGGAAACCCCCTCGGGTCTTCACCCCATCGGGGTTTGCGGCGGGGTGGTGTGTCAGAACCGACTAAAACCACACGGTGTGCCACTCTGCGTCTGTGACGAGAGGGATACGGGAACCACTTTCTTACGCCATCCGGGCCCCTCCCAGCGCCAGCCATCACTGAAGCGGGTACCGTCATCTGATGGTAAAAACTCTCAGCTTAGGCGACGTACGGCACACACGTAACGCCGCCCCCTCGCAGCTAGCTTCTGAAGCGGACGGCGGGGAAAACCCGTTCCGCCCATCCGCCGCCACACTCAGGGCAGCATGAGGCACTGATAGGCACGCCTTCGCCGCCAGGTTCTAAGCAGGGGATCGGGACCGAGTGGAGGACGTCCTCCCTGGCCTTCTCCGCCGCCTCCTTCCGCGAGATGACTTCCTCTCGCCACCGGCCATGGAGCGCACGACGGCCGGCAGCGAGAGAACTCCTCCTATGACTGCATTGAGGGCCCGATGCTGCGGCGCCCAAGCTGGGCACAATGCAGCGTGTGCTGGGCCGTGTCCTTACTGCAGTTACAGTAGTAGTAGGCGGGACTCAATTTCCTCCTGGCGACCAGTGCCAGGTACTTCCCGAAGAAACCTTGACCGGAAAGCACCTGCATCAGTTGGCAGGAAAGGGTCCCGTGCTGCTGCCCTGCCCACTCGAGGTTGACCGGCTGGAGAGCTCCCACGGTGGCGAAGACAGCTCGCGGAGTCTCCAGCTGTAACGACCGCTCAATCATCGTGGCTCGACGGGCGACCTCACGCCACTCGCTTATCTCTTCGGGTGAAGAGCGAATGAAACTCTGCGCCCGCAACTCAGCCACCCGTCGATAAACTTTGGCGAGCACTTCCACCTCTAAATCCCACGGGAGTGTTCTGGCCAAGATGCACGCCACCTCGGTCGACACCGTGCGGTATCAGCGTATGGCTCTGGCCGCCAATATCCTCTGAGGCCGCCGGAGGCGTGCCTTATTCTGGGCAGTCAAAGCCGACACCCACACCGGTGTGCCGTACAGCGTCATTGACCGGATAACCACTGTGTAGAGATTTTTCGTTGCGACGCTGGCTTCACTCAAATCGGGCAAAAATCGCCCAAGGGCAAAAACAGCGTCGTCCAGCTTGAGAGCAAGCTGCCGGAAGTGCTCACCGTGGAGCCACCAACTGTTGATGATCAGGACCAGGCATAGATCGCCGTCTCAAAGCACCCTCTCGAACTTCGAACACAACGATACGCTCCTCCGAATAGTCTGCCATCAGCCGCATCAGGTACTCTGGTACCCTGTGGTACTGGAGTGCTTCCCTGATATAGCTGAATGGAAGACTATTGAATGCGTTGGCGATGTCTGATGACACCGCCAACAGCATGCCGCCGCCACTAAAACTGGTGGAACTAGTTGAAATGAACATAATATATTATTTTGGGTAATAAGTTAACCTCGACATGGCCAGGCCTTTGATAGGCTCCGTCCAGTCGCGTACATAGTTTTTTTTGCATATCAATGACATGTTAGCCCTTGGCAACATTCATTGGTATATAGATGACAGCACAGTTCATGGGCGATGTTTTGGACACTCTAAAGCTAAGCTTGTAGATACTGAGGAAAACGACAGGAGCTTGCCGCTCATGTCCTGGGGCACATTTCTCAATTGGGCTGTGTAAATGTGATCGAGTTCAACACAAAGAAAACAGATATGGGCGTTCTCTGCCAAAAAGTTATCATTCCTTCCCCTTTTCACTTTTCAACGCATTAAACTGCCATTACAAGATAGGCGTGGTATCCTGGGCATGAATATTTGCCGAGAACTCCACCCGTGCGAGTACGTTGAGAGTGACACTAATCGGCCACGCGGAAACTAGGTGTTATTAACAAGGTGAGACGGTTCTTCTCGCCCGAGCATTTGTTTTTTCTTTACAAGATCCATGTTCGCTCGTGGGTGCCTTATATATATAGTGTCTTATTCCGATACAAAACAGTCTGTCATTTTTTGCGGGGAGTTATCTACTCGCATACATCTTAGACTCATACAATAACAATCGCTTGTCACAACGAAGTCATTTTATTTATATTGTCCAAGTAAAAATAAGTAAATGTGCATATTTGTGCTACATTTTATTCATTAATTGATTCAGTTTCGGAACACAAACAGTAGTATATTAATGGGGTTGTGATTAAAAAATAAACTTAATAAATGTACCACGCCACGTTTTCCACATATTACTAATGGGGTTTCAAGATTACATGCAATATTGATAAGTAATAACAAAACATAACAGCTTAGTAGTTTATAGTTCTATGTTTTGTATTAAAAATAATGCAATACTAATACGTACTGTTGTATCATGTAATGTAACATTCTAAATTCAACATTTCATCTGAGATCATTTCATTACATATGTTTGTTAAGTTGGAAATTTTATTTAATACATAGGTATTTTAGAGCTAGCGGAGCCCCGTGATGTTATCCGCGGTTGTTGTTGCATATTTACAACCACAGTCCCAGAAAATATAAAAGGCTGAGGTTGGTCTTAAAAAGTAGCCAAGTTCCAGTGAAAGTTCCGTCAAAATTGATATATTCTTTCCAGAAATGTCTATCAAAGAGAAAGAATTTTTTTTTAAGTAATTACCTCATTTGCTTTCTATATGCATTCATTGAAAAGCGATTATTTTGAAATTTCAAAATAGACTTCAAATTCGTTTATTTATATAGATCGTAATATAAATCTATAGAGCTGTAAAACTATTTTGGTTTTAAAGCTTTTTAGCGACACGTGAAGAAAATACTTAAAATCTGGCACAGTTAAGGTTTATATCGAAGAGGGCGCACTACTTCCATTTAAACTTTACTAGAGAGATCAAGAAATCTCTAAAAAAAACAAAAGTCAATGAATTATGGTTGAGTTTAGACCACTAGGCCATTATTAGCCAACACTGACCGACTGACAGATAAATTCAAATCCAAAATCTTTTTTTCCTTCTTTCTTTTTTTTTGATCAATTAATCATTTATTCAATTAAGACACTAAGTGACTATTATGAACGTTAAATTGAAGCTACAGATAAAAATCATAGTTCAACACAAACAGACGCCAGATGCACTCTATTGTCAAGGTAAATTAGGTGAAAGCACCAAAACTCACTGCCTGCCTGTGCTGATTCATAACTTCTAGTTTCCAAAATCTGTAGGGCCTTATGAGAAGAGTATTGGCAAAGAAACTCATAGCCACTCTTTTTAAAAGTCAGATTTTTAAGTACATTAGTTTTAGTTTTACATGAATGATTAACTGTGTGCAAGCTGTTACCACCTGAATTTCGTTTTATTAAAATGCTCCAAAGCTAACGTACTAACTAAAAATAAAAATACTCAGTGATACCATTTGAGGTCTGAACCTAAACATAGAAATCATTCAAGGTGCACATCCACTCACATTCAGTTGCAAAATCTACTGTTAAAAATAATTCGTGACTGGATTAAGAGGCTAAAGTTGCAGTTGAACGAACTAAATTAATAGCATTGGCTAAGGCATCTCTGACTAGGCCGACCAGTCACCCCAAGCAGCACCAGTTCACGAGTATGACGCTTGGCCCAGCCATCGTCTCTCTTGCCGTATCAGAGGGAAAGAAACGACTCGCCCCACGACGACACCGAAGCAATGACATTTTAGTGAGCATGACTAACCATAGTGGAGATACTGATTCAAATCTCTACTAATTAAATTACCTTAATAATCATCACGCATTACTTTCAACTAACAATGGTTTATTAATATTTTTCTTTAATTGTAAGGCAAAGAAATTTTTGTGTAAATAATAATGACACCTTAAGCCTAGCCATTCAAAACCATGGCGTAAACAATAAACATTAAACTATATAAAGATTTATTATTGGTGCTATTAGCATACTAATTAGTTCATTTTATTTACTAACCGTTATGCAGAAATTAATAATCATTTGTGTTAGAATATTAACAAACTAAAATGTACTCTATTGGGATTTTTTAAATTTATTTTATTATTATTATATTAATGTAATTGCATTTGGAATATGTGTGTCACAACAGCAAAGGAAGATGAAGTGTTAAATAGGTTTAACGTGTTTGTTAATTACGTCATTCCTTTAAAACGAGCTCATAGGTTAAGCTGAGTTTTTGTTTAAAGAGTCCTCTAAAGAAAATGTTTGTTTAAATGGTGCTCTAAACAAAATTTTTGTTCTAGTAAGAAGTACCTGGATGACCGAGCTTTGCTCGGTAAATTTTCCATAACCCTAGCTGGATTTATTTATCGACCTCCTCTATACTAGATTTCGTCAAAATCGTTTCAGCCGTTTCAAAGATTCAGACTATATTATATACACAAGAAATGCTCGTCTAAAGATTTTAGATCGATAAATATAAGAATATTATTTTAAACAGAAGATGTGAGAAAGAAATATATATTCAAATGTTTTTACGGAAAAACGTACCTCTAGTGTAAGCTAGTTCAGCATCAAATAAGGTTATGTGATTGTGGTAGAGTAATACTTATCAAAATATTACGGATACAACGTAGCAATAATGCTACGATGTATCCGTAATATTAAGATATTTTATTCTAAAAATCTAAAATGGGCCACAAACATCTCACGACTTATCAGTATTTTTTTAAAAGAGACCTTAATTGTCAACTTGACATAAAATGAGCAAAATCATAACAATGTGTTTTCATTCATTTATTGTTAAACCTAAAAGTGAGTTAAAGCTTGGTAAAACAATTCTGTTACAGACTGATCCCGCCCTAGCTTTCCGCAATCATCCGCCCAGGCGAAATTTCCATCCCCATCACTTGGATAATTGGCACTCGACCACTATGTGTTTTTCTTACACTTTTTGTTTTGCATAACCAAACTGCGGCACAAAGTAGATATCATCTGTGATAAATCCAGACCGATACCAACTTTAAACTTTAAAAAATCGTACGTACTTCACTAATGGCTTTTACATTGCAAGTGTCTTGTACTATTCTACTTGTTAATCTACTTAATTATAAAAAGAACATATTATAAACAAAGATTTTAACCTTGGGAGAGCCACGCTTCGGCATGAATGGGCCGGCTCGACCGGAGTGATACCACGGCCTCACAGAAAACCGGTGTGCAACAGCGCTTACGCTGTGTTTCATCGAGTGAGTGAGGATACCGGATGCCCATTACCCCAATCCAACGCCCCCTATCCCCCTCACCATCCCTCTTCCCCCCAGGCCGCCATTGTGTGGGTCACCATGCTGCATTGTTTTTTTTCGCATTGAGGATGGTGACCACCACTCTTGGATTCTGCTCATGCTTTCCATCAGGCAGGGCAGAGTCATTTTGGCAGCTTAAATATAAAAAAAAAAAAAAAAATCTTTCCTTTGTTCAAAATTAAATAAAATAAATATAACATAAATTGTAAGTCATAAAATGATTGAAAAAATACGTCCAAATAATATACTTGTATAATAAGTGTACTACCAAAAATGCGGTTCACATTGCGTCAGTGGTCTCAATTTAAATGATGTAAGATGCTTAATAATAGGGCAATTTGGCTGATTTATGAATTCATTCATTATAAGCCTTCGCTTGAGGTTAATTGTAGGCTCACTTCTGCCGTCGAGGAATCCTTGTAACCAGGACTTTCCTGCTGAGGTGATTTGTAATGTCAATAAAAATACAACTTTGGTGTGGATGACGCTATTATTTTTCTAGACGGTCACGATGTTTGTGAACAAAATTTCATTTTAAAGGAACTTCCACTGTCTAAGAAGAATATTTATATATAATATGTGAGACTTAAGAATTAAAAAATCTTTGTATTTTATTTTTTGTTTATATTAAACATTGTGTGTTTTCTATTCACTGTGTGCAATTCCAATAGTTATTTAATAATTGAATGTGGTAAAATGTACAAAGGTTCCAATATGTTACTGTAGGGGTGCTCCTCTACAGTACTACCTATAACGCTTCGGCACGAATGGGCCGGCTGGACCGGAGTAATACAATGGCTTCACAGAAAACCGGTGTAAAAAACCACTTGCACTGTGTTTCACCGAGTAAGTGAGGATACCGGACGCCCATAAATCCCCTTCCCTGGCCAAGTGTTGGTAACGCACTTGTGACGCCGTTGGTGTTGCTAGTGTTCATGGGTGGCGGTAATATTTACTAGATTTACGACGTTTCAACGTTTTTCATGTGAAATAAAGTTCTAGAAATGCTAATACTCGAAATCTTTTAACGTTTTTGGTAAAAAAAAGCTTAGTCAGCAATTTGTATCTGATGTTAGTTCTGTCCAGGAATATTAAAAACATGAAAAAGCACTATATACGCTGGTCCAAACAAATCTGTATCATGCATCAAAAACAAGTTTTTTTACGTTTTTGTTTAATCTAAACGAGTCTATCCGTATTGATATATCGTATAACAGAATTGTGTTCGTTCGAAAACATGTTTTAATTGAATGAGTTGTAGAATTAATATCTAGAAAAGAAGGAGATTTTTTTATGCTTATAAAGAAAATATTACATTATCCTTTTTTGCTAGGTTATGCTAATTCAGACATTAAATGCACACATTTTCATTAGTGGAGGAAAAACTGAATACAGTAAATATTTTATGATCTTCGATTGGCAACGTCACACACAGAAAAAAAACACAAACGCTCGATCACATCGCCTGCACCCAGACTAAGAACAACAATCTGTGGATCACACTAAGTGTTTTCCCATGGGTAATTTAAACCTACAATACTTAGCGCAGTGGAAAGTATAAAGTGGCGTGGCGACTGCTTAAACCACGAAGCCAAAAATGCAGTAAACAAGATATAAAACTCATAGTTTGGGATGTATTTTTTGTGTTACCAAATCCTTAATAACACCAAAAGATCCAGATTTGTGAACAAGCTAACTCCTCTGTGCCAAAGGAAATGAAGTATAAATCATGTATAGGTTGTGTCTGTATCTACAACTGTAATTAAAACTTTCTAATATAAGTGCAGTACTTATATTACGAAGTTCAGAAAAAACATCCCTTTTCATAATCACACTAGCTTTTGCTCGCAGTTCCATCCGCTTTTATCTCGTTCCAATCAATCAATCAACAACCCATAATATCTCACTGCTGGGCTTTAGTCTCCTCCTCAGGAGAGAGTTAAGGCCATACGTACGTTTATCTCTGTTACCGCGGCAAAAACGCTATGTCCTTCCTCAAGAATCAAAGTATCTTCCTGTTAAATTTCATTAAAATTGGCAAACAATTTAGCCGTGAAAGCGCGACAGGAGTCGACGGAGATATTTCTGTTTGTAAAAATTTAAAATATAATATTACGTATAGATGAAAACCATATTCCTTTAGCGAAAATCTATTCTTTAGCCGATAATGAAATCATAATACGCTTTATTGTTTCTATTATTAATATTTATGCATTGACGCAGTATGAAACAGAAGTCGATCATTGCAAAACCAACTTTGCCCGGTCCTTTTCGCTTATTCTCTTGAGCACCAGCGTAAATAAACTTTACTAGCTCTAAACTTCCCGCCCCGACTAAATAAGTACGTATTTTGGTAGAATTATGATTTGTCGGTCCCCATAGCATAGAGCTGAATAAATTTTATTAAATCTGGGAACTCTTTATGACCAACAAAGTCAGCGCCGCGTCCTAAGTTATAACGTAGGATTTTTAATATAATAAATCATTGCTTACTTAAGCTCTGCTGTGTTGAAGACTACTGATTATCCTCCCTCGAAATTTGCTTCAGTAAGATTATAACCGTTTGTAGATTTGGCCTCCAGGGACTTTCTTTATGTTTATTTGCATCAGTGTACTTACTACGAATATTTTGTTGTAGGTATAATTTGATGCGGTGCAAAAAAGGATAAAGTTAAAATTTTTACGTAGCAAATTTTCTCTACGCTTAACTGATAAGCAATTATAAATACATAAATACTTTTACTCCGAAACAAAAATGTTGTCTTACCCGGTGATCGAACCTGAGACCTCAAGCATAGTAGTCAAATACGCTACCACTGCGTCAATGAGGCAAGAGGCAAGTAGACAACCAATGAAAAATCTCTTACTATTCGAGACATGTATTAATGTTAGTAAGTCAAAAATATAGCGGAGCCTTTTCATTGCAAAGAAAAATCAATATACATTATATTCTCGAAGATTTTCTAGTACTTCATAACACCCCATCAAAATCTTTTTAAAACATTAACTTAAGATGATCCATAATTATTTAAAGCGGTTTGATGGCTCTCGTACCATCCACCGTCTGATATAACCGCATCGCAATTTGCCTCCAAATTCGCATTCCTGCGTATTTTTGCTGCATTATTTTTAAATTACCCAGCAGTGGCTTGATGGCAATTTTATTTCCTCTCGTCGCTACAGGAAATGAGGAAAACAAGACTCTGTGGATAGAAATTTGGATATGCTGCTTTGTAATTTGTGCTGTACACTTTTTGTTTGTGTTACACACAGTTTCTTGTTTATTCTGGTAGTTTTTTTAACAGGCTCATATGGATATATTCGTTTTTGGTTTAAGAATAGATGAAAATAGTTAACTTCAGGCTTACTTAAATCTTAAAATGACACTTATGTCGTTTAATGATTTTTCTAGTTTAAGGTTTTCTAGCTGTTTTGAAAATAGAGGTAATAGAAAACCTGTCTGTGTGGAAAACTGTTTTTTGTGAGATAACATAAATTTAATAATAAATACCACGACGTAGTTTTCTGGTAGAAAATATGAGATTGAATCCTTTGCAAAGTAACACATTTGTTTATATCGATGTTCCATCTCGTGACCATATTATAATTTATAGACAAATTTAATTTTAAACAGTAAAGTGTATTTGCTAATGAAAAGTTCTTAAACATTTGTTTTATATTTAAGTGCATAAAAGAAAAAAAATCTAGATAAGCAAAGATTTTGATAAAATTTATGTAGGTCGTGTTACCCGCGTCATTATTACAAATCCACTAACAAAATCGTTTTAGTACTTTAGTTTACGCACCGTGGTGGAACGCACAAACAATTTTTTTTACTCTTCCTTTTGGTTCACCGTAGCAGGGTAAGAATTGCGATTCAATTTACCTTAAAAATATTGTTGCAAACTGTTGTATTCAAGTCACATTTCTAATAGTAAAGCCAATTACGTTCCTCATAAGATGGAGCAAAGAGCGCTGTCTTATAAGGGTCGTAATTGGCTGTTTCATAGCGTAGTACAGTACTAAAGCAATCTTCTCTCTATAACTAAATAATTCAACGTTCGGTGCAGTTCTGCTTGCAAAACCAGTAAGGAAAGTATTTTCACTGTAATTGACAGAAAATCTTGACACAAAGTAAAGAAATAAGAGTTGAAATGATAAAAGAAGTTAGAATCATACCCTTAGCTTCTCTCTCTATGTATCTATCTACCTTTCTACTCAAATGTATTTTTTAATTTAATGCCTAATATCTTTTATCTCGCCTGTAATCTATAGGAGGAGTTCTAAAAAGGGACAGACACGTGTAACAGAAAGCCTTAGAAGCTCGCGCTATTGGATAAGACCAAAGCGTAGTGCATTCCCGTGCGTACATTGCAAATGATAAGGAGTATCGATTACTGTAATCTAACTCTTGCTAGCGGGTCTGCCTGCGTGTATGTCGGTTATCGCGGTAAATAGTTGCTTAAGTGTTTTTAATGCATAAGCTATTTCTTTACTTTTTTTACAATTTTTTTTTATTTATTTAAATTAGCATACTTTAGAGGTATCTTAATGTAAGTCATGATTGTAGTTCTCCTATAATAATATTTTTTTTATATAACAATCATGACAGAAACCTACGCTTCTACAATAAATAACCTTCTTCTACATTGTCCTCTTTTACGTCTGAGTTTGTTGGCTCATACTTTGTAGTGCAGTCCGTTTTTTTTTGTAATGAAGTCTCTCTCGAAATTAGGATGACCCCAAATACTTTGACGTGAAAGACACAAGTAATATTCAAAACAAGATATTGAAGAAACATAATATAATACCTTTAGTTTACATAAACCTATACAAATTATATACATAACCATATACGCTTACTTATATAATAACATACATACGATTTTACTTATTGTTACGTCCTAAACAATATTACAAAGAAAAAAATCATTTTTTATTGTACATACAATTCATTACATTAATATAAAACCATTTTTTAATGGTTTTATATTAATTTAATATTAAGCTTAGTGGTCTTAAGTGGTCTCTATTGGGCGCAGTAGAGTTCTTCAAACGTTGAAGCAAGTTATCAATAGCAGTGGGTGACTTATCAGAATAAGGTGCGCTTCTGGTGACTTCAGAGGGTATTAGCAGTCAGAGCCTTAAGCACATTACCGCACGGTGTCGACCGAGGCAGCGTACGCCTTGGCCGAAACAACCCTGTTGGATTTGGAGGCGGAAGTGCTCACCGAAGTATTATTAGTATTGAATGGTAGAGACTCAGGCCAGCCTCGAGTGGGCAGGGTGGAACACGGGACACTTTCCTTCTCGCAGAAAGAGGCGGTGGAGAAGGCCCGGAAAGATGATCTCCACTCGGACGCGCCTACCAACGCCTCATCACCCTGAGTGTGGCCGCGGATTATTGGGACGGTTTTTCCCCTCCATACGCTTTAGAGGCCAGCCGCGAAGGGGCAACGTACGCGTGTGCCGTACGTTGTAGTCAAGATTTACATAAGCACAACGTAGTCTTGCCAGTCCCCAACCCGCACTTACCCAGGGTGGGGACATATATTTTCTGAGAGGAGACTCGAGCCCAGCAGTGGGACATTATGGGTTGTTGATGACATAAATACTATAACTCTATATAATATTAGTTTCCAGCACTTTTCAACCAAAATGTACCAGCTTGCTTTGCTTGACTGGTAGAGAATGACATTGGCATTAAGTCCGCTAATCCACCAAATGTGTATGATGTATAAATAAAAAATAATTCTTGCTTTCGAAAAAATAAGGAAAATGTAAAATACGACAAAATATGTCATATTTATTGTTTACGAGTTTGCAATTTGTCTTTGCTAAATGTCTTCTTTACAAGGGACACAGTACAAAAATGTATTATGTATGGAACAATAAATCTATATAAAGTGGCTGTTAGCTTCTATTAAGTGACTAGTTATATTTTCCAGTGTCGCATAAAGGTAATTTGTGAAAACAACCTGCTTTGCTCATATTTTTCTTTAAATGTCTTGTTTAGATCTATTCCTGTGATAAGTAACGTACCAAAAAATGTAAAATCAGCACTATAGTTTATCATTGTTGTCCCTCATTAGGAAAAATTCCGTGTTGCGGTTTATTTTACAAACATACATGCAAGGGACACAAAGAACACCTAGATTCAGAACAGCAATTTGTGGATCACACAAAGTGTTGTCCCATGTGGGATTTAACCCACAACACTCAGCGTAGTAAAGAGCGGCGACCACCAACAGTGCTTAACAGATCACTACTGTATATAGGGATTTTCATAAAACGATGGTTCTGGAATTCGTTGTATACCACGTTGGCCAAATGAATTGACGCAACATTTGTTCAAATATTTCTTCTCATTGAATTACTGTATGTTGATCTGTGTATTTTATTCCTGTTTGTTTTAGTGTGAGTAGGGCTGATACTATACTGTACTCTTAATCCATCCCCGTGTAATGCTTATTAATTATAGTTTGTAGATATTATGTAATCATTATTTACCATTGTCCATCAATAGATTGTGTGAGTATATACTTAAGGCGGTTTACAACCGTCAATAAGTGCTGTGGGACAGCTATTCTACAGTATGAATGGGCGAATTCGAATGGAATGATACTATGACATTTCAGAATACCGCAAGCTAAGTAATTTTAAGGTAGATCGCGGAAAGACATTGGATGCGTGCCGCACAAGACCGGCATTGAGGAGAACCTTGACGGACACCTATGTTCAGCTGTTGACATCTCTTGAATGGGCTGATTAAACAACTTTTGTGTACAGTGTGTGAAAACAACGAGAATCCAAACCTCCCTTTATACTGGAGGAGAAAATTAAAAAATACGGGCATGTACTCATGTCTCTTAAATAGCTGATATATTTTAAATAAGCTACATTAGTGATTAAGAGGTAGTAAGTTAACCTGTCTGCTCGTTTAGCCCTATATGCCATAAGAAATAGAATATTACTTTGAATCGATTTATAATCGCAAAAAAATATTCTTGCCTATTACTTTAGTCCACGAAATCAGTTTTCTAGCTCCTGGTCATAGTAATTAAATATTGGGTTTTTAATTAATAATATAAATGCTAATACAAGTTTGGTTATTTGTTTTTATGACTTTCAGTCTCTATTATTGAATTGATTAGCATACAATGTTTCTATTTTTCAAAGGAAAATCTAATATGTATTTATAACTTAATTGTCAAATTAATAACGTGTGTAAATTAAGTTACTAATACGTACATATATGAGCTTCAATTATTATACAACAGTATCATCTCTATTCTAGTAACTATTTACCTGGAATTATAATCAAGTAAAGACTCATTCAAACTAGTTTTCATTAGCTCTCCTTTCGGCATCCCACAGTATCCTCGGTTCTAAGCTTTATTCTACAAAATTAAACAAAAAGGTTAAACATATGTGTTAATATTATATTTAACTTTTTTAAAATGAAATTTCTAATTTAGAAAAAAGGAATTTCAATTTAAAAAGTTAAACATAATATCAACACATACGTATAACGTTTTTGTTTTAGGTACAGTAATTGAACGCCGAAGGCAACTTAATAGGTTCCCTCTAAGGTCTATTTTCTTTTAATTAGAACATTCACGAATCATAAAATGTTGGTTAATAAGCAATACTTTCTGTAGATGAGATACTTGTATAAAATATGGACTCCTAGAGGTCATAAACATTTTAAGTGACTAGGTAAACGAGATTGTGTTGATTTCACGTGTAATTTAACCAGATAGCATCGGGGGATGAATATAATCTGCGGTTATAACGTGATAGAAATACATGAAATCATTGGTTGAGTTATCTTTTATTATTTTGGGGCTTTTGTTTTCTCAAATACACGCATAAAATGAGAGATTATGTTTAAAGAAAATGTGTCAGTAGAATCTTGAATTTAGTACCTAATTAGAGAATAAAGTCACAATTATTCAATGTATATTATTTAAAAGCTTTAAATATAAATTGTTTTGAAAACCAAAATAATTATGTACTCCTAGCTCATTTTTAGTCATGACTACTGAGACAAGCTGCAAGAGATGTCTGGCAGTCGAATATGTTAACCGAAGGACGAACGAGGTAGTTATAAAAAAGTAGTTACACTAATGATTATTCTTGTTTTCTCGATGTTCTTCTCGTGGACTTCAGCTAGGGTTTCAGGGTAACTTTTCCAAGTGTACCGCCTGTTGAAGTGGTTTTTAGCGCGGCCCTGCAACTACGGTATATCACTGGGCTGGGCTCGGGTGGACCTCTTCAGTTTTCATCCGTTCTGGTAGTTGTGAATATCTGAAATGTTACGCAGATCATGAGCTGGTGTGTTGTGGAATGTTCGGAACGAAAAACTGTTCGTCGTGTTGCTGAAGATATCATCAGGTCGTCATGTGCGACAGAAGCAGTTTGTCGAATAACTTCGACGTTGTCGAGAGGAGCGTGATAATTTTTCCCGGTTAAAGGATGTTCTTCCCCGTTTTGGGCAGCATGATGACTTTACCGACTCGCCATGTGGCGGAAAAGTGTTTGGTGCGGACGGTGACGACGAAAGGATACGTTAGCGCTGTGATTGCTTGCGGAATTAGGTGACACAAAGTTTCATTGGTCACCCGGTCGGTGCTGGCCTACTGGGTGCTTTAGAGGAGTCCGGTGAATCATCCGCTGAATTTCGCCATGAAAGAAACTAAACTGTTCTTGTTGATTCATGGTATCAGAGATATGAAAAGTGAAAGTTCTGTGTGTTTAAGAACATTTTTGCTTAACATTTTTAATTGCATTTGTAGAACAAAGGTTAAAGCTACTTCACAGGGTCCAGTGTCGTCCTTTCAATTTCTGTCTAGAAAATTTATTGCATTTTCCAGGATTGCAACAATTATCTGAATGGCACATAATAACTTGATTTACTAATTTTTCATAGAACTTAATAGTAACTTGAGCATACATGAACTTATTTTGATTTTCTTTTAAAGTATTTTTTTATTTTTAGAAAAACAATAAGAAATTATCTTTCTTACTGTTTTCTTTTCACTTTTCGTCGCTCTCTACTCTTCTCGATCAGGTGAAACATCAAAATACCATTTTACATAAATATATTATTTGTATACATATATGTAGAAGACATACGCAGTGTACTAAACAACGTAATTCAGAAGTTGCGTTCACCAAACTTTGTTTATATCCGTAACGATATAAACAACTTCACTGGTACTAATAAACAAGTATATTTCCAGAACATTCACTCTTTCGCAAAGTATTTTAATTATCCGACGGTTTAATAAACGCTAATTAAACTTTTTAATCAGCATTACACAAGAAATCTTGTTAATCCAAAATGATTTGTCTCGGTTTAAGTGTAAATTCTGTAACGGCGGAACCTCGTTTAATCAGAATCTTTGGAACAATAGAGTAATCAGAAATATAATATAATTTTCGTGTTCGTTATAAGTCTATCGCGAGAGGATGAAATTGATCATGGCCCACTGCAAATGAAAAGATCACAATCGTGCTCTATTACCGTTCCGATGACGTAGCACTGTTATGGCAAATTCCAGATATTTTCTTTCTAATATACTTTGCTTACGTTTCATTAATAGCAGTGTTATCATCTTAGAAAAATATATTGACTTAGATAATATATTAAATATGTACAAAACTACTGAAAGAATGATGAGACTATTGTTTATTGTTTTGATTGTTACATTATATATTGTGGGTGGGTATTCGTGGTGGCTATTGTAAATTAATTGTTTCTATTCAAGGTCGAAAATATTCAGAGTTTCACTTATATGTTTATTTAGACATAGACTACAGAAATAGCTTGTAGCTAAAACAAAATTCAAAATGTATAGAGAATATATAAAAATTATTGTGCGTGTCAGTTATCATCGCAATTTTTTAGAGGACACTACATTATTTTTAATTTTCTAGAAGGAGAGTGTGAAAAAACTTATTTAGTAAATACAAAAATTGCAAATCAAGATCTTTATTGCATTAAAAAATTATTAAAGCATTTATTTTTATGTACAAATTAAGCTATATTTAACCATTTATTTTGCGTGAAACCATAAAAAGCCAATATATTACTCAATAATACACCCATATATTACCCATATATCAAATCTTGTTGGTGGATGAGTTGGCTTGGTATCATCAGGTCCTCATCATTCGAAGGGTAGCTCACACACACATTCATACACACAAAGATACATACATATATACACCACCCCCACACACACACACACATACACACACACTAACATACAATACTTACTCACATTTATATTCACACAGACTTTTTCATTTTTATCCATCTCACATGTTACGGAAAGTTAATCTTATTACACCCTCTTTACCTACTTATCTGGAGTTAGGAGAGGCTGGTTATTCTGTCATACAGGTTCTGCCTAGTACGGAAACCAGTCTCTCACACAGATCTCTTTGTTTTCTGGAATTTTCTGTGTATATTTTGATTTAACAGATTTTTGTAATTTTGTGTGAGAGAAAAATATGTAAAAAAATTTAAAAAAAAATGTTGCCTCTGTGGCGCAGTGGTAGCGAATGCGACTGCTGTGGAAGAGGTCTCGGGTTCGATTCCTGAGTCGGACTATATGATCATACAGATTTGCAAATATTTGTTTCGGAGTTTGGGTGTTTTCTATGTGTAATATGTATGTATTTACAAAAAAGTATATAAGTATTATATCAGTTATCTAGTACCCATAGTACAAGCTCGGCTTAGTTTGGGACTGGATGGCGTTGTGTGTTAAAATGTCTGAACATATTTATTTATATGTTCATTTACATTCTGAGCTATTTGCTTGTTTCTACTATTTACAAGTACAAGAAAAATATCACTTTGAATTCATATAAAATATCAAATTACAATGTAGATTATATTTAATAGCCTTTTCTAATTTTAAGTGAACATACCGGGATATTATTTATTCTATATGAAAACTCGGCTGTTACAAGTCTTACCGTAAAAAGGACGGTGAAAGTTATGAGGGTTGGGGAAATTCTCGTAAATAGCAGGGGGAGAATGGGGATAAAGAAATAATATATCAATACGAATCTTTAATATTCGCGCGCTGGTACCGTAAATCAAAGCGAATGAAACCGGATCATAAATCAGGAATGCGTTTTGGATATTTTTTAACTTCAAATCCCTCTAACCGCAATGGTACAACATATGTTAGTCTCAAATGATGATAAATATTACTTTTAGATTTAACCTTTACCATTTCACTTTACAATTTTACCAAAATACTTTGAAGTAGTATGACAATTAATTAATATCGACTTATGAATTTTTGTTACAGGTACGTTTTACAAGACACAAGTTTAGACCACAACTTTTTGCTTCATTCATTTCTTGTTTTATAGTATTTATCTAATTATAATTTTAGTAAAGAACATTATTCTTAAATCAAATTGAAACCTTACCTTTACAATTTCTGCAGGCTTGAGAGTTGATGAAGTGTTTTTTTAAATAATGAAAATGTGTATCACTAATGTGATTTCTATGATAACATGAATGATTATGTTTTTTATTTTGACTTATATATCTTTGTTAGGTAATATGTTTTATTAAAAATTATAAAGAATGTATAATAAATTCTTTAGAAGGTGTAAAGTTAAAAAAATTGATCTTAATTTAATACTAATAATTTTAAAACTAATAACTGAATTTAATTAATGTATTAAAAATTTTCAATAAAAATATATTAAAAATATGAAATAATTACTTGTAGACACATAAATAACAATATGTTTCAATCCATTTCAAGGTCACGGAACTATTAGTGAAAAATAATGTTTATCTGTCATCCCTTCACAATAGCGAATAGTGAGACTTCTATCGCGTCTGCCTTTTACGAAATCACAATACTTCTCCGTGTACTTCAAATAAAATTTGTATAAATTTCGCCATTTTAAACTATGTGTACATGTGGTGACATTTAAGAATAGCTGTACTGGCTGGTGCATCAGCGGGCAGATGCACTTCGATTTGATAAACCCCATGTGCACATCTGATACATTTCTCATACACTGAAAATATCGAAGCCTCATGCAAAACCCGTTATTTTATCAAATATACCATTTGCTTAAAATTTCAATACGTTTTACCATTGACGTGAGTTTCAGAGACCAGGGAAATGTGTCTTTTATTGGTTTAAGTTCTCGTTGCGAGATATTTTAAATCGAATTTGAAAGTCAATGATATTCATTTCTTGAATATTTTTCATGGAATTTCACAGAATATGTTCATAGATTTATACATAATATCATCATGTATTGTATTTTTTTATAATATTTTTTATCTGTAAAAATTGAGAGAATGGGAGGTAGAATGTGATTTGTCACACAGAAAACATATAATCTGGGCCATTGTGAGAAATTCTTTTTAAAATGGAAAAAGAAGCGCAGGAAAAGGGAAGCTGTTTTCCGTAATTTTACAGAAAATGTAAATAAGGTATTTTATAGATATCAAAATAACAAAATGTGGGGCATGATGAATAGTACAAAACGCATAGTATCGAGGCAGATAAATGACTTAATTTTTAAATAGATATAGCATTCACATGATCAGGGTTGCTGTTGATAATACATTATGGTCGCTTACAAGTGCAAATCGGAATTATGATAAAAAAAATAGGCCAAGTGCGAGTCGGACTCGCGCAGGATGGGTTTCGTACCACTATCTATACATTTCAAGCGTCTACTTGTTGCCGTTATTGATGTAGAGTAAAAACGAGCAAAAAATGTCGTTTGTTGTAGAGCCCCTTTTAATATTTATTTAATTGTTATTTAAGCGGAGCAGAAAGATATAATTTCTGAAAATTTCACCTGTCCGATTATCACGCTTCATGAGATACAGCCTAGTGATAGACGAACGGATGGAGAGGAAAAACTTAGTAATAGAGTCCCGTTTTACCCTTACTTTTCGGTACGGAACCCTAAAAAATATGAGATCGCAACATTAAGGGTATAATTATGTTTACTTGACATTGTAGTTAATTAAAGACCATGAAAGTCTCAGTCCAGTTTCTTTCAAAAATGCAGTAGAACAATTGTGAGATTTACGATAATCTCTAAAAAGTAACCTAGCTGTGACCTGGTTGATGCTAAAAATATTTTTGATAAAAGTATTACAGGAGGTACGATAACTGATTATCGTATTTGCATCACTACCGTAACATGAAAGGCTTCGTATAATTGTATGAGATATTTCTGAACAATAATTAAGTATTTCTTCGCTATCAAAAACTAAATTTAAAATTCAAAGACTTCTTAAAGTGTTTCTTAAACCTCATTTTAACGTTAAAGCTCTTAGTAATAAGAGAATGCAAATAAGGAAGTAGTTAAGCCAAATTCCATATTCCGTAGAAAACTCTGCACTTAATTTAGTAGTTTTAATATAGGTAAACGTATGCAAGCTGTGTGAAATTTACTTCAAACTTTTGCACCTGTTAAGCTCTATAAAATTTGTTTAACAAAACACTTTAGTTCGTGTATGGGAAATTCTCAATTACGCTTATTTGTGGTATTTTATAAATATGCAAGTAAGTATAATTAAAGTTGTGGTTTCTTGAAGAAGTTATTTCAAATGTTTGAGAAGACATTTAAAAAGTTGTGAATATTTTCGTTACTTCTGTGTCGGTTGACATTTACGTACATTTTATTTCACATTATACATTATACAAATTAACATTTCAATGATTCAAAGTTACAGCAAATGGTTCAGTCTACCTATGCATTCACAGATATGCTTAATCTCGACTAAAGCTGAAGGCGATCCTTATCGATAACAGTGAAAAACGCTCTCTGTATAAAAGTCAAAACTACATTTTTAGGGTATTTTTAGTAAAAATGAAAGCCTTTAATCAATCAATCAGATTAGGCCTGAGACTGTTTTGTTAAATGAAATTTTAATAATATAGCTGTGTCAAGAAAAATTTTTCATTTTTTATATATCACACATTTAAAAAAAACTCATCAATTAAATGAGAATACAAATAAAGTTGCCAAAAGGATAGTTTAGATTTTGAATTTATTTTTTAACCTAGACTAAAAATACATTTTAAATTGTTACTTCAGAAAATTATCCCGTTTATATTTGAATTGGTCTGCAAAACATCTCTCATATAATTATTCAAATTGTGTAGGAGTACTCGTATATGCACATAAAGTGGAATAAATATGAAATAAACCCTAATAACCTCATCATAACATTGTCTGAGCCAAACACGCTTTCATTTGCTGTATTCTGTCTTATAGTTTGTTGTTTTATTCAGTTTTATTTTTGCGAGTAGAAAACTTTATTTTTATTTATTTTTCGAGCCAACATACACAACAGCTTTCTAATATATTGAGGTATTAAGTTTTTTCTTGTATTTTCGTGATATAATTGTTTTGTGTATGTTATATGATTTTCAAATGAGATTTCTAAATAGAATCATTCCATTCATACATAAAAATGATCGTGGAGATAATAAATTTTATTCATTCATCTAAATACACCATTTTGTTGAATAGCAAATACAACGGCTAATCATTATTAAAAAGGAAATAAAGAAATCAACAAAGTAAATTATTCCTATAGAAAATAACAGTTATTACCGAGACCCAATTCATCAATGTTCGCTTGTCGATCCTTCCCGTTACAGTGCTACTTTATTTCGATTTCTCAATAAATTTCGTTCAATCTCACTGAGAGCCCAGTTTATTTCTCGATGGCAGCCAAAGAATAAATTTCCACTTCGAATATTAGAGAAGTTTCATCAAGTTTCACAATAGTCCCCCCTCAAGAACTCCGCCCAAATGCCGTTATTCAAATTTTACTTTTGATAAGAAATTGAATAGATATCCGAATCACAAATTGTTGCGAAGTTTAATGGTAGCGATAAAACATTTATTTGTTCGACAAAAATATCGTTTTGAATTTTTTTTTTGTTTGTGTGTATGACAACGGAAATGTTAGTAAAGTGGTAACATTTTTCTATAGAAAAATGAAACTTCTATTTCTTTGTCAGGTGATAATGCGATCCTAATATTGACGTTGATGAATTTTAATGTCATTTCAAAATTTGAGCGTTTTTGCGACTAATGCTTAATAAAAATGCTCCTTTATCTTCTTCATTTAAACTTTTTACTTCTCTTTTCGTTTGTAATAGCCTCATCTTTAAGTTTACTTTGAAACTTCAGAACTTAAAACCTTTTTGGGTTATTGCTTTTTTCAAAGGGGTCGTCGTATAGCCCCTTGAGTATCGAAGACACATCTGTAAATTGAAATGGAAAAGGGTCAAAACTCGTAAGGGTAATAACTATAAGTTTTGCGATCGGTACTGAGAGCTTCGAATAACCTTGTGGATATAATATCAAAAAATTACTATGAATACTTTCAGAGGAGCGTCGGAGGTGAGCTATAAGTATGATCATATGAATAAAATAGTTAAATACATTAGAATGGCAATTTGTTTCGTGTCTTCAAAGTTAAATATACCGATGCTCATCGTTTCATCGTGTTTTTGTAAAGAAAACTAATAATGTAGAAAATATGCATTCTTTCCAACGATGATAGGTAAGTTGTAGAGATCAGATTTCAATAAATTGATTGACTCTGATAGTTTAGTCATTATTGTGCCTGACGGCCTAGCTGGTGGTTGTGGGTTTGATTCTGAAAATAAATCTGTGGTGTCCAATACTGCAATTGAATTTTTGTTGTGCCATCGAGGTTACCGCAAGGTGTATATAGATAATGGGTCCGAATGGCGTAAGAAAACTGATATGATCACCACACACCTGGCTCCTCAGTTCCCAAGGAGTCGGAGATTAAAAAGGGATTTTCCAGCCCGTCAACAAAAAAATGGCAGAACCTATATTAAGATAACCAAATTACTAAAAAGCATATCTACTTATATATTTCTACATATATAACCAAATATTAAATATCATGATATACATTCAGATAGAAGACTTTATTTTGCTTATCACACATCCATTTGTCCAGTGTGAGAACCGAATCCAAGACCTTTGGACTAGCAATCAGGATCACTAACCACCAGGACAACAGGCCAGTTATTTCTTCTCGAAGTTCCCATTTACTTTTTTGTTCTTGATGCATCAAAGGCTATGTTGTAGAAACATTCGCACATATAATTGAATAAAAATAGCTGTATGTATATAAAACTGGCGTGTTGACAAACTCAATCACTCTAGTGCTAATACCATACCTACGCGTAAATCGGAAAACAACCGTTGTTTAAAGGAAGCCTTGCCAATTGCCAAAACCGTTGACGCAGTTGTTTTCAAAATGTTTTGTTGACAACTTTGTTTTGTAGTTGAAATGGCACATTGTAATGTCACCCATGTCGCAGTCTTCAGTCCAATATGAGCAAAAATCAATTTCGACCGCTCGCGGCTGAATGCGCCCTTTGTGCGACACTGAAAGGTTATCGATGTTCGTTTTCACGGATCACTAAGGCCAGCTAACTCGCAGGAGGGGATGATATTGCTCGTAATAAGGCTAGCCCGTTGTGTCCTAATAGTAGAGTAAAATCAGTAGTATATCAACTTTTATTACTTACGTTTTATAATCATTTCTTGTACAGTATTGTCTAATATTTTTTAACATTTTAATCTCCAGTAGTTGGTACATTTTTTTTGTAAGTTATGCTGCTCAAAATTTGACTGGCGACAGTCGACACAAACCATAGTCACTACGTAATTTATATTAAACTAATTTTTGTCCGTGACCCCGACCGCGTGTATGTCGGTTATTGTGTTAAACAGTAAACTATGTCTTTCCTCCACAATTAAAATATCTCTATGTCAAATTTAATCATAATTGGTGCAGAGGTTAATCCGTCAAAGCGTTACAAACTTGACTTGAGTTTATAATATTAAAATGGAATGATGGATATTTATTTATGAAACTCTATATAAAAAAAGGTTGTTGTTATCAAATTATCCTTCCACTCTTGCAGCTTGGAAATAACTGTCGATATATTGATATCCCTACGAACAGCGAAAAACTTAAACTTGAAATAGATTGGCTGGGAGTGTATATTATTACTCATATTTTTTATTTCTATAAAGCTGCTTTGTTCACATAAGTTTCCTGTTAAATTAATTTACTTTAAAACGAGTAATTCTTCTATAAAACTCTAATTCTCAGAAACAGATCCGACGATTTTCATTTAATTTATTATGCAGGAGGTTTCGGAGCATAAATCCATCTACCTAGGATTCATTTTTGGAAAATGTTACAAGCAAAGTTCGGTCATCCGTATACTGTTATATTAATAAATGATTGGACTTACTCTTAAATGAAAATAACGATGCTTACTATATGACTCCTATCGATGTTAATTTTTAATCTCTCAGAACATATTAAAATGTCTTACTTTTGTTCTAATAAAGGTGTAGTAAAGCTCTCTGTAGATTTTTAAAACAGGCTATTGAATGTTATATTTCACTAAAAAATACTGTTCTCGGTTAGATTTTTGGTGGTCTCTATCTTCAAGGGCCTACAGTGACTCCTACAGAGCGATATAATTTATGTATATGGAAATTTACTTAGATTTATCCAAAAATGGATATTTTTTCAAAATTTCAAGAGTTATAAAAGAAAAATAAATTGATAAGAATGACGTAAGACCGTCTGGTCTTAAATATCTGCTGGAATATGGTGCTGTACTTAAAAATTTTAGAACATTAACACATTGAAACTAAATAAATTCTAAAACAACAACCCATAATGTCCCACTGCTGGGCTCGGGTCTCCTCTCAGGAGAGGGTTAAGGCCATACGTCCCCACGCTGGCCAAGTGCGGGTTGGGGACTGTAATAAAATAAATTCTAAATATAGGACAAATCTTGATAAATATAATTTACGTGTCACGTTGATTGTCCGCTATGGACTCCCAAACTACTGAACCGATTTTAATCAAATTTGCACACCGTCTGCAGTTTGATCCAATTTAAAAGATAGGATAATTTATATCCCAATTTCTATTTGCAATATTATTCTATTGCTAATTATTCGTATATTATCTGACAGTCACAATTATCTGTTAGATTCATACGATTCCGACAGATGGCAGTATATGGTTATTAATTTGTTGACATCCAGTCAACAAATTAATAACCATCTGGCTGGCAGGAGCTGGATGCGAGAAGCCATAGATCGAACTAAGTGGCGTGAAATTGGAGAGGCCTATGTCCAGCAGTGGACTGCGATAGGCTGATGATGATGATGATGATGACAAGAATACGATTGACCTCCATACCCTTGAATCATGTCTGAAATTTACCTTATATTTTCCCCTCATTATCTCATATACTTTTAATTATTTTGGTTCAATATTGCCTAAGATTTCTAAATACTTAATCGGTTTAATAGACTTCTGTAACTAACTCGATGAAAAACATAACGTGTCAAATGGCGGCAAAACAACACGTTATATTAGCGCAAACTTATAATATTCTCCAATGCACATCATGTAGAACAGTTAGAATATGAATGTCCCGATCCAATTCAATATTAAATTTCCAAACTGAGTAGGTAATATTAAACATTATTTATCATAATTATTCTAATAATTTTTAACACATAATTATTATTTGATAATACAGGATTGTGTAACTTTAATGGTTTATTACACCGAAAGTGCCATTGTATAAAAAAAGTACAGACATCAATAACAATAGACACTATTTATAAGTCGCACCGAAATCTGACAAGCGGAAGGTGCCAAGTTACTAATATATTTAATATGAATCAACTATTTACTTGATAATAAAATCACCAATTAAATTATAAGGTTATAATATATTTTAATGTATACCTAGTAATTATAAAGATTTAAGCGATACGAGGTGGGCAACCCGCACTTGGCCAGCGGGGGACGTATGGCCTTAACCCTCTCCTGAGGGTAGACCCGAGCCCAGCAGTGGGACATTATGGGTTATTGATTGATTGATTGAGGTGGGCATCTTTACTTGATAATGTGGAGGAACGGGTCACATATTCCTCCAACACAAAGGGAGGATCCTCCGTCTAGGCGAGGTGATCATGCCTGGCGGGCCAGTCCCCAACGGGTTGTTGTATATATGCTTATCAGCGCGAGAACTTCTATTGCGCGATGTAGGATTGGTAATTTCTTCGTGTAGTACATTACTCCGTCGTTCAGTGTATCTGCAGTTGATGGCGCTGTAGCTTGTTTCTGTTGCGCTGTATGTGGAAGTCGCCACAATAACATAAATTAGGGTAATAGCTGATAATCAAGAAATCGTAATTTAAAATAACCCAAACCACTTTTCTATCGAACAGAAACGTCGTTACAATTATTATCGTAATAATCTTAACTACTACTAAAACTTTTTTATTCAAACATAAGTCTTAAAACAAAAACATAATTTAAATCTTTATTTTTTCTGCACAAGAAGTCTAGAAAAATTGGACTCTGTAATACGTATGACCTATAAATGACCTATAAACTTTCATATTTAAACATTTATATTTGTAAGCCTTATTTTTTAGGCCGAAGGGGCTTCAAAGATGGACGATAATTTGCAAAATTTTAGGTTTCAGCGTCTTTGAAAACTTTCATTTCTAAAACAAAAGTTTGAAAAACCACTTTTAAGTTACAGAATAGAGAACATATTTCATTTCACTTTAGGATATTTCGTCCACAAATCATACATTACAATGACAGAAAAATGAATGGTTCTAACCAACTGCCACACAAGGTTTTCGTTCAATGGACCTTCCGAACTTCCTAAATAGGCGGAACACGTGTGCCATATGACATTTAAGAGAATTATTGCCAGGTTTATTGCTCTTCATTATGATACCTATAAAATAACATTCACAATTTTTGATCTAACATGCTTAGTTGATTTAGTGATATTTTTATGAGTTACTCTTACTTTATTGGCTAACTAACATCCTACCAATATTATCAACGCGAAAGTTTGTAAGCATGGATGGATGTTTGTTACTCTTTCACGTAAAAACTACTCAATGGATTTTAATGAAACTTTTCATTAATATAGCTTATACATCAGAATAACACATACGCGATAACCGACATATACACGGGCGGAGTCGCAGGCAACAACTAGTGGAAAATAAATTATTTCATAAGGAATGATTTTAGTTCACTAATAAATTGATGTTTTTCGTTCCTACTGAGTACTCAGATGCTAAGAATTGCATAAATATTTGAAGGATTTACACGCAGGGACAGAACAGCAGTTAGTAGATTATACTGCTGACTGCTGAAAACACTATCCTGTTTGAGTAATTGAAAATGAAAAATCTTTAGATTTACGAATTCTTTAGAATTAGCATACAAAGATAACTTGTATACTCTGCTTTAAAGTTATATTATTGTAATATATTATAATTTAAATCAGGGAAATGGTGGTTTAGTACCGAGATAGTTTAAGAGAAAATATAGTAAATGTGAAAGAAATAATCATGTTGAATTTTGTGACAAACAACTAAGAATGAAATTCAGCTGCTGCAAACCTGTTCAAAGCATTATTTAGAATTTCAAAAATAGTAGATGATAGTACATACTACGAAGGATAGAAATTTTGTATTAAGGGAAAAACGAAACTTAATATTGCTCAAGAATGTTTGTAAAAAGTTTTGCTACGTAATATTTAAGCAAATATACAGCGATACTAGACACATTTTTAAATCGAGCATGAAATGAGAAACCCTTACCCAGAGATTCTCAAATATAGGGTTACCAGATGAAAAGCTATTAAATTAAAATTAAACTATTCTTACTAAAAACAGCAATAAGGTTATTTGATGCAACTTAAAATATAACAAATGAATATTTTGGACACTTAAAATACAACGTTATCCAGTCCCAAACTAAACAGAGCTTATATTATGGATACTAGACAACTGATATAAATGCGTATTTCAAATCAATCAAGTGGTTCTTCTCGTAGGCTCCAGCCCCCCATTTCCAGGTCTATAGCCTATTTAAGTGATGTTCTACGCCACCTGTAACTACAGGTAGGTCATTAGGTTGGACCCTAAAGGGCCTCTTAGTAGTTTCAAATATTGATCTGTCTTCAAAGTGCGACTTGTACTTAGCGAGGTCGAGCTCCTAGGGGTGTAGACCCAAAGGAGCGCCTGTCAGCCAGTACTAGGTCAGGGGTTGAAGATAGATGGGTATTAGATAGTAGACAGTCCGGGAGTAGTTGCCACGGAGACGAGGTCTCGTGGCAGCCCATACCTGTTCGGTCGTCGCCGATGGTAGAGCACGAAAGCTCTCGCAGGTGGCGAGATTACGATCCGTCAACACGCACGAACAGGTTGGTGCTCAGGCGTCCTACAAAGTCGTCCAGACTCTCCATGCGCAGGTCCCTGGAGATCATCCTGTTCCGCACAAAGCGGGGGGCGTTTGCAATGGTGCGTAGTGCGAGCGACTGCTACGCACGCAGCCGGCGGCGATTCGTCTTGAAGACGAGGGTGAACCAGACTGGGGCACCATAGGTCAGACGGATGTGAATGTACGCCTGGTACACCCCGAGATTCGCACGGCGCGGCAATCTGGAAGATAATACGGGCCACAGAAGGGAACGTGCTGCACGAACCTGGCCAATGATGTTGTTGACGTGAGGCCTCATCGAGAGGGTGCGGTCGATGGTCACGCCGAGGTATTTCACCGTCGCTATTCGATATTCTGCCCTATGAGCTTCAGCTGTGGTAGTGTCACAGTCCCTAAAGTTATCGCCTGAGTCTTCGCCACATTGACCGTCCAAGACTTCAGCCAAGTGGGAAGAGCGTCTCAAGTATGCTGCATCTTGGTAACAACGATTCCACCATCTTTTGACGTCATGATGTATGCCGCGTCGTCGATGTACAGCGCGCGTTGCACGCCGTCTGATGCGCTTTCATTTTCATTTTTTTATACTCTTACGATTTTAGGCATGTATTGATACCAATATTCATTTTTGTACACATCATGTTAGTAAGCCAACAGGATAGTGGAGCCTCTTAATTACAAAAGCAGTCGGATATCTTTGAATGTTATCAAGAAATAAGAAACATCAAGTAAAAATTATTTTAACTTTTTACATAGTATATACATATATTTTTACAGACTTTGTTATGAGTACAATGTCTTGAAGTTTTAGTAGTTTGAGTTTAAATTAGACTAAAGTCTAAAAATATGAACGCATTAGAAAATTTTCTCATTTGTGGTAACCCTCCTACTCTATAATCTCGCCACAAACCCACACTCAAAATTAAGGCAGGTATGTACTAATTTTCTTTTACGAGATCATGAAAGTTTTTTCAAATATTAAAGTCAACATTTTTCATACTGTAGAAATTCGTAGATAAAGAAATAACGGATCGTGTTCCAACCGAATGTTCTTGTGAATTTTGAAACGAAAACATAGTATCTTAAATTTCTCTTCGCCGTTTGATTCTAGATAAACTTGGTTTTATATTACTGACTTGACTTATTCATATCATATTTTACACGTTAAAATAAAACAAGGAATAAGAATTGGTCATATTTTTCAAGATGCTTGATTTAATTTCATGTTTTAAAGATGAGTTCATATAAAAAGATTGCATTTATCAAAGAATAATATTCCCAAGTAGTTATTTTTATAGATTCAGCATGAAAATAATAAAATAGAGCTTTTTTGTCTGTTTTAAAATAAAATAATTTTTACTTTGGTTTGAGATTCCGACATCACATTCAACAAACGTTTCAGCTGGTTAAAAATGTATAAAAACCTTAATTATGAACACTGAAACGTATTTAAGACATAGAAATGGGTTATATAAAAGCTTCTGATTTAGTAAGTGCATACTAGCAATACTCAATGCACTTTTGTAGCAGATTATATTTGAATTCAAGTAAATATTTTGTATATAATGATAATGAATAGGAGTATTCAATTTCCAGCCATCTATCAGTAATTTATTTAATTTCCTTTTATATGTAAAGTTTAATCGTCAACTTTAATGTTCAACCTGGCCATTAATCTGTTACACAGATGATTACTTGTTCCATTGATGTTACTTATCGGGCTACAATAATGTGAACATAATTGCCCTTTTCTTCTATATTCTATTTACTGTTGTGTTTCTAATATTTAGGCGATCTTGACTTGACTTTTGTCGCTTGACTAAATATTTTTACAGTATTGCATCGTATTATGGGACTTTGTTTAGTTTCAATCATTAAAGTATCTGAGTAGAGGAGGAAGCAAATAGATGCACTAAAGGCACACACACACACACATACACACACACACACACACACAATATATATCCGGTGTTATGATAAAAATAACACCTTTCTTGTTCTTAAAGATAATTTCAAAAATGTTATTAAAGCATACCAACCCACAAAAAGAGAAATACATTTAAGATTTATGTTGAAATGAATACCCAGTACTGAATTATGTTAGCAGCGAGTACTACAGTTTTAATAGAAGCCGTAAATAGTACAAATAGTAGTCTCTTTGACGCTTTATTCAAACTTTAAATAACATCATCTTCCCATGTTAGTCACGGGATTCCTTAAAATAGTGGTGTATTTTCTGTGGTGTCTACTGGATTCATTACTTTGCTACTTAAGCGTTAGCTACATGAAATTCATGATAAACAACGTAACGTAAACGCAAATATCGCTTCTAGGTACTGATCCAAAATAAAATTAAGTAATCTGATAATTTATGGTATCTCTTAAAATCAATTATTTTTAATTCTCTTAAAACCAAAACACATATAACATGGTAAGGTTACTATTGCGTGTAATTTTCGAATTTATTCAAAACACACTAAGCTTAACAAACAAATTGTGGTGTGCAAAGAAAAACAACCGTATTCCATTTACGAGTAATTTTTCGCGCCAATGATCTCTCTCTCTCTCTAAATCTTGATCATTATTTGAATTATTTACGTGATTAACGTATGTTAGTGACAGATGCTGATAAGATAAATACCTACTTGATTTGGGAGAAGAGTCACAAGTCAGAAGAAAGTCTAAGATGTATATGATAATTATCTGCACTTTCATCGAAGAAATGTTATATATACTTGCAAAGTCATAAGGGAGTGAAATAATTTCAAGTTCCAAATTGTCCAAATTTTAATAAATACAAACTAATTAATCTCATCATAATAGGTCACTGCCGCTTATTAAATGATATAATTAAATAGATAATTAATTTTTGATCGGATTAAACATATGATTGATTTCACTAATTACTAGTTATTTGCAAATCTCATTATGTATATTATTTAAACAACCCTTGACAACTACGTAATTAGCTTAATTATTTTACTATGAAATGGTACGTAGATACATATACGCACGTCAATTACATGTTTGCGTTTGTATTCTCGAAGGGATAGGAAACACCCACCTTTTGTCTATTATTTTAGCCTTGTTTACTTCCGACTGAAACCATTATTATGTTAACAATTGTAACTTTTTGCAGGCTACAGCAAGATGAAGGAATATAGCATGAAATGTTTGTAAAATAGACTGGTAGAGATATATAGAGACGAGGGAGTTAATAAGTTGTGAGGAGTTATACTATACTGATTACAGTATTTTAACAAAAAAATAGGAGCTAAATAAAGGCTAAACAGTAGCTTCTTCATCATAGCGTTTCAACGACAAACATTTCGTTACAGTGTAATTATATTTTAGCAGCCCAGAACGCGGCAACTTTGACTGTATTGTCAGTGGCAGCCATCCGGTCCTCTCTCGTGCTGGTTTCCGGGCACGTAAGACATGATACAAGGCGGGGCATTGTTTGAGTTGCACCGCACAAACAGCCCAGGTTTTCACCGTCCGCAAATCCCCACCTAGATATATTTTCCCTGCTTCGACCGAATTGAGTCCGAAATCTATTTTAGGACCCCCAGGTCACCCACGGTAATTGTGTCCAGGCGGTAGGCACTCAAACGGTACTACAAACGGCTTAGGTAAAGATAAATTTTCACTCGCTAGTCATCATCAGCCCATCGCAGTCCACTGCTGGACATAGGCCTCTCCAATTTCACGCCACTTAGTTCGATCTATGGCTTCTCGCATCCAGCTCCTGCCAGCCGTCTTGCGCAAATCATCGCTCCACCTGGCTTGTGGACGTCCTACACTACGTTTGCCGAGACGCGGTCTCCACTCAAGAACTCGTTTACCCCAACGGTTATCGGTTCTTCGGCAAATGTGGCCAGCCCACTGCCACTTCAGCTTGCTAATCCTGTGGGCTACGTCGATGACCCTGGTTCTTTGTCGGATCACCTCGTTTCTAATGCGATCCCTTAGAGAAACGCCGAGCATATACCTCTCCATTGCACGCTGAGCGACTTTAAACTTATGGACCAGTCGAACCGTAAGTGTCCACGTTTCGGCTCCGTAAGTCATTACGGGTAGGACGCACGCATTGAAGACTTTCGTCTTTAGGCACTGTGGGATCGATGATGAGAAGACCCGACGAAGTTTCCCAAACGCTGCCCAACCCAGCTGGATTCTTCTGTTCACCTCGTCCTCAAAGCTGTTTCTACCTAACTGCAAAGCCTGCCCGAGGTATACATATTTTTGAACAACTTCGAGAACGGCACCGTGTACCGCAACCGGTTCCGGTAGTACATGTTCATTGAACATGACCTTGGTCTTGTCGAAGTTCATCCGTAGGCCGATGCGCACAGACGAGTCAGCTAGGTCGTTCAGCATCTGTTGTAGGTCCTGCAACGTCTCTGCCATGATGACGATGTCATCTGCAAATCGCAAGTGAGAGATGTATTCGCCATTGATGTTGATACCGCGCCTTTTCCAGTGCAGCGTCTTAAACAGGTCCTCAATTGCATTAGTGAATAATTTCGGGGATATAACGTCCCCTTGCCTCACTCCTCGATGCAATGGTATGGGTCTTCTATGCTGATCCTGTACTTGGACGGACATAGTAGCAGCTTCGTAGAGACATCTCAACACTCGGACGTACCGCCAATCTACTTGACAACGCTGCAGGGACTCCAGAACAGACCAGATCTCAATCGAGTCAAAGGCCTTTTCATAGTCCACAAATGCTAGACACAGGGGCTGATTACACTCTTCGGTCTTCTGTATTATCTGCCGCACTGTGTGGATGTGGTCTATGGTGCCATATCCGCTCCGAAGCCCAGCCTGCTCCGGTGGCTGGTATTCGTCGAGTCTTCGCGCAAGGCGGTTTGTGATGACTCTTGAAAACAGCTTATAGACGTGGCTCAAGAGGGAAATGGGCCGATAGTTCCTCAACATGGTTTTATTTCCCTTTTTGAAGAACAGGACGACCACACTCCTACTCCACGCCTCTGGAGTCCTCACTTCGAACAGGACAGCGTTGAAAAGCTTTTGGAGCGCCGCTCGCTAGAGATTGATCCAAATAACGAAACCTTTTCATCGGTTAGATGCATCCGACTTAACTCCTATAATTCCGTCACCATATTACCGAGATATTATGACGGAATCGTATTCATTCTGCAAGAGCTTTATCACACTCGCTTGGAAAAATCAGGAGCATCTTACTATCAGATTACAAAACTGCTCTTTTTTCTATATAGAAATCCACAATACTATTTAAACTACCATATTATTACTATAAAACCGCACGCCATCATATACTAGAAGTCGGGAAACCAGACGCATCGCAGAAAGGAAAACCCTGGAATCCCGACGTACTTTAGACCACCTACGGTTTGAAGACAGATGGCACCCTTCTATCTGGGGGAATCTAGATGTTCCCGTTACTTTCTCCAAAAGGGAGGTACGCGCCCTCCGCAAGGTTCGCCATCCGGGCCTGCTTCTGCTAGAGTGACAGTTGGTGAGTCGTCTGCCGTCTCATTTTTGCCATGGCAAAAATAACTTGCTCGCAGAAAGAAACGGTGTTCCATGTGCTCCCACTCCGCAACATGGCAGAAACCATGTTTCCGAGGGAGAACTCCCACTTCAATGGCTGCCACGAAATCATGCCTCGAACTTCGCCATCGACAGCACCATGTCCACGGTCCGACCATCTATGTGATGCTTAGACGTTGGCTCCTTGCGGATCAGACACAGTTGATCTCTGAAGTATAACGGGTCTTGCCGCCGTAATAACGGCGTACCCAGCGCTCGGTTGTCGAGTTCTTTTTTTTCATTTCTCCATGAGGACCTGACAAAGTTGGGATTTCTGATCTTCGGCTTCTCGAGTCTCGGGACTCCTACTCAACTACCGCGCCTCCTTGCGCCATTATTCAAGAGCCGCAAGAGCTTACTACCCTAAATTTGCTTTTGTATTTGAGTTGCAGATGTGATCAACATTGCCCGTTTGTCACCTTTATAAAATAAAACTTAATATATAATTGAAGACCACATTATTATTATTTTACTTGGACATTTTGCTCTGAAAAATGTAATAGGCACTTGTCCCAGCCATTCTTTATATAATAGTATATAGATAATCATAATTCCTTTGGTGAGTAAAAACCAAAATAATATTCACATTAAGTATGATGAATGATAAAAAGAATCCTATCAAGCTTGAATAAAATTTAACAACCAACAAAAAGCGGTAAAAATCGACGTATGAAATATTAATGATATTTTCATCAACAAATAACGTCGAAAGCCATCTCATTATGTTGAACGTGTTTTACGTCTCCTTTATACATATATGTCATAAAATTGTAAGAGGTCGATGGGTTTACATTAAAGATATTGAAGAAAGCTAAGGGTCTTTATTAAAGTGACAGAACTGAAGACAACAGTTTGAAGAATTCTTGCCTGTCTGCGTGTTTGTGCACGCTAATCTCAAAAGGCACTTAACTAATTTAGTTGCGGTTTTCTTTTATATTTTGTGGTAAACCACACTTACCATTTAGAGTTTATTTTATTTCAATCGGTTAGAAAACAAAAACGTTTATCTGACGTTTATCCGGCAGGAGACGCATGCAAAAGCTAGTATATATGTGACCACAACCACAAATAAATTGCCTTAGTTTGTTGGAAGTTTTCGTTTGTATACCATTATGATGTAACAAAGGGAACGAATTGGAACAATTCAGTGAATTAAAGTAAGGTCGTATTCCTTTTCTTTGTGCTGATACGGATGGAGCAAAAACCTAGACATCCTAAATACAAATGAGGCCGATTATTCTTCCGAAAGTACCATTCGCCTGTATATTTTTAGGGCCTAAAATAAATGTACAATGGAGCTTCCTATGGGCATTTATTTCCGTTGTTATTTAATGAGCTCAATAACCTACGTTTCCGCATAATTTTAACCTAATAACCAAAAAATTGTAGATTGTGTAGATAGATGTATATAGGATACAACATAGATCAGTTTCGTATTTTGTAGTTGTTGGGTTCAACGTCACCGTTTACCGTGGGAGAGCCACGCTCCGGCACGCATGGACCGGATCGATAGAAGTGATACCACGGCATCACAGAAAACCGGTGTGAAACAACGCTTGCGCTGTGTTTCACAGAGTGAGTAAAATACCGGAGACCTATTTCCCAACCCTTCCCCCATCCGACTCCCCATCCCAAAAGGCCGGCAACGTAGATGTGACGCCGCTGGTGTTGCGGATGTCTATGGGTGGCGGTAATCGTTTACAAGCGACACGTATGCTTCATTGCCCCCTATTTCATAAAAATAAACCCGCGAATAACTATAATACTATATAAAATAAATACATACTAACATCTGCTCATTCCAGTTAGAAGATCCTTTTTTAACAGGATAACTGATGTCATAAAATAGATGACAATATGGTCTTTTGTTACCCAATCCATCCAAATAATAAATAAGTAGTTAAAATTACTAAGTATTTCTTTATTATATCATAAAAAATTGGTTATTATATATTGATTATAAAAGTATTGCAAGCTGCCACTTAGTTATTTTTTAATACAAGTTCTTATTATGTTTTGAATAACAAAGCTTAAAAATATTATAATCCGTTATATCATTATTTAAATACAATTCAAACCTTATCGGTACTTTATGCCCAATAATGCAGTTCGAATCGAAATCCATAAAAATCGCTGTAACATTATTTTGCTGGCTCATTTTAATATTGTTCGTCACGACGCCCAGCAGTAGACTGAGCACCGTACACAGTGCGACCGTCCCTAATAAACACGTATAAATCACGTTCTTCGGAACGTAAAATGATAAAATTTGAAATAAAAATTTAACATGTGATATGTATCATTATTAAGATAAGCCATAAATGTTCATTTTTAGGTATTCATCATCATCATCATCATCAGCCTATCGCAGTCCACTGCTGGACATAGGCCTCTCCAATTTCACGCCACTTAGTTCGATCTATGGCTTCTCGCATCCAGCTCCTGCCAGCCGTCTTGCGCAAATCATCACTCCACCTCGCTTGTGGACGTCCTACACTACGTTTGCCGAGACGTGGTCTTCACTCAAGAACTCGTTTACCCTAACGGTTATCGGTTCTTTGGCAAATGTGGCCAGCCCACTGCCACTTATTTGTCACTTAAGTATTATTTGTCACAAAATGCCCAAAACCTTATTTCTAAGCAGAGGTCTTTATTCAGGAGTGGACTATTACAGAATGTTGTTGATGATGATTCGTCACAAACTCATTTACAAATTGCAATTGTCTCTGATAATTACCCAAGTGATATTTTTTGCTTATTTTTAGATATTGCGGGGCGACATAGATAATTTGAAATTATCAGAATGTTGGTGCGGGGGCTTAAAATTTTATTTATTAAATTGCAATAATTTATTTTATACTAAATGATTGTCTAGGTTGGTTGGTCAAATCATGGAATTACTACATAAATGATTTTATAAAGAGACCGTACACTCCAGATTCTACACAATAATCTTGTATTTTAGGGGATGTGTGTGTATTACACTATTTGTTTAAGCTGGTCATTACAGTTTTAAGCACAGTGGAAAACAAAGTTATTGGAATTAATCAAGCAATATATATAATATCATTTCATTAGGTTTTCGTAAATAAAGTTTACTGAAAATAAACTGATAGTACATGATGGAATTAAACCGAAACTGATTATTTTTCCAAGATGGTTAGTTTTAAAAACGAAATCTTAGGATCATTCTCGATTTATCATAGTAGAGATCTGCGTCAGCTAAACTAGGTTCCTACCCTCTGTATGAATAATAGTGCACTTTATATGACAGAGGGGATTTCGTGAGAAATTCATGTGAATAGTGTTGTAGCCCCTTCCTTACCCAAGCTTTATCCATCACAAGGCGTTCATTCCTATATAAAGGATCTAAGGTTGAGTGTCCCTGACAAGGGTGTTAATTTCACAAATTAATATTTGCTCCTATATAAATTAGTTAAATGTTTGTGTCCAAATTAAGTATAGTACCCTCTCATCATGTAGTTAACCTACAAGTTACAACCTGACACCTTAGTTATCAAGGATACTTACTCCTGTTACCAAAACACACTACTATTATAGTAATTTATAAACTAAGTAAAATGATTTGTAACGATATCTTAAGATAAAGAAAATACTTTCATTCGCTTTATCAACTTCGCTTTATACATTTCTATTTGATATTAGTACATCGAAGTCAATCGAAACATTTCTAAGTCAGACTTCGGACTTCGTTCTAATATTTATTTTTGTGTATTTATAAGGTAAGAAAGTTGCAATACTGACTTTTGTACGTAATTAATATACACCTTCAGCACATCAATAAGAAGAAAGAAAGAGCATTTAAATGAAACGGACGCTGTTTTCATAAAGAACAAAATTAAGTCCTACAATTTGTTTAGTTTTCACTGTTATTTATTAAGTAAATTAGTCAGTTGCGTAATTACTCTAAGGGTTTTATAAATAATGTCGTAATTTTCTTTGAAAAGAACTTTTGTTTTCAATTATTAAATAAACTATTTTATACTAAAGTTCTATTCTTTCTATGTATGTTTTGTCTGCGTTGTGCGAAACGATGGTATGATCATAAGAGTATACTGTATTCAGTTGAATTCTCATAACTTTTAATGTAAGTTAGAAGTGTATAATATAAAAGTATCTTCTATATATTCGACGTATCTTGATGAAACTGAAACCCAGTATTCCTCTTATCTCAACATACACTGTGCTGTTCCTACCTGTATTATGTATTCCCTCTTCCCATATCCACTATCCAATGTGAAAATACAAGCTTCACCCTATCGATTTTACTCTCAATTCCACACATGTACGGTCCGTTGCACCTTTTGGAGTGCAATAAAAATAATCTCCTTTGTTCACTAGCCCATGCCAGGTTGAAAACGAGCGAATGATAACAAAAGCTGCTTCAGCCCACCATACCTTGTTATTCCAATCTGAAACTGATACATTCATTGGGGTTCATACATTTTAATTGAAAGGCAACTAACTGAAAATATACTGATAACGGTAGTTTATGATTGCAAATAATGTTTTTGGGAATCTAGTTATTAGAGAAGTGAGTAGTAATTCAATTATTTTGCAAATTGGAAAATTTTGAAATCTATTTCAATTTCTATTTGAAATTCTGATAACACTTACATTAGTCCCAATTAACTCATAGCCATATAGAAACAGATGCTTGTTTTTACAGGAACACTGGCGTTCAAATAGAGTTGAAATAGAATTGAGATTCAATAGAGTTTAAAGCAGTATTAAGTTGTTACAGATACAGATAAAAAAACTGATTGTAAGATGTAATCAAGATTGTCAGATGTCCAACAGATTGTTCATTGTTGCCAGTATAGGCCGTCGCCAACTGATGTAGATCTCTCGTAAACTTTAAGCTGAAAAGTTCGTACCGTTATAATTAAGGTGTTCTGTAAAGTTTTCAATTAATCTTTATGTATTTTTTTCATTAAATTCACCGAAGTTTATTCTAAGAAATTACTTAGACAAATATTTAGTATATTGAAAAGTGTAAATATTGGATACGCTGTGGGCAGGCAATTAATTCACAAGAAATTTCTGATGCCTCCTGAATTTAGGTCATAACAGCGCATTATGAAAATACATCTTAATTGTTGACAAGCTCAGGCGTATTGCGGTTTCAAATTTATCAGGGTCCTAATTAAAATATTACGATCTTGTTACTTTATATTTTGATTTTGTTCAGCAGCATATTTTCGTTAGGTAATGAACCTTTGAATTTTCCTTATTTACGTAAGAGGACACTCTCATCAAAAATTACGTGGGTTCTTTGTATATTGACTTATTTATTATTAATATGAATATGAGAAAACATTAAAGATGCAATAATATAGACTGATAGGTAGCTGTTAAATTACTGGCACCTTGTCAGAGTGTTAATTGCAGTCATATAACTAAAGTCACTAGTCCGGACCACCTAACAATACACGGAGTGGATTAAGAATCTGGAGTGCCATTACTCCTATTCACACCATTGGTGTCATCAGAGCCGACTAAGTATACAATCCACGCTGGACAACATCATTGAAAAGAGGATGACAAATTGAAGCAAACTATACTAGCGTGGTATAGTAGGCCATTTTGAGCAGTGGATTGTTAAAGGCTGCTGATGACGATACAATTAAAATTGTCTCAAAGCTATGGATAAATGAGGAGACGGGTTTTTGATGGTAGGATCCTACTGTCGGACATGGATATCTAGAACTTACGTTAAACAAGTATGTGAGATTTAGTATGTTAGAATTGGGAACGAAGATGTATTCTCCGTTCTTATAAAGCAACGAAAAAACTGCTTCATCAATAATTCACTGCTGTAAAAGGCATCTCCTTAGAACCAACCACCATTTTATTTCCGAGGTCGAGTCAAGGTAGTTAAAATAACTTATTATAATATAATAATTTATTAGTTTTATATACTTTGCTATGACTCAACATACAATGTTACCTTACTGGTAACCTATGAACGTACTCAATTTACGTTTTATTACATGAAGCTACGTTTGTAACAAGCACAAGCAAAATACTTTTACGGAAATCATATTAAGTTTCAGTTTAATGAAATTGATATTTTTGCTAGAGAAATATTAACCAAACATAGCTAAAAACTACCGCAAGGAAACTGGTTTTCAAATAAAAAAAATCGCATCAAAATAGGTTCATCCGTTTGGGAGTTACGATGCCACACTCACACACACACAGAGAGAGAGAGAGAGGCAGAAATTGACGTCAAATTTATTATATATTTTCGCGTCGGGGGTGAAAAATAGGATATAAATGAGCTAACATGTCCCAATTACCTATTTCAAGTAAAACTAAAGTACCTAACAGTTCTCCAGAGTCAAAGCAATTAATAAAGAAAGCGCACCGCTGGTTAGCATGCAAATGCCGCAATCCTCGGAAGATTCCGTCGCAATATTCAAGTCGTTAGTGTTTGTGCGGCCAACTGCAAGTGCAAAAAGGGTTCGCCGCCTCGCCAATGTAAATGACAATTTAATAATAGAAACGGTTTTTACACCGTAAATTCCAAAAGCTTTTATGAGATTTCAAATACTTTTTTAAGTTCCTTTTTTATTAACGTTCTGTCCAATTTGTCATAGTTGCTTGATGATATTACCGCCCTCTTTTACAAAGAGATAAATTGTGGGAAGAAATTAAAAACGTCCTCTTCCGGCTCTTACTCAATTGAACATTCATCACAAAGTACTTTGTCAAAGTTTTGTACATACGTGGTTTTCAATAATCGTGCTAAAAAAAATATTATGAATGACATTTTAATATACTATATAGATATGCTTTCATTACATTATGCACTATAATCAATTCGGTCCAGGCGATTACGTTTAGGCGTAAAATGGAATGTCTTATATTTTCGGTAAAAAGAGAGTATTGTCCCGTTTCGGACAAAACCATTTACGAATTTGAAAGTTCGTTTCATAATTTTTTTTAGTTTAATCTACAAAGGACTTTGAAGAGGCGATAAGAGGACATCTTTGGAAGGGACAATTCTCCGCTTCATTTCACCCCCAAACCATCTTAAAAGAGTCATTTGTGTCATCTACTCAATTTATTTTCATTGCAAAGGATATGCCGATCTAATGATTTAGATAGTTAATAAATTGTTTCAAAATGATTGGAATTGTGTTTTCCAAAATACATCTTTATATTGCTATATACCATTTGCCAGCATTGCCATTCAATGTGGTGACGTTGCCAGTCCTTTGGGAAAGCTAAGAGTAGGCGATAATGTGAAATTTAAAAAAAAACAAACAAAAGAGAGATATACATTCCACTAGAATATTATATTCTAGTGGAATGTAAATATTTCTTTTGTTTTTTTAAATATTTTCCTAGTATTTTAATTGAATTTTAATGAAGGTTACTTAGGTTCCTTGTATCATTTGTTAAATAACCAATTGGTCCCAACACTAATATTTCAATGACTATGATTATATTAATCCAATTTTAGTTAAGAATTTAGGCATACTATTTTACATTTCAGTAATTCTGACGATTCCGTCCAAAATTATAATTTTTGCAAACGTTTTGAATCTCAGAGGTTATTGAATTTGCTTGTTATGGATACAATTGGTCATATCTCTCGGATTATTGCTATTGTATTTAGTTTTCATTAATTTTATTTAAATTAATAGGATTCTCGAAAACTTTTCTTCATTGATTTTCGTAATGGGTTTTGTTTGTATAAGTCTGTTCAAATTAAATCGAAGTAGAGGATATAAGATAGTACTGAATTGCAATCGCATAAATTTTTGGCAATATAATTCATTGCCAAAAATACTGTTTTTAATTCTTAATTCATTCATAACAGTGAAAAGCTGATCTGCGAACAAATTATTCCATTAACAGCATATTACTCAATTTCTTAAGTGAAAATTATGTCTTTATTAGCCAAGTACTTCTAAAAATAATTATTGTTGTTCTCACAAAATGATTTTCAATATTGAATATTAGTTAAAATAAACAAGTTCCAATTTCTAATTCAGTTGTTTGTCCAACGTCACACCTAAGCCTTTTTTATATAAATCCTCTCGGATATCAATCGGTGGTTTTGGACCGACCGAAAACCGCACGCCGTCTCTCACCTAAAACCGGCTGTATCCTAGAAAAAATGACCACATTAATGACGAATGCCAAAATAAATGACGCTGTACCAGTTCAAGTTTGTGAAAACATAAGCAGAACCCAAAAGTGGTTGTCACCATACTCATTGCGAATGCAGACAAGGCAACAATGCAGCATGGGGACCCACACTATGGCGTACTAGTGATGCTTCTGTATCTTTGGGCCCTCGGTCTCGCACTCACCAACGAAACGCGACAGCACGAACGCGGTCGTTCAACAAAACCCAGCTTCGTCAAGGGTCATAAATTAATACCATTTTTTCCCATTTTTTCTTGGAAAACAAAAAAAAACTTTAAATGAATAATAGTATAGCATCAAGTGTATTAAAGCCAGTACAGCAGCTTTTTTTATTTTACACGAGCTGAGGAAGTTAACCTTGAACACAAAAGTCTGAGTTATTAGAACAGACATGAAGCAAATGAGATCACATTACGGAATCCTATTGTAGTTGATGTCGTGATCGTTCCGAGCCGGTAGCTGTCAGTCAACAGTCTTACCGACTTTATTGATTTTAATGTTTTATTTACGTCAAAATGTATGTAGGCATATGTGTGTGTATTGAAATTCCTTTGTAAAAAGTATATCTACTAGTTTAATTTGATTAAGAATTAAAGTTCATTTGGTATGATTAGCTTATGTATTAAGATCGACAGAATTCATTGTTACTATTGATACAATTTTGAAAATATGATCGGTGGTTCAAAAAATAAATTGGTAACACTGTATTAAGAACTTTGAGTCCACAGCTGTCAAAACTGTTTGATAAATGCGTACGGTATTTGCTAAGGAGTTAGGTAAAGGTGTAGTAATTTACAAATTCATTTTGGTTAAAACTAGTTTTTCTTAATTTCTACTAAAATATGAATATTTTTATTTCTAAACTTATGAAACTGCTTATTATTCTTTGAGTCAAAATTTATTTAAATCGGATCCTACATTTTTATTTTTATTGACATGTACGAGGTACATTGCAGTTCAACTAAGTACTCTATCAAAAAAATGGCTGGACAGCGATTGAAGTTATTTGTGCGCAAGAAGACTATCGTAGAATACACGCCATTTAATTACTAATCTATATACATGGGGAGATAAATAATTTAGAGCTGGTCCGAATTAGCCTGAGCCAAAGATGACGTGATATTCTTAACTTCGGTTATTAGTGCAAGTACCTGGTACTATAGAGCAAAAGCTCATAGGTTTTATCTAACGCTAAAGTACCCTAGTTGCTTTAAAGACAGGAAGGAATATCCTCGTATTCACTTATAATATAGACCTGTGTGGAGCAGCAGGAATAGTGAGTGGTAATTTTTAAAATATATTTATATTTATAATGACTTTATTTTAATATAGATGGAGACGATGTAACTATGTGATTGTTGCTTGTGATAGACGTCATTAACCTCTTTATGATTAAGGAACTGAATTCAAAAAAGAAAGGAGTGAAATAAATCGATCACATTATTCATTAACACCGGGTAATATAAATGTTGAACAAATTAAGGTTGATATTGGGATCCCTCTGAGCTGTTATAAACGAGTGATCCTTATAAACAAATAAGATGAAAAGCAGAGTAAGGGATGCGGAAGTATATAACCCTTAAACTGCCAAACTAGCTGAAAAGAATTGTGTAAGTGGAAGAATTATGGAGTGTGCGCCCGTCGTAAATATTGATTTGGGTACCGTAAGGACGCATTCACAAATTTGCGAAGCACAACCTGTCCTTCTATAGAACTCCCAATAATCTCTACAATAACAATAATAATCTAAATATGAGTACTTGCCTATAAAAATTTATTTTAGAATGTTTGTCCAAATAAAAGCGTAGCGGAGTTTTTCTGTCGTGTAAGATGTTAGATAAACATATATACCAACAAAACCTTCATCATATTTTTTAGTCATAGTTTTTAGTTTCTAAGCATGTTTACAGTATGAATCTCAAAGTTACCTCTGTGATTTACCTTTTAACGTATAATACTGGTCGCATAGCGGTTGATATTTGACCATAATTTATTTATTTATTTTTTATTTGTTTAACGTTCTAAACTTCTCCTCCATATAAAGTCTAATCTCTAGTCTGCCAATTTTCATAATCTTCCGTTCGCGATTTCGGATTCAAAGTTTAAGCTTTATGTATTTTTTTATATTGCCCTTTCACCTCATATCCATGTCAACTTTCTCAGGACATGTCTGTCTCACAATATTTCTTTATTCTATTGAGAGTGAATTCTTCCGCTAAACTGAGTATTTTGGCAATAATTCTTTGCTCCATTTACATACTAATTAAAACAACTTACAAGACAAATATTTTGTTCATTCAATAATACTTTTATTACATATCAACTATGAATGATATTTGTCGATAGCAGGTTAGCCTTGTACGTCTCCGTTGCCTACGGCAGATTCACAGTCTTTTGTCCGGGTATTGACATTGCTCGAAACATGTTTTGTTAATATCTTTTAGCTTACGATTGCGAATTATTTATCCTTTCACGGGTTTGAAAAAAATATAACTAAAACTTCTTGTTCTTTATGCCAATGTAAAAGAAAAAAAACTAAAAAAATATATAATTATGAAATATAAATGTAACGCCAAAGAGTAAAAATTTTAAACATTTATTTGACATAACAATGAAATCAAGTATTAGAATTTGTGGAGTACCCACATACTTGACAGTTATCAACCAACCTTTTGAACAAAGTAAATAATCTGGGAAGGACTTTTCCGCCATAAATTTTTTATTAAGTCAAAAGTTGCACGGGCGCCATTGTTCAATATGTAAACATGAATGTGTGAGCTAATATATTTGGCTGTAAAGTTTCAATAGAGCTGATTTTACCTATACTGCTGGATAGGTGAATAATTATCAAATATAAAATAAAAATTAAATATTTAACTTTAAGTAGCTTTAAACGACTACGTTTAGGAATGAATATTTAGACTATGTTGAACTACTTCAATTTCCCTTTACTATGCATCGTTTTATCACATTATATATTCACGACTCCCTCGAGAACTGAGTCTGTAACTGGTCAGCAGCATTAATAAAGAGTAAAAACTAAATATTGCCAGATGCGTCGATTGCATTTTACCTACAATGAATATATCATTGTGTTTTGGTTTTATTGAAAGACTATGATCTGAAGACTAAATTCAAGTATAAAAAAAAGATTTAGTAAGTACATCAAGTGCCATAAGAAGGTTTAGAAACATGTAATATTAAAAATAATGATGAATTCAGTTATGTGGTAGACAATGAACATAGAGGTTATAACAATTCGAATATTATAAGCGATAATTAAACAAGTGAATAATTTTAAAAACAAGCTTTTATTACTTATAAAAAAAAATCTTTGGGTGCAACCCACCAAGAAATCAGAATCAGAAATATGTAAGCCGCCATTTTGTTATGATGACAGTTTTGGATTAAAATTAATAATAACGAATATAAATAATTGCATTGCCTTCAGAACTAAAGACATATAAATTATAATTTCAGCTCAATCGGAAATCGGGAATTGATTCGAATTTGATTTGCAAGATTTGATTACAGACAAACATGAGAAACTAAAATAAAAGCTTGTATTTTAAAATACGTTTTTTTCTAATAGTCCATAGGTTGAAGTAATAAGGATGGATTCGTTTACATAATTAATGAACATAGATAATTAGTTACCTTGTGTATACCCGTTTCTTTTTTGTAATGTTGAAGATTATAAAGTAGTTTATTATTTTACAAATTTGTGCTCATTTTAATCTTTGATAAAACTATAAATAGTTGCATTTCAGAACCCACATTCAGTTCAGCTAACGCTACTTCTACACAGCAAATGTGCATAATCTAATACGTATTAGGTATAAACACATTTTTGGTCTGCTGTAGCGAATCACAGGATTTCGAGGATATCAGAAAACAATTTGATTTCGATAAGCATTACAATGGATATGAGGAAAGAATTTCTATGAAAAATAAAACTAGCACAACTTAAATTGTTATTGAAATTTGAATTTTTTTCTGTTCCTGTTTAAATATTCAAGCGCTTGGCTTAATTAAATTTATAATCATGTTGTCTTATGAAATTAACTGTGATTTCTTAATCCAAATCATTACCATTATCAACGGTTTTTCATAATCCACTTCTGTACATATTCGCCAGCAACGTACTTGTGACGCCTCTGGTGTCCATGGGCGGCATTAAAGGCTTACTATCAGGCGACGTAGCTGCTCGTTAGCCCCCTATTCCATAAAAAAGTCTCTCATGCGCTAGTTGGTCGGGTTGGTATTCTTTTTGTAGTGAGTCCTGCATAGTTTGTTCCTTTAGTGTCCTCTTACGACACTCATGGGATGCATAAGGGTGGTAATATCTGTATTCTTAATTTATTACCACACGGAAAATACCCGATGCGATACTCATAAATATCATGTTATTAAATAAATAAAGTACAGAAATTTGATAAATTAACATACATAACTCGAACCCAAATCAATCATAGTATCTGTAATAGCTTAAGTTATCGTCATAACAGCCACCCATTAACAGAATGGCCGAATTCTACGCCCTACCAAATGAATAGAGCGCTCGTTATCTCAGGCTCCCTTTTGAATATCCAGATGATACCTGACATCCATTATGACGTCACAACTTTCAAAGAACATCTGAGCACCGTACCTATCAGCTAGCATTCGCTACCGAACTAATATTAAAGCTACCTGATCTTTACTATTTAAGAGTCAACGAGGGAAAATACCTTATGACGTTATATTGGGATGAAGTTGAATACTCAATATGCTATTTAGGTAAAAGGGTTTATCGATGATGGGATATTCGATAATGCCATCACGGAGCGATGCGGGTTTTATTCATAATACAAAACGTGAGTAAACATGTTTGATATATACAATGTTTGGATATGTTTGTGTTTGTGTGGTTTTGACGCATCGTTCGGGGTGCACGATGTGAACTCCATATATTTTCATGCATTCATTTATTTATACATGCATAGTTTTTTATTTTAGGAGAAATTATACAACAGAATTAATAGATATGTTGGTGTATCAAGTGACGTTGTGTTGTATAAAGTATAGTTTTATATTTTTAAGAAAACTAGGTTTTGTCCAATTTTGCTGGATGTTATAATAATGATAATTATATTACTAAAATAAATAAAAATACAACTCCATACGGCTATATATATATTTATATATATATATATATATATATATTCTATAACAAATCTTTCACGGTACAGGCTGTCATATTATGGAATTCCTTACTGATATCCATTAGACGCGCCCAAACACTGGCGGCGTTTAAGAATATGGTTGAAGATCACTACTCAGATTCATAAGCGCTTTTTGCTTACAGAATCTGTACATGACTAAATTTATTTAAACTTTTTATTTATGGATATATATTGTATTATGAAGGCATGTGTGTGTGTATATCTATATATTTATTTGAATATTTTATTATTAAACACCACCATAGCTTTAAAACACCTATCTTTTTTTTACGTGTGGAAACCCCCTCGGGCCTTCACCCCACCGGGGTATGCGGCGGGGGGTGCGTCGGAATCAAACCGACTAAAACCACACGGTGTGCCACTCTGCGCCTGAGACGGGAGAGATCCGGGAACTGCTTTCTTACGCCATTCGGACCTCTCCCAGCGCCTGTCCGCACTGAAGCGGGCACCATCGTCTGATGGTAAAACTCTCAATTTAGGCGAGGTACTGCACACGCGTAACTTCGCCCCCTCGTGTCTGGCCTGTGAAGCGGATGGAAGGAATGACCCGTCCCAACCATCCGCAGCCACACTCAGGGCGGCATGAGGCGCTGATAGGCGCGCCTCCGCCGCCCAGTTTGCCGGCGATGGATCGGGTCCGAGTGAAGGTCGTCCTCCCGGGCCTTCTCCGCCGTCTCCTTCTGCGAGAGCTTTAAAACACCTACCAGTTAAGATGTCCATCCAAATGTTGCCTGGAAGAGATTTTTCTGGCAATAAGGCCGCCCATTGTACACATCCCCATGAATTGTAAGTGCAATAATTTGTGATTGGTGTACAATAAAGTATATTATATAATTTTCTACGCATTTCATATAGCTGAAAAGTTTGTTTGTGTGGATGAACGTTAATCTCAAGAACTACTTTGCTGAAGAATTCAGTGTAAGATAATCCGTTTATGGAGTCTATATATATTAAAATACTACGACCAATATGAGCAGAATTTCAATAAAAAAATACTGCAAAAAGAGGGATAAAATTATGCTTTTTTTGAGCTTCCATTGCATGCGCTGCGTAAATGGTTGAAGTTTCGCAAAAATCATGTATGAATTGTTCTCCTTTAAAAGAATATGACACGCAGTAAAAGTAGAGGGGCAACTAGTGCTTGACAATGGTAGCACCATTGTCAAGTACTAGCTGTCGCTTGCACCATTTGGGTTAACTGACAAAAACCGATTCGAAGAACAGATAGGCGAACATAAATTAAACTATTATTTTACTGTTAAAACATTCTGTAGCTATATGAATTAAATTTTTTCTGTTATTCTTTTATGTGATTTTTTCAATCAATTCTTTAATATTCTAAATCAATAAAAAAAATGAGTAAGACTTACTCACTACAAATCTTTATTCCTAAAAGTCCTTCGTTAATTCAAAGGATGTTAAAGTCACGCTGATTTCATCAAGAACGGGCCGGCTCGACAGGGGCGGTACTACCCTCGTACAGAAGATCAACCTAAAATGTCAGCATTCATGCTGTCGTGCTTCCTTGGTGACTGCAAGACCAGAGGCTCAATTATGCAAAAGCATCACAAGGCCTCCATGGTGTTGGTAAATTGCTGCAATATTGCATTGTCAGCATTCACAATGAATATGATGACCACTACTCTTGGATTCTGCTTATGCTTTCCACTTTGGCAGTTATCAGTATTATATACACCTCTATTTTTCACTTTAGGCTACGGTGAAAAAATAAAGAAAGAACTAATTTTCTTAATTTATATTTTTTAAAATAAACGTATTTACTAGAAGCCCAATAACATCTTAAAAGACTATTTATTTCATTTAGTAAATTTTTTTATTAAGAAACTAGACAGAAACAAAAGAATTAACTAAAAGAAAAGACCTAATTGAGTTTCAGACAATTGCTTGACAACATAAGTAAGCTTGGTACATTTATTTTGCTCATTGCTAAATTACTCCAAATGATATTGAGACTTATTACATTGGCATAAATCTAGATTTAAAATGGTAGTAATATTTTTATAAATGTACTGTTGGTTACTATGATTGAAAATATATTTCAAACGTCTTTGTACTGGATTGTCTTGTTTGAGTTTTATATTAAAAACGAAATTTAGCTACATTGTTATGTAGCTGGGCTGGGCTGGTGTACATGTAAATGGGCTGTTCCAAAATATTATTAGTTACATAAAAACAGTTGGAAGGTAAAAAAATATATTGAAAGCTTTTAAAAATATGCTCCAACATTCTCAAAAACCAGATTTCAAAACATTTTATAAATGAATCTTGAGGAAGGTTGTGAAATTATCGCTGAAATTCTTCAAAGGCCTCTTCTGGAGTGTTAAATTTTCGCTCACGAAGTATTTTATTATCGTGGCAAATAAAAAAAATGCAAAACAGAAGAATGACTTTTTTATTGCTTACGATAAGAGCTCTATATTATTTTCACACTGGTATGATGGCCAATGATTTTCAATAAAGGGAGTTTGTATTGAAATTAACTTCTAAGTCAAAATTCTTACAAGAAAAAGGAGATTATATGTATTTATTCTACAGATAATAATGTTCAGTAGAACCTAGGTTAGTTTTACCGATTTGCAGAGCAGTTTTCATAAATTGTCTGCATTGAAATTGTTTGTCGTTGTATAGTTCGTTGTTAGAAAATAACTGCTATTTTACTACCTTCATAACACATTCTATTCTCTTCTATTCTAGAAATAATGCTTTATCGAAATGTCTTTGACGAAAACATTTTTTATTTTTAATGAACAGAAGGAATAGCAACTTAAATGCCGCTCTCCCTCTTGTGATCCAAAAGGAAAAAAAAAACTGAAATTAACTGCAGCATGCTGGCTTTCCGGTAGTGTTGATAAAGGCAGTTTATATCCTGAGATTTATTTAATAACAACCAGATAATATCACTCTCATGGTAATAGTGTAATATCTTTAAATACCTTTTGTACGTAACTACGATTTGAATTTATTTCTAGTATGGAGGATTCTCCAATAGGGCGAGATGACCATGTTCGGTGGGCCGCGGTTCAACGGTTGATGTTGGAATGTTTCATACATGCTGATCGGCGTGAAAATTTCAATACCACGATTCAGGAATAGTAGTTACTTGGTATAGTTCGTTACTATATAGGTCGGTGTACCTCCGGTAGATGGTGTGTTGCTGTGGTATGTTTGTTTTGCTGTGGTAGATATGTGGAAATCTCACACTAGTCTTGGTAGGACTAGGTACTTGGTAGGTAGGTAGGAACATCATTACTGTAGGAGATACCTCGAGTCCCGTCTGATAACACGTACATAGCAGGACAATACAGCTTCAAAGACAAGGAAAACTTGAAAAAAAAACCCTCTACCTAAACAGAGGCCCATGTTTAGCAGTGAATTGTTAAAGCATGAGCAAAAACTGTCACCTGCGGTATTCCCGGGCCAATACGACCTTCAAACCTTCAAGAAAAGAGCGTACTCCTTCTTAAAAGGCCGGCAACGCACTTGTGACGCCTCTCGTGTTGCAGGTGTCCATGGATGGCGGTAATCGCTTACCATTAGGTGATACGTCTGCTCGTTTGCCTCCTATATCATAAAAAAAGAGATGATAACATATTGGAATCAAATAAAGCTTAAAACATTATACTTGTTATTTCTAAAAAAGCCTTCTGTTCAACATGACATGTATCCAATTGACAACTATCAATATTACTTCGGTGCCTCAATAAATTATTGTCAACTCTATTACTTTGGTGTGCAGGTTACATTTATTTGGTGCAAAACAATATCCAGTATGACATTGCTAAGGATGTAATTTATTTTACATTGGTTTTTTTTGTATGATGCATTTAAGCTGAAAACACGAACACTATCAAGTCATTGAATGTAATACTTAATTTTTTTGTATAATGTTGTATAAGGTTATAATATTGTATTGTATTTCATAATGGAAAAATGTTAAAAGGTCCCTTTTTTAAGTTCTTGTCTATACCTCAGGTATGATATACTTATAAAAATATTTATTTCTAGTCACTCATCCTCAGCTAGGTTATATATATCTTGCTTCTTCAGTTACGTTGTTTAACCTATTGTCCTGAATACCTTGTTTCATACTTTTTCAGTGTCGTTTTTTGACATAGTTGGGCTTTATTTTTTACTTTTTTATTTCAAATGTTTTGGTGCCGTTATAATATGAGAAATATCGAATAAACAGAACAGAAATATTGGACAAAGTCACAAGCAAATGCAAAAAATATAAAATATATTTTTGAAATGTACAAGTAACGGTCTTACTAATGATACCAAACACGGCATATTTATCTTAAACTAAAATTAATTCTCTACTTTATGACCGTTAGACGGCGCCATATTAGATTCAGTGACATATCATACAGCCTTTAACCAGCGGATAATCAAGACATTTCCAACGATACCTCATTTGTCCAGTTCTTATAAGTAGTTGAAGAGCTATGAGGGAACAGATGAACACACATATATATATATATATATATGCATAGCCTGTCACAATCATAACTCTTCTTTGGCTTTGTATAGTCGGGTAAAAATGTAGGTTGATGGTCAATTTAATTTGATGTCTAATTGAAGAAGTACATAGCAAAAATATGATAAAAATTATCACAACATTCTATCAGCCTATAAACGACATGGAAAGAAATGAACCATAATATTAGATAATATTACCTATTTTAATATTACCACTTAGCTTATGAAATTGCCCTATAAGGTAAATGCTTAAATTAATCTGTTGGTCTATTGATCTGTCACCTGAAGTGTTTGTAGTGTGCTTTTAAGATTGTAATCTCTTAGATATTCACGTGAGAAACGAACTAAGAATGTGAGTAATTGATAAACACTAACGAAGTGTCGCTAGGAGACGGGATGTGCTCTTTATTTCAATACCTTAGTGTATTATTATTATTATTGCAAATAACAATTCCGTGGACTAGTTTAGCCCAAAACTAACAATTTTCAATATCTGGATAGTCTGATGATTTAAGTAATCAGTATTTTTATGTTTTTAATAGCGCAGTAACAGTATTATTCTCATTAGTTTTGGTCGAGTTTTTTTTTAAATTTTTATTCAAAATTTTGTATTCTTTTACTAATATTTAAATTTCAAAGTTACTCTGCCTATCTGTTACACTTTCATAGCTGAACCGTTCCATCGATTTTAAATAAATTTGTCACAGAGATATTACTATTATAAATAGAAAGAACATAGGTGACATTTTACTGCGATAATCAAGATAAATGCGGGTTGAGCTATAGATAAAAGTTATCTATTGATAGAAATGCTTAGTGTTACTCAAGCAGCAGTAAATACAGTCCACATTCATAACTTCTTTATGTTTTTCGAACAGCTTTTACGTTTAAAAAACTTATAACGTTTTGAAATGTGTAAAAAACTTTTATTTCAGCGTTATGAACAATTTTGGGACAGCATTTTTGACGGAGTTGCACATTTTATAAAATTCAGACAAAGTCGGACTTTAGTCAGCTTTTTGCTTCTCTTCTTGTTTTCGCTAAAAGCAAAGACACTATTATTTTTGCGAAAACACATTACTTGACAAAACTGTATTGTTATAATAATAATAATAATAATAATAATAACTTTATTTATTTTCTCATCACAGATGTATACAGTACAGTGTAGATTCTTATCTTATACATTTGAACGAACAACGTTATCGAATAGAGAAGAATAAAATAAAATAAAAACTTGTTTCTTATCAAAATCCAACTGCGCTAGGTGATTGCAGTAGAATTTCATTGAAAATAGTTATCACTCATTATGAAGATAGGTATCATATATTCCCATTGTTTGCATTAAATATACTAGAATAATAGAATAGGCTATCAATACACGTGCGTTATTGATTACCTGTTTCGTTTTTAATTAAAAAAAAAACTTTACTCTAATACTGTAGTTATATGTAGATTAACTTTTTTACCGCTGATGTACGCTACCGCTCTTTCAGTTAACCTAACCTGAACTTAGGCTCCAGTTACCTTATTCACAAAGCAATAACCCTCCTTTAGCTTTGATGTAGTCGGGTAAAAAGCAACGAAAAATTTGTTCAAAAGTGATATCCTTTGTGGTGGTCGTATCCCTTGAATCAAACCAGCCTAAATACACCAAACCTAGTATTACCTAAGGTTTATAATAGCTTCACATTTCTGTTACCAAAAAAAACAATTAGCTTAGTAATACAATTTATTCTAAATTTCAATGAATGACAAGATTTTTTATTTTTGCGATTTTAACAACAATATTTACCTTTGTATAATAATACTTCGAAACGTAAATAAAGAAATAGAAATACTTCAGTTCTGTTTAACATAAAATACTTTCAAAAAGTAAAACCCGTCATCGTAAAAAATTATGAAAATTTTAAAGAGCGTACTCCTAAAAAACCCGCAACGCACTTATGATGCCTCTGGTGTTGCGGGTGTGCAGGCGGTAGTAATCGTTTAGCAACAGGAGATACGTGTGCTCGTTTTCCACCTAAAACATTAAAAAAAAATATAGTCTTTATCACCCGGGTCACTATTACGAATCTATTGACACCTCATTTTATAAATCAGGTCAGTAGTTTAGGCGCTACGATAGAAAATGTAAATATACATAGACTGCCAAAATAATACCCTTCTTTTTGTTTTCGCTGTAGTGGGGTAAAAAATGGTAAGGCAAATGAGGCAATATCACACACACACACACACACACCAAATATTGTATAAAGTCAATCTAATTTATTGGAAAATGACAATCTTTATCAATTGAGCCAATAATTTTTGTGTCAAAGATATTAGATGTAGATCACAATCTAATTTCATAATGTTATATTAGTACAAATCAAATTGAACTGTAGCGGAATTCGGATATCGGACATTCGTGATTAATGAACACACACCCAACAATCAACCATAATCATAACATGTAAGGTCAATCATCAGCCTATCGCAGTCCACTGCTGGACATAGGCCTCTCCAATTTCACGCCACTTAGTTCGATCTATGGCTTCTCGCATCCAGCTCCTGCCAGCCGTCTTGCGCAAATCATCGCTCCACCTGGCTTGTGGACGTCCTACACTACGTTTGCCGAGACGCGGTCTCCACTCAAGAACTCGTTTACCCCAACGGTTATCGGTTCTTCGGCAAATGTGGCCAGCCCACTGCCACTTCAGCTTGCTAATCCTGTGGNGTGGTCGCCACCATGACCAGGAATAGCGGGACTACCGGGAACTGGGGGCCGTGGCTTCTGATGCTTACTCATGGAGGGGGTCAGCCCATAATCACCACGCTGGGCAGGCGGGTTGGTGATCGCAGGGCGTAACTTGTTGCACCGGTGACGCTGACATGTAAGGTAATAGCAATATTTTTATTTGAAAGTAATAATTACGAAAGCAATTTAAATGAGTAATTATTTCCATGATTTTTTCATATAATTTCCTTGTTTAGAAACCAATTGATAAGATAAAGCCTAGACAGGAAATTATCTTTAAAAACCAAATATTTCTACAGCGTAAAATTAATTTGCTGAAAATAGTAAACTATTAACTTTCTTTGAATCTAACTCTAAATTATAATAAACCAATTTTTCGCATTCCCCTTAATAAGTGTCTTATGCAATGTATATATGAGCCTGATAAATTGACTCCACTCACCCTGATAGAAAGATGGGAAGCATGAACAGAATCCAAGAGTAATGGTCACCATACTTATGGCAGCCTATTAAGGTGCTTCTGCATCATTATGTCTCTAGTCACGAGACTACGAGTGCGATGTCGAATCTATGAGTAGGAACTCACCAAAGAAACACAAAACCACAAATGGTGTCATCTTAGGTTGGTATTCTGTAAGAACGCAGTAGCAACTCGGTCGCGCCGGCCCGTTCGAGCTGGAATCAGTGTGGCTCTTTTACTTTAAGAAGTTATTAAGGGAACAAACTATAGAAGATAACGTTACTTTAAAGAGTAGGAATAATTGAAACGAACAAATAGACCATATGACTCGTCTGCCGTCTATCTTCATGAAACCTATGTGTGCAGCAGTGGACTTCCTATCGATGATAGTCAAAAATTATATAAGTAAATCGTACCAAGCGTAAAAGTTTCAATTAATAAAAAACGCAATACATTTTAACTTTCATGGTTATTAGAACAATATTTCAAATTGATTTATATTTCAACTATGAATTCAATAAGCAATACGACACTTAACTTTTTGTATTGAACTATTAATGAGTTGCGACTTACACAATCAATGAGTTTAGTACCTTATAGTCCACGTAGTTGTAGAAATCGTTTGAAGTGTTTCAATTGTAGACGTCAATATGTCACAATTACGAAAGGTAAGTGCGAGTATATATTGAATGAAACCAATTTTAAATGGTCTACATAATGATTTATTGTTATGTGTATTTTGTAATTTCATTGTTCTCGAAGGGTCAGTGGCAAAATAGAAACCATGTAATTTACACTCACATAATATTATATTTAACAGAGATTTAATTGCTATCTTTTTGAAATTAGCAATATTTTTTCCTTTTGTTCAGTAACAACAAATAGACTAGAGACTGTAAATGTATTTCTTAAGGTTGGTGTAGAATAGAATATATCAATAGCGAAATAGTGACCCTTTTTTTCCCATGCGGAGATCCCTTGGATACCACCTCCTGTTGTATGTCGGACTCGAACCGACTAAAACCGCATGCCATCGCGGGTACTAGGAGCCGGGGAACCAGGTGCACCCTGGAACCCCGACGTACCTCGAGCCACCCACTGTTTGTAGGTGGCTCCCTCCTGTGTAGGAACCCTCGCGATCTTATTTTGTGCAGAAAAGGGCGCGAGCACTTTATAGGGCTCGCACCGCCACAGCCTTGCGCTTATGGAGGACGGAGATCGTTTAGCGATCCCTGGCATCAGAGTCGTCTGCAGTACCTGGCCCGTTCCCAGGCCTGGCGGGCAGGGAGAGTTCTAAACCTCTCCCGGTCTCGTTCGCAAACATAACTTGTTCGCAGAAAGAGATGGCAGAGTTCCACGCGCTTTCACTCCGCAAGATTGGCACAATCATGTACTCGAGCGAGAGAACCCCCACCCCGATGGCCACCACGAGATCACTTCCACGGATATTCTGCCAGCGTGTGGAGCGCCGTGTCTACGGTATGGCCATCGCAGACACAAGTGCTCACCGAAGCATCCTTTCCCCGTGCTCACCTGTGTCAGCCGGTATGAGAGACTCCCATGATGCCTCTCGAGCCAATCCTTCATAACGGGTCTTACCGCCGCAATAATGACGTGCCCAGTGCTTGGTTGCCCAAGTCGTTCCTTCCATTCCTCCACGAGGACCTGGCGGAGTTGCGATTTCTGATCATCGATTTCTCGAGTCTCAGCGCTCCTACCCAACTCCCGCGCCTCGTTACGCCACTGGTAAAGAGCCGCAAGGGCTCTCGCCTCTAGGTCCCATGGTGGACGAAATAGTGACCCTAGATTTCTAAGTGATCACACACAAAGTAGTAGTAGTACAAACTAAATGTAATGTGTGTAATGTATATAATGTAGAATACACACAATAGCTATGATAAAAAGTTTTGTACATGACTGTGTGGTTTAGGCTTCTCTCTTTCTGCAGAAGGTCCCCATATTTTTAATTAAGACGGAAATCTTTTTAATTAAATCGTAATTAACCGGTTTTCACTTTCTGTGTTCTTTGTTAATCCATTTAATGACTCCATTAATTACATGTAAATTTTAAGAAGTGTCTTAGGAAGCAAACTGCGATATACAAGAATACTTAAAGAGAAGTAAAAGTTTAAGCAATTCTTATGCAAATCTGTCTGCCCTGTTTGGCATAGTAAACCTTAGCCTCCTTTCTAACGAGAAACCTATGTGCAGCAATGATACTGACTTTAAAGTCACAGGAATACCTAGTTTAAGTAATTCCTAGTTAGGGTTTACTCTAATAGTGTGACCTTTACCTTAATCCGTATATTCTTAGCTCTAAGGCAATTGTAAAAGATTATTGATAATAATTAAGATTATTATTATAATGTCATCGCATCATCCACTGCTAGCCACTTTCTTCAATCCAGCGCCCGTACATTGCTATTTTATAGCATTGATGTAAATATTTGTTCATTAACATATAAATATTAGTCAACTCTGGATTAACGACGTCCATACATAGAGTACTATGCTTGAATCCGCAATCACAACTTGCTTTCACCCTTGAAAACAAAAACAAAATGGTCTTCATTGACATATGTCAACGTCATTAACTAATGTTACTAACACAAAAGCTATAAAACGCAATGAGCTGTACAACTAAAATCGAAGATTTCGTTTATTATACCTTCGCTAACATCAATAGCAGTACATTTACTACTTCTCTGTGTATTCTTCGGGATATTTATAGGACAGAACTTATTTCTTTTGTTACAACTTTGTACAAGAAAACATCCAAGTTTGTCTATTAAGAGTGTGATGAAGAGCTGCTAAGGAAACAATATTTTATTAATGACCTGCCATAAAGAAGAGGAAATTCATGTAAACATAACACGAGCACATAAACTGACTACAAATATAGCACTTGTGAGCACATTAGATGTAAGTATACGTACATACATATATCTAATAATTGAAAATCTCATTTGTATTCAGCGTTCTCATTGACATCATTAGTATGAAGGTGAATCTGAAAAGTCACAATCAAAACATTTCGTTATAGGGTCTGAAAAAATATCATATACTTTTTTTAACCCTACTGCCAAGAAATGGTTTTTTCTTTACAAAATGGTTTATTACAATTTTTTGTAACTAAATGAGTTACGAAAAATTGTAGATCTTGTAATAAAACAAAAGAAGCTTTATAATTCCATAGTATTACGGAAAAGGTTATTGAGATTATGTGAGTTACGCCTGTACAAAGTTATTTCGTGTTGAAAAGTATGAAACATCAAACGGTACTCTTAGATTAGATGAATTATAATACTTATAACAAACACAAAAATAGACATTTTAGTTCAAACTATAATTATAAAATATTAGATTTACTAAGTTCTTCACTTACTTACTATTTTCAATAAAAAATCCATTAAGCAAGACTCATTTTAGTCACAGACTTCTATAAACTTTTTTATCAGAACAAAATCCAGAACAGCAAAAAAAATATAAAGCCTATTTCCAACCGCAGCATATTTAGGCCGCGGATAAGCTTACTTATTTGCTTTTCTCTTTAACTTTTTCACTAAGATACAAACGAGAGACTTACGGAATACAAACTAAGTAGGTTAAGCATGTTTTAAACACTTTAGATGTCTTTTTTAATCCCTGCAGAGAGCGAGAGTAGTTGGAAGTTTTAATTCTGTGAAAGACATGTGCTGCTTAAGGCTATATTCCAAAAAACTTTACCCTCGTTGAATATTTTTTTTATGTTTATGGGCCTACTAAAGTGAATTTACTCTGCCTGATGGAAAGCATATGAAGAATCCAAAAGAAGTGGTCACTGCAACAGTGCAGTACGATGATCCACACTATGGCGCCTGATGTGAAGATGCTGCATCATTGGCCTCCGGTCTCGCACTTACCAACGAAAGACGACAGCTTGTATACTGTCATTTTACGTTGATCCTATGCTATGCTCACACGCCTGCTAGGGCACACTGACAAACCTTCACAAAAGCTTGTGCTATGTCGGCATGCCTGACAGTCGCTCTTGGACTTGACAGTCGCTCACAAACTACAAACGCTCGCGCACGCTTCCTTTGATCTGTGTTCAAAAATCGACACCGACTCGGGTCAACAACAAGCTATCACAATCTCACGCAACCCAAGACAAACAGTTCATATACACGCTTGTTTTTGTGGAGGGTTGTCGAGGCGTGACACGCTTATAAACGCACCATTATGTGCGAGGGTAGCACCGCCTCACTCACTAACTGACTTATTGAAGGATCATTAAAATTCTAAAGTATTTGTAGCAAAGATAGAAGCTTCAAAAATATTTTGCAATTTCGTTCTTGTTTTTTAGATACACAAACTGCATATTTGCACTAAATGAATCAGTGCACTTGTATAAGTATAATATGAAATCGCAATAATAGGTGTAGAATGTAGAACGGAATAAAAAGCAACAATGGTATATATACTGAAATTCCGTAAAGTATAAAAGAGACGGAAATGCCTGAAATTGCCATGAAAGAACACTAATTATAGTAAGCTTGATGTTTTCATTGATTATAGTAAGTAATATTTTCTGTACATTCAAAGTATTTATTCAGAATAACAGATACCAAACATATATAAAAACAAATTTTACACAAGGATTAACTTAAACTTAGCTTTAACTTAACTCATAAGACAGAAAGAGTGCTTCAAGAAATCTGTGGATAATATTCGAGAAGTAGAAAGTACTGAAAAGGAAAAATAGTAGGACTATCTCAAAAATAAATGAGATGCCTTCAAAAACATAACTTGTAAAAAAACTTGTGAGACCCGTGTAATAGCAAGTCCAAATAAAGAGATTGACTTGGCAATCGCACTAAACAATCCAATTAAATAAAATATAATCTCTCTCTCTCTCTCATTGTAAGGGCTAATCCCTTGTCGGTGGAGAAATTACCACACCTATCTATTTTCTGCGATATCAAGAGGTCAAACAGTGACCTCTTGATAGGCCACGACCCCTATTTTCTCCTTTACTCGCTGTATATAACTTATTCTAGATCTTCCTCATTTTCTCTTGCCTCCTATCTTTCTCTCTAGAATTATATTATAAGTAACGATCCCAACCTCGAATAATATATATTATAATCTTAATAATCAAGTAAATGATTGATTCACATTAAATAATATTAATTTCTTGGCGACTTCCGTTTGTCAGCTTCCGGCACTGCCTACAAATATTGTTAAAGACGTCTGTTCTCTTTTTATACAATGGTACTTTCGGCGTAATAAATCTTTAATGTTACAGAATGCTGTTTTATCAAATAATAATTGTATGTTAATAATTATTAGAATAATTATAATAAACGAAGTTTTATATTATCTGCATGTTTGGGAATTTAGTATTGAATTGGGTTCGCTGTCAGATATCATAAAATGTTGTGAGACATTCATATCCTAAGTCTACTTGATGTGCATTGGAGAATATTATAAGTTTGTGCTAATATAATGCGTTGCTGGACTGCCATCTTGACTATGCACGTTACAATTGTTTTAAACAGATTGTCGTACCTTATCAAACAGCCAACCATTTTGTCTCTTCTGTCGTCAAGAGTTTAACATAATATATTTTTATATATTATTGTTTTATTTTTTGTTGTTGTATTACTTATGAGATACATTCTGTTTTCATTACATAGACACCTATCTATATTTAGCTTTTTGTTATGATTTTCTATTAATAACGTGAGTTCTTTTTTCTGTATCGCAGTTAAGTAATATGAGTGTTATATATTTGTGTTTTCTCATGTAAGTGAATTTGTATTTATATTCTTTATGAGAAATAAACGATCTTAAACCTGATTTATGTATATCCAGCTACGGATATAAATGATGATGACTATCTACATTTAAAACATATTTATATTTATAGGCTTGCCTCGGTGGTGAAGTGCTTGAGGTTTCGGGTTCGATTCCCGGGCCGGAGCAAGTTTTTTTATGATCTGCATATACTTATTTCGGTGTTTAAGTTTTTTTTTAATGGAATAGGGGGCAAACGAGCAGACGTATCGCCTGATAGGTAGCGATTACCGCCGCCCATGGACACTCATAACGCCAAAGGTGTCACAAGTGCGTTGCCGGCCTTGGGGGATGGGGAGGTGGAGGGGATCCGGCATCCTCACTCACTCGGTGAAACACAGCGCAGGCGCTGTTTCACACCGATTTTCTGTGAGGCAACGTGTCAAACGTCCAAAATATTTATTTGTAGATATAAGTATAGAGGTTTAGTAATTTGTTTCGCTATGGTTTTTGAACCAACGTAATACCATGTTAAATCTAGTGTCTCAACCGACTGAAGACAACTTCACGACTTCATCAGGTAAATTGTTGTTTGTATTAAACTAAAGACGAAGAAACGAAATATATATGTTTCATAAAAGGCAGCACTAATTAGAAACTTCCGCTTCCGCCTCTGCAACAATTTGTGACTCAATTTTTTTGTTTTAATGAACTCACATCGCAGTATAGTTTCGTTGGAGAAGTTGTGTTTCTGTCTTTTGATGTTAAAGTTTACTAGTGTGTAACGGAGACGCTGTTACACACTACCTATCATATTATAATCATGTGTCATTACTCTTTTCGAAAAAACAATTAAATGAATCAAGAAATAACAAACCCATTGCCATTCAAACTTCGAACAACAATTTACCATAAACTTTTGGTGAAAATAAATAAGTTTCATTTCATAGTAAAAAAAATATAAATATAGCTATTTAAAAATACTTACAAAAATAGTAAATATAGATATTTAAGGTATTGTTTTATCGTTAAAGCAACAGGACAATCTTGTTTAATATTGATAAGCAATGTTTTGTAGTTAGAAACATACTATACCTAAGTATTGTTAATATTTAAGCCATGTAAAACAATTCACATACCAAAACCTGTTAACATTATATTATTACACAAGTAAATTAGAGTAATATTCAATTATAATAATAATAATCTCAACTCACTCAAATGAACTCCACTTGGCCTAGGCCCGTGGTTTTCATTAAAATACCGAAATTCAGATTTCGAGAAAAATAAACGCACAAATAATAATAATAAATCGCTTTATTGTACACCAGATAATGAAGTACATAACTCGACTAAAATGTCGGTAGCACAATTGGCGGCTTTATTGCTCAACGGCAATCTCTTCCAGGCAACCTCATACAAGTAAAATATAACATATGGAATACGCGATTCAGTCTCAGGAGAAAGCTCACATAGCAAGGAGATTCTAAGATACGACAAACGAAACATAAGATTGCAATTTTACGCCACAATAAAGTTAAAAAATGATATTACAGCAACTCGCTATCACTAGATTATATTGCAAAAAAGAAGTAATTCATTAACTGAATCTTTTTTCATATTGTTAAGCAAAACGACCGAGACCATATGTAGTTTTGTGTAGTTTGTCGTAACTATTTTTATTTTGTTCAAGAAGCGATATTGATATCGCTTGCTAAATTTTAGGTTTTTATTCAGCAATCTAAAGTTGATAAACACCTTTTATGAGTTATATGGAAGCCAGATTTTTATAAAGCTACATTCTCTATTTAATTACTAGCTCTGCTACTTCTGATACCTCTAAAAATATGTTTATAAAGTTTCATGATGATCAGTTGAATAGTTTTGTCGTAAAAGCGTAACAAAGAAACTAACATTCACGTTTATAATATTAGTTAATTATTATACCCAACTAGTACTTCATGTGGAGATTCACGAAACATTTATTCCACGTTCGCCGTGAATGTATACACGACAATAGCTCAAGTTTTGCAACATCAAGTGCAGGAGATTCGTGAGTACGCCTGTGAATAAGGGTTGGGCTATGAAACGAGATAGTTACTAAAAGGACTTAAAAAGAAAAAGAAAAAAAAACGTGTAAAAAGAAACAGATTTTTTTTAATGAAGTTAAGTAACCTAACAGTAAAGTAACCCTTTACTGATTGAATGAGATCTTACTGTTAAATACTGTAGACATTTATAATCACTTTGAAGTATTTTACATGCATAAGAAACTATACTACAATCATTTATTGAATTAAAATATAAATTCATATTTTCGAATGAAGTTTTTGTTGTTACTGGGAAGAATCTGTTAATTTATCGTAAAAAATATATTCTAACATGTTTTCATTGTTTTTGCTTTAAATCTGCTTTATTAGTAACATCCAAAATTAAATTGATTTTTAAAAAACACTATTAATTTCTTACCGTTTTTACCTGTAGTGCAGAGTCTACGGTGCACACGGGCTCAGCAGTGTTAGGGGCGCCGGCCGCGGGACATTTAAATGAATCTGCGCGCTTACTAAATGGCGCTTGAGTAATGATTGCACACGGTCGCTTCACGGCGCTAGAGACGCCTGTGATACTACACTCTTACATTCTGTATTATAGATTCACTGAGTTATACTCGAAATCTATGTTACATACCCTTCATTCAATTTATTGTAAAAAAAATAATCTACATATCATAAAAGTGCTAAGGAATCGTCTAATATGAAACCGTCCTATTCAATTTAAGTTGGTTAAAATCAAGAACGTCTATATTAAAAAAAAATAATGAAAGTTTAAATGAAGTTAAATGATACACTGAAATTTATTACCATCAAAAACAAACTAAGATTTTATTCTAACAAAATAGTTTGCCATAGTTTATGGTTCACAAAAAAACGAACATTCCTGCCTCGTCTAGAATCATTCTTAAAGTACTCGTAATTCGCTACTTTCGTGGTTCCACTTAAATTGTGTAACAAATGAACCTTTGCAGCTTATTATTTTGCACTGCTAACATTACGTGGTATTCAAACTATTTTACAATTTTGTTGAAGCCAATTTATCTTTTACCTGTAATGTTTGCCATGATTCTTGTGGCATTCTATTCTAGCAATGATGGAAGCAGGATAATTCGTTACTTTTTAAGTAGATATCACTGATCTTTACTTAATTTGAGTAATTATCAAGAATGATTTTATAAATTTGCATAATATTTTAGAATTACTTATTTATTAAGAAACCTTTTTTGAAAACTTTACCTATTCGTCAAGAAGATGTAAACGAGCTTTGAACGAGCAACCCACTGATGCAGAACACCACTAGGCCACCCATTTTGTGGGTCACCATACTGCATTGTTGCATGTCTGCATTCGCAATGAGTATGGTGACCACCATTCTTGGATTCTGCTTATGTTTTCCATCGGCAGAGTAGAGTCATTTTGGCAGGCTAATAAACAAAATATCCCAGGCTTACAGACGTGTGGGACGTGTCATATTTTTCTCAAGTCTTGTCTGCAGCTGAAGCAGCTTGATTTAGTTAACATCGTTGCGAGTTCAGTAAGTATTTCAGGGCTTTTGACCTCAACTGCAAAATGAGGAAGTGTAATTAATATATGCTCTCTCCATTCTGGATTGAAGTACTTTCTTGGTTACTTAGTAAAACATATCTTACACATTTTGTTTTTCGAAAATCTCGTGTGTTGATATTAAATTTCTTAAAACTTAGTAAAGTTAGTAACAGCTGTAAATATTAAAAACGTAATTGAGATGCCAAATTCCAGAACAAATTTGTAAATCATTTTCTTTTGAAAATTTCCTTGTACACAACAACGCTCTTAGCTTGTTGAGTCTAGGAAAACCGCAGTGTATACGTATCATTCAAAAGAAATGAACAATACAAATTTTATAGATAACGTAACCTTTCGTAGATAGATCGCGTGCCTTCATTGACTGACAGTAGATCAATTACACTGAGTACCCCGTAGCACAAGCTGTAATTAAACTTTAATTAGACCTGAAACAAGGCCTTTAAAGGACTGATGAATAGATTGAAATTGATACAATTTTTCTGTATACACTTCGAAATAGACAATAATCATTGCTTCTGTTGGTAAAGTAATATACATGACGTAACATTGTATGACTAAATACTAGAACAGCTATAAATATTCTTTTAAACGATGTAGTACAAAAAAAATAACATCCAAAAATCTTACAACCTTTTTCAAATGGATTGCACAAAAACTTAGCTTTATCTGAAATCAATTCAAAACTTTAACGATTCGGGAAAGAAGAATTAAAATGATGCATACAAGTTATATTTTAAGCTTGTAGTTCGGAAAACCAACTTAGACTTCGGTATACAAAGCTTATCGTAACATTTATCTTGAGATATTATCTTACATACATCCTTCTTATATTCCTACTTAATTTCGAATCTCGTAAAACCTGTAGGTATCGCCAGTCTTTGTATATATATGATTTGAAATTGAAATCACGATTGATGTAAGGAAGATTATAGATGAAACCATAGTCAAAAATATCTGCATTTGGGTCAACCATAGCAACTTTGCCTACTTTGAATGTTGTTTTATATTTGAGTCTAACAAAAAAGGGTTAACCTTTTGATATTCAATAGTTAATTATCGATACATACTTTACACTGAGTGCCTAATTAAATTATCTCCGGCATCTACCGATAGCATCGCTTACTGTGCGTGTCAAGATTTCCACGGCTGACATTAAGATGTTATCTAATAAGATTGAACGTTGTTTTATTTTTAATTAGAATATAATTATAACTTGTTTCAAATGTAGGTTACCGGAACAAATGTAGGCAATTTTTTACTGTCTTAAAAACTCAACTTTAGGTAGTTAAGTGTTGTTTTTCGATTTCAATGTTAAATGTTTGATTAGCTTTTATTATAAAAACAATGAGTTTGCAGTTCTAGAAGTTTGATTGTTGCTGATACCTAGATATCTTAGGCTTGTTGGAGGTAAATAGTGAACGAGGGAATTTTATATTCAGAACTAAGTGTTTGTCGTTGCTGTCCTATATCTAAGATCGCTGTCTGACGATACGATATCCAGTGATAACACCTCTTAAGCTTTTTCTGAAAGCTTAACTTTTAAATCGAACCAAATCCGAACGATAGCTTCACTTCAACAAAATTACAGTTAAAATAAAAACGTATGAATAATTATCTATATTAATATTATTATTATTAATATTATTATATTAATTAATATCCTGGAATCAATTGTGGATGGTTTTAGGTCCATTTATTACTAAACCTGTCCTTTAATGGACTTAAAGGTAAACAACTATTGTCTCTGTGTCTGTCAAGTATTGCACAACGTTTAAGAAGTTCAGTTCATAAAACTTGAATCATTTCAATTGCACCTTCTTGCTGCTTCGTATAAAAGAACTGACTATAATTCAGCAATTCAGCTTCAACAAAATCAGACCTTAACCCACTCGCAGTATGCTTCTTTATCTTAAACAATAAAATTAGAGGTCTAGGCTGAATAACTGTATTAAATATAAACATACAATAACGTAAGGTTCCTTGAAGGGCTCCTAAACAAATCTTCAGAAAAATAAACATCATTTGGCTTCTAGAGTTTACTTTGCTATAACAAAGACGTACGCAGTAATTTCAGCTTGTGTAATCTTTACAAATTGTTACTTTATGATAATGATTTGTTGTGATATTACAATTAAGGGTTTTCCACAAAATTCAACTATCATAATTTTGGGTTATTAGAATAAACTGATCCTGTAGAATAATAACAATTAATAAATGTTTTATCAAATTACAGTTTCGTCGAGCTCGGAACAAGAGTTCGTGTTTAAATTATTTATAACTTTTTTATAATTCAACGATTACTTTATTTCTATTTATTATTAAATATATCTAGCTTTAACTTGAAGTTTACTATATATTCTTTTCTGCACCACTTCTGATTTCAGAGATGACTTACTATTAATATGAAAAGAAAAAACACAGGTTCAGAATTTGAGATCTCAAAAGTCAGAGTAAACTGCAATATATAATAATCATGCTCTTATAAGCCGTCAACATCGTACCAAGGAATTATCTTAGGGTTTTATGCCCTGCGGCTGTATAAAACAGATACTAATTTTATATTCTGAGTTTTTCGAAAAAAGTTTCTGAAAATCAGAACATTGAACGTTAAAGTCAGATGTATTATCAACGATTCAAAATGATCGAAGTAGCACAAAGTATCTTAAACAATAAAACATTGATAACGTTATATATGACAGTGTAACAAACCACCTTATATTTATAATAAAAACAGAATAATAACGATAACACAGTCAAGTGATGTGTGTAATTTCCATACACATAATCAAAATAATGGAGGTTAAATATTGATATATTACGAGAGACGACACGAGAGAGGTTTATCAATTACGTCACACATTCGGTAAGTGATACACCCATATTGTCTCCGGTTATTGTCATCTCGCTAATAGCGAATACTTGCACAGATATTATCAAGTAACTTGAATTATTCAAGTTTCATACACTCAATAAATTTCATTTATGAGATGGCAAATTTGTATGTGTATTTTTTAATTGTTTATAAGCAAATTATCGTAAAACATTGTTATTGACGTTTAGACGCCGCTTTAGTTTTAGATTGTTGTGGCAAAAACAAGTAATTGGTGATAATAATACTACACTTTTATCTATGCCTACTCCTTCCTTTTCAATAGTTTATTAACATTTTTATACATCCTCTTCTTCCTAGCCTTTATAAATATCAAGATTATCGAGGGTTGGTTTCTAGTCACCGCTGTGGGTGGTGGCTCTGACGTCCAGAATAGGGCCCATCCACAGAGTATATTTTCGGTCAGATCTATGGCCATTCGTAGTTACCGAACGGTATCGATAGAGGCAGCGTGCGCCTTGACCGTAAACACGAGACCCTTTCCTTTCGACTGACGCAGGTCCTTTCCGGGCACGGTTGCTTGAGGAGGTACTGGCACTCGGTCGTTAGGAGGGAATTGAGTCCAGCCTGCCACAAGAACGACTTCAGTGAGGACTCGGCCCACCACGCGCTGGCGGTTTGCCTCGCCTGGGCGTCGCAGCGTCGTGCCCTCACTGCGGACATCGGAGGAGATCTTTCGCTACCGGCTGTCATTCGCAACCTTCTGCGAAGACTTCATTTTGCAGAAGGAGGTGGCGGAGAGTACGCCGGGTTACCTTCACTCGAACTCAATTCGCTGCCGTCAGTGGAGGCACTTTTACCAGCGCCTCATGCCACTTTGGGTGTGGCTTGGATGGTCGGGACGAGTTTTCCGCACCATCCACTTCAGTAGTCACCTGCGAGGAGGCGACGTTGCATGTGTGCCGTACGTCACCTAATTAGAGAGAATACCAGTAAACGATACCCGTTACAGTGCGGGCAGGCGTGAGGGGTCCCTCCTTCTTTAGGCACAGAGTGGCACACCGTGTGTATTTGGCCCCCATGGGCCGTCACCCCACCGGGGTTCCACACGTTAAAAAAGGGTCAGTTTCCAGTTCTGCCAGTTTTCATCCGAATGACAGTTTTTCCAGAGTAATTGGTATCGGACTTGGAAGAGTTCGCAAATCGCGATAAGGACGCCATTTGTACAAGTTTTTTGTTTTGTTGAAATTTTACACACTGTTGTTGTATCTTTATGTTAACGTACAATGAAGAGTTCTATTTGTCGGACCTTCTAAGTATTGAATTCGAAGGATCAACTAGCTGTCAATATATTGGAGGGCCGTGGGAGAGCCACGCTTCGGCATGCATGGGCCGGCTCGACCGGAGTGTACCACGGCCTCACAGAAAACCGGTGTGAAACAGCACCTGCGCTGTGTTTCACCGAGTGAGTGAGGATGCCGGAGACCCATAATCCAACCCTTCCCCTCATCCCCTCTCCGTCCCCCAAGGTCGGCAACGCACTTTTGATACCTCTGGCGTTACGGATGTCCATGAGCGGCGGTAATCGCTTACCATCAGGCGATACGTCTGTTCGTAGGCCCCTTTTCCACAAAAAAAGGGCACTGACGGGCGTGAAAAATCATCAAACTTCCATGCTTTGGACTTTTTTTTCATACTATTTATTCCTTTCTCATATATTCACCAAACATAGTATTATATTACCACGCATTAGTGTGATTATTATACGAAAATTTATTTAAAGATCTTCTCCGTGCTCAAGTCATTAAAACTTCATGTTACTATAAAATCCCTACCTGCCTAGCCGATATTTCAATTGTCTGCCAAGGTACTTAATTAATACTGATGTTTACTTACCTACTCGTAAAGGTATTTAACGACTGACATGTGGATGTTTGATAACATTACTATAGTTTACGCATCGTTGGAAGTGTCACATCTTGTCAATATAACGTGTTACATACATATGCATATATTAAGCACAGTTTACTAATGGAAAAATAGGAATTAATTCGGAAATCTCTTGTGAACGTACAATTACTATAGTTTGTTATTTATTAAAAAGACAACTTCCTCACTATCCTGTGTAGTGGTAAACTTTTCAAACTTACATGGAGTTAAAAATAAGACCCGGACTTGGAAATATTCGTGGATTATAGACTCGTAAGGATCGAATCGATAATACTCAGTGCAATATCATCTTGAAAACAGCTCCAGTCTCTATTTATTATGATTAAATTTCCATACTCGACACATAAATCTCACACAAATTCTGCATACTGCATGCGAGTTTCTTCTACTTTAAATGATTTTGTTGTTGAACTTTTTAGAACAAATTCACGTGGACGTAGCATACACTAGTAAATTGCTATGAGATTTGCTCGAAGGCTTACAACGTCCCATGACTCTTGGTGAACAGAAAGTTTTGCAAACTGGGGCTGCAACTCTCCCAAGTAATAACTATTGTGTCCGTACATATGCGCTGTAGCAATTCGAATTCTCAAGTTTTTGAACACAAGTCGCGTGTGTTTGTTTGTATAATAAAGTCAAAATTGTAGCAATACTATATAGAGAAGACATTTGAAACATTTTTACAGTGTAGCGATGCGATAGTTTAATACGCTGTCGTGTTAAGAACCCTCAAGAAAAAAATCTAAATTCGTACTACCTGTAGATCCCTACCACCGACCTGCAGCGTATTCTGATGCGCATACACGTTTTTATCATCATTCAACCTTAGGATACGCTCGTCATAAAATTTAGCGTTCATATTTGTGAAGCGTCAAATTATTTATTAACCACTTCTAACAGTAACTGAACATTTCATTAGCCATATTAGTACCTATTTATTATGAATAAGATCATACTCGTAAAATACTATTGTTTCTATTTGGTACCAAATGATTATATTCTGGAATAGTACGTAATTAACTTTATCAGCTTATTAAATATTAATAGCGATCTGTCACATAATTTTCATATTTTCAATAGAAGAATATTATATTAAAACCCTTCTGATTATTGTGAACAGCCTTTAGATTTCTGCCAAACTTAGGTGTTTCAGTTGAAAGGAAGTTTTTGCTTAATATACAACGACGACGAGCCAGTCCCATCTCCTAGTATACTCTCTAATTAGGCGACGTACGGCACATACGAAACGTCGCCTCCTCGCGGGTGACCACTAATATACCTAATACTAGATGACCTAATACTAGACGAGACAGTTAGGGATTGTTTCAAGTACTGCTTCCTTTGTCAGTGATATTATCCTAAGTAGTTTACTGACATATTCACCTCTTATGATACTCATGGGATAAATAATGGTCGTGACACTCTAATCTGTCACTGCATGGATTAGATACCACACGGGTATAAAATTAAAATCAGTAGGTAGGAATTAAATTTTAATATTGACATAATTGCATCGCTACAGAAGTGCATTGATAATTTGACATTTAAATTGTGACATAAATACAGCGAGATTAGAATTTCAAAGAACATTCTAATGACTAATACCTGCAATAACAAAACTAACGAGATATATTAGTGTCAGTCTAGTATACTATTATTGAATACATATTGCGCACACTCGCATTTAATATTTTTATAACTTTAAAATTAATTTTAACAGTAAGTTATACCATGAGGTATTTATTGTAATTCTCACTATCTAGAAAATATTGCGACGTGTACCCATTTATTAAGGTATATTTCAATAGACCAAGTCAGTCTAGAAACCGTTGTCGACGCTCCTTAATCGATGGGTATAAGCGATTATCTCTGTCCTTTTATCGTTTTCTCTTGTAACCTTCCTGTTGCGGTTAATTATTTTCCTAGACCTTTTTTTAATACCACAAAGTGATAAAAATGGAATGGAAATTGTAATTCTACTATACTAGTGAGTCAAGTGGATACTTATTAAACCGATGATTACTACTGTAAGCGCGAATATTTCTAATTTTTAAAGACAACCCCCGCATTTTGAGACAATTCCTATATTGCGCGGGACTTTAAAAACAAAGGTGAAACCGATACAAAGAATGCCCAGACTCAGAACAACAATTTATGGATCACACAAAGTGTTGTCCCATAAAGGATTTGAACCCACGACACTTGGCGCCGTAGAAAGCGGCGTGGCGACTGCTTAAACCTATAGGCCAACCGTGCTGTCACTTATATGCTTATACTTAGATATGGTTATACATGTAGTAGATAATCTTTAATAAAAGACGTATATAAGAGATATCTCAAATATTGAATGCTCCCTGCCTAACATAGACGGCCTCAGTATTGAATAAACGAATGAGTTTGTTGATCACCGCATCAGTGAACGTTCGTATTTTTGTAAACTTCTTAAATTTGCTTTGTCCAAAATCGATATCGATCGATTACTGCACTGACAATTATATGTAAGTATAAATAGTTTTTTTTTCTCTCGGAACATTTTGTATTTATAATCGATTCATTTAAAAACAGTTTAAGGTAACGGAAGTTAATTTAACATTGACTGTTCAACGGCTGTTAATATACTTCAGTTTCTGCCTATGTTATGACACATTACTCTCGGAATAAGACATTAATCATTTTTTTAATAATTAAAAATCAACCAATTAGTTTTTTGACGTATCGATAATATTTATATTTGCATTACATTATAATATATGTTTATTAATTATCACATACGCATGAGTGGGTGACAAAAACATATTATGTAATGTTACATTTGCTTCGTTGCTAAGTGGAGTGGTTGTATTATTATACCTATAATTATATATATCTATTTATTTTTTCTTTTATATTATGGGACCTGTTTTTGCAGTTTGGTGGGTGATAATTATTGTAAGTTGAACTCGCTTCGAATAAATTATTTATGCATTTATTTTATGTTGTTCAACTTTTTGCAAAATTTAAAATAGAAAATATGACAAGGTTTGTTTTATGAAAACTTTGTTTTTTTAGGTATTCAAAGATATATGTATATTACTCGTACTCGTATTTTCATGTTTAACGCTTTTTCAAACGTCATTTGACCAAATTGATCCTGTTTGAAAGAACACTTCGTTATACTTTGACTACCTCGTTGGTGTGGTGGTTGGCGTATGCGGCTGCTGATCATGAGGTCTTGCCTTCGGCTCTAGGAGTCGGACCAAATATTTGTATGATCTGCAAATATTAGTTTCAGATTTTGGTGTTTCTATCTATCATATGTATATATTTGCAAATATATATATATATATATATATTATAAATTTATGTTTGTAGTCTAGTCCCATGATACACGCTTTGCTTACTTTGGGACTAGATGACATGGTGTGTGATAAATGCCAGAAAAATATTTATTTTGTATATACTATATTGTGTGTATTATACTTTATTTTGTAAAATTATAATTTGAAATATGGAAATCGATACGATTACATTTGTAACTCAGCGTGCTATGGAGAGGTCTATGCTCGGCGTTTATCTAAGGGATCGCATTAGAAACGAGGTGATTCGACAAAGAACCAGGGTCATTGACGTAGCCCACAGGATTAGCAAGCTGAAGTGGCAGTGGGCTGGCCATATTTGCCGAAGAACCGATAACCGTTGGGGTAAACGAGTTCTTGAGTGGAGACCGCGTCTCGGCAAACGTAGTGTAGGACGTTCACAAGCCAGGTGGAGCGATGATTTGCAAAGGATAGCTGGCAGGATCTGGATGCAAGAAGCCATAGATCGAACTAAGTGGCGTGAAATTGGAGAGGCCTATGTCCAGCAGTGGACTGCGATAGGCTGATGATTGACATTTGTTACTGATTACTATGCTATGCTGATCATTAAATACCTGTGAGTATCCTTGGAATACATAATATAGTTTATCTAAGATCTTAAAAATAGAGAACCATATCGATCACATTCACGCGACACGATGCGTTAATATGGCATAATTTGCATATAATATTTTAACAAGCAAAAACTTAGTATTGATTAATGACAACTTTTTTGTGCAAAAAAGTTTTAGTAGAATATTCACATGCAATGTGAATAGTATGTAATGTATATCGATTTTGATGATTTTATTTCTTGATGGATTATGAATATTCGATTTTATCAAGTATGATTCATTCACCGAGATTCCTTCGATTTAGATCTAAAATCATTTGAATATAACTCATCCACAATTCATTCATTCATTGTCTCACTGCTGGCCTTGAGTTTCCTCTCAGGAGAAGGATAAGGCCATTTGTCCCCATGCAGATCCAGTGCGGGTAATAATAATAGCGTAATCTAGCCGTTGGATATTTTCAAGCCGCCCATAGGCCTCCAACCCTAGTTAAAGGATATGAAGCCTAGCTTCACGACTGTTATCGTATGATAACAACCGTGACCGACTGCTTAAAGTGACTACCGGGAATCACGGAGACACTCATGATTGTTTCTAATCACCGAGCGCAACGACAGACCGTGTGCTTCATAGCCTAGTTCCATTAAAGTATCCGAATATCAATTAATGATAATAACAATACAGAGGATGAAATTTTTGAATAAATAAAATGTTTTTTTTTCTCAAAAAAATAATATTTAGCTTCACGAAAGTTTTCTCATAACTTTTTATTTTACATCGGAAGGCTGGTTTATTTTTTTAATTATACCCTTTCTTTTACAGTTCACTGATATTAAACCAAAAATAAATTGTTCCCTAAGTTATTGCACAGTTAACAGCTTTTTTGAAAACAGTTATTTTAAACATTTCTTTTCCTGCAGTTTTTGCTATCAACTTTTTTCGATACAGTTTTAGTCCCCAACCCGCACTTGGCCAGCATGGGGATGTATGGCCTTAACCATCTCCTGAGGGGAGACCCGAGCCCAGCAGTGGGACATTATGGGTTGTTGATTGATTAATTCATTTAGTTCAAATATGAATCGTTTTGTTTTTTCATGCAAATTTATGATCCACTATAAAAATGCATATTATCACCCGACGACGGCAAAGCTAAAAGAGAGTTATGATTTTAACAGGCTATGTATATATGTATGTATTATTAAAACTGGACAAATGAGCTATTGTTAAAATGGTCTTGATCATCCATTGGTTGAAGGCTATATGACGAGTAACTGAATCTAATGTGGTGCCCTCTAGTGGTAAGAAATTACTGTGCTATACATTTTAGTGATCCATTTTTATTTATCGGTCGCCCTCCTGGGCCCGCTCCGCCACCTCATTCCGCGAAATGACGTCTTTGCGGAAGGTTGCGACCGCGATAAGCAGCTGTGATTACCGGCCATGGAGCGAATGACATCCGGTAGCGAGAGGTCTCCTACTGATGATTGCAGTGGGGGCCCGACGCTGCGTTGCCCAAGCGGGGCAAGCCGCCAGCGTGCTCTAGGGCAAGTCCTCACTGCAATCGCAGTTCTGACAGGCGGGACTCAATTCTCTCCTAACGACCGATTGCGATACTTCCTGAAGCAACCATGCCTTTCGTGAAAGGGCCTTCGTCAGTCAATAATTTATTCATCTGAGAATTTTTGTGAATTCCAATTTAAAACCAAATTGAGAATACTTATTCAATAAAGTTCAAAATCAAGATTTACATAAAAAAATTGTATTAAAAGAATTTTTTGGAATGGAAAAAAGGGAGGTGGGTTTTTATTCGTATCTTAGCGATATGGGTATCAAATGAAAGATGGTGAAAATATATTAAACCAATTAAGTAATAAATCCGAGTAGATGTTTGATAAGCTTGATGACCATAATTGAATAAAAAATCGGTAAATTAAACTAAAAAGTCTAAAAAAATTATTATAAAAAATCGACTTAATAATGCACTATCCCATTCGAATTTTATATATATATATATATATATATATATATATATATTGTGATACTTTTCATTACTTTTGAGAGAACGGGGTTTTTGTTTTATGTATATTTTTTATGTAATGATGGTAAGAAGTTTTAATTATTTCACGTAGACAAGTTAATTTAAAGGAAAAGATATTCTCATCTATATTTTATATGACACTAGAAATACCCGATATAGAATCTATCAAGGGACTCTGAATAGGTGTCATTAAGAGGTTTTACCGGTTAGCATCGGGTTCCAAAAGTATGTTTACATCTTAAATGTTTTACCATGCTCAGCCTCATTTAAACATTCCTCTTTTTATTTGAAATTATATGTCAACTTGACAACATTACCGAAAAACACATTGACGAAAAATCAAAGGTGATCCGTTTATTAAAAAAACAATATTAAAATATTATCACTTGCACAACTTTTTTCATATCATGGTTTTATCAAATTTTTGTAGCAGATTATTCTTAGGAAAGCATGTTTTTTCCATGTAAGTAAATGTTTTTCATATATTTTGTAAAGCCAGCAAGAAATGGCAAGTTTTACTAACATGATGTTGTAATATACTCTTCTACACTTTGTTCCTTGTTTCTATAAAACGAATTAAAAGGAATTGTAAATATGTTAGCAACATTTTAACAGTTTCTTAATAGCTATACAATTTAAGTTCATCATGTTTGTCTGTTCCTCCTACAACAACTAAAATGTTATCATGATTACCAAGTTTAAATTTTAATTTAAATAACTATTACTAAATATTAATGTTTCTGTTCAATTTACCAATAATTTGATTCTTTTAAAAAATCAGTCACGTATAAAATTAAATTGGTCATTTATTAAGATATAAGTTTGGACAAAGCAAATCTGCCAGAACTAATTACTTTAAGACTTGATATATTTCTGACTGACTGCCTCTGTGGCGCAGCACTACCGTATGCGACTGCTGTTCTGGAGGTCTCGGGTTCGATTCCCGAGTCGGATCAAATGTTTGTATGATCTACGAATGTTTGTTTCGGAGTTTGGGTGTTTTCTATATATGATATGTATGTATTGACAAATAAAAGTATACATGTATTTATATTAAGTTGTTTAGTACTATGGGTACTACTTTTACTACTTTTTTATATACAAGCTCTGCTTAGTTTGGGACTGGATGGCGTTGTATGTTAGATGTCCGAAATATTTATTATTTATTTATTTATTATTTCATACACGGGAATCTAATCCCAAACTATACATAGCATTTTTTTTTACGTGTGGAAATCCCCTCGGGCCTTCACCCCACCGGGGTTTGCGGCGGGGCGGTGTGTCGGAATCGAACCGACTAAAACCACACGGTGTGCCACTCTGCGCCTGAGACGGGAGAGATCCGGGAACCGCTTTCTTACGCCATCCGGACACCTCCCAGCGCTTGCCCGCAATGAAGCGGGCACCGTCTGATGGTAAAAAGTCTCAATTTAGGCGACGTACGGCACACGTGTAACGTCGCCCCCTCGCTAAACTATACAGAGCCTGTGGTAACCAGATTGCGGAAAAACAAAATTATACATTTCTAAATACTAAATTATGTAAAATTATACCTAGAAACATCAAATGGCCCAATTCATCATAGAATATTTATCCAAAAAATCGAACTTACAACTTTTCTCATGGCAACCAGGGCCACTAACTATCGGAGCAATAAGAAGACCCATATATGTATAATGTTCATAATAATTTTGTTAAAAGTGTTTTAACTAGGTTTTATTACAGTTTTCAGCGTCTTTCCATAACTAGGCTGACTGAAAATGTTTATAGTCGCTGTAATGTTTATGGTTCCCGTATTTTAAATCAAGTTCAAAACCGAACTATTTTTAAAGGTTCTAAACTACCTCAAAGTATAGAGTACAGTAAAAAACAGTTGGTTGGGTAAGATATGTAAATATATTTATTATTTTTTTGGTTAGGGAGCAAACACGCTGATGGATCGCTTTGCTGGCCTTTTTAAAAAGAAGGAGATCGCTCTTATTTTGAAGATTTAAGGTTGTATTGGTCAGGGAATATTTCATTACCCATCTTATTTTTAACAGATTCAGCGTTTGCGCATCTTAGTATCATGCACGTTCAAAACTAATTTAATTCTCAATAAAATGTAAAAATTGCTGATCTAGTTCGAAAATTTACAACTATCTTTAATAATTACACGTTAGTCAAGTACACTGATATTAGATTCTACTCTTGTGACTCTGTAAAGTTATACTGGTGTGCGTCAGAAAAACTAATTATGGCAAGTGCTTAAATGTGATTTTGTTCTTTTCGCAACGTATTTAGAGGAAGGTAGATAACATATAAAAATACGCTGTTATACTTATCTGTGTTTAGATTTTGCTTTGCCTAGGTTCTGCTTCGTGGTGTCTAAGTTCTCATAAAAAGTTATACCTCTGAGGGACTAGTCTGATTTTATTTTTAATCTACACGGTTTCAATACTGCAGTTTCACCATGCTGCATTGTTGCTCTTATGCTTCTTATGCTGCATTCTGTTTATGCTTTAAAAAAAACACCACGTTGATCCGTTTGGCACCACAATTGGCCTGCTATGAAACCTACTCTAATCGCAAAGCCGACCGAAGTCACTGTTGGGAGAGCGAGTTGAAGTAATATAAACGTGCACTATTACACTAGGCCCTTTGTTAGATATTTGAGTAGCTAAAGATACATAATTTTAAATTACCTCATACCGTATTCTATCATTTTTAGGTTTTCCCCGGAACAAATGTTTGATGTTGTATCGGACGTTGACAATTATTGCAATTTTATACCATTTTGCACGAAATCTATTGTTACAACAAGAACTCCGGACTATGTCAACGCAAGTTTGGTGATTGGTTACCCGCCCATGCACGATTCTTACACAACAAATATCAATTTAGTTAAGCCAAATGTTGTAAACGTTGAATGTTTAGATGGTAAGTTTTTCACCCATATGCTTTCGCTCTGGAGATTTAGTCCAGGCTTAAAAACAGAAGGTCATTCCTGTATTATTGATTTCCAAATGACTATGAAATTCAAGTCAGCTTTGCAGTCACGACTAACAACTTTCTTTTTTGAAAAATTTATTGGCCAAATGGAGTCTGCGTTCATGAAAGAAGTTGACAAACGCCATGGTCCTGCTACAATGAAACCAAAGAAACTACTACGAGATTCTTTTATAAAAGACTAACTAAATTGTTTAAGTAAAACTATCTGTAATATATATTATTAGATAAATTCTTTGTATTGTAATTATTTGTTGTAAATCATATATTATTACCTTTTTAGTCTAGACTGGCGGTTAGCGTATGTAACTGCCATTCAAAAGGTTGCCATTCAAACCCGAGAGTTTGGCTCCCAAGTCGGGCCAAAAAGAGTTTTCTCAAGGAATTAAGTTAATAACAGTTAGTACTTTGGAATTTGGTGTATTTAACCCATGGGTGTTAAATACCGCCAACTTCCGACAGCTTAACTTGCAATTAAATCTGTCGTCCCCAGTTGCTATGACCATCTATGGCAATTGTCATTGGAAAGGCAGTGAACTGATATTCAGGTAAAACCGGTTGAACTTTAGCTAACCATAAATGATACCTGGAATAATAAGGCTAGGAAGAAGACTAAACTATACTTTGTTGTTAACACGTGCTTATGAATCCTACACGAACATACCTACCATTACGCATGTCTTTTTAATCTATTCATAGGCATCAAAAATGTTTAACGTACAATTCGTTCTTAGTCGTGCGTTCTCTTTCAATTTGTACTTTTTATGCATAAATTTTTAAGTGTAAATATTTTTTGACAAGCCCGTTGAACAGCAGGGTTAGCGATCCTAACTGCTGGAGGTTGTGATCTCGATTTTCCCTAATGCACGATTATTCAGGTTCTAATTAATTACCCGACTGCAAAAGAAGGAGGGTTATGTTTTTCGAGTGTATATATATATATTTATTTCTTAGACACGCCCTAGAGCCTAAAGGGCTTGTCGTATTTTTGTGGGAGTAGAGTCAATAGATTCGTCTTAGTCGTAAGGGTGACACTGGGTACATTAAAATTAAAAAAAACAAAATTTAGGATTTTTAGAAAAAAGTGTCCCCAAAATTAAAACATTTTTTTACGATGATTACGAATAAGTACGTAATATATATTATATGTAGTATATATTATACGAATGTACATATAATATATATGCAATATATATTCGTAATCATCGTAATTTATATCTTTTATATGATATGACATTGACGCAGATTAGATTTGTATGTATTTAAAATAATTAATTATATTAACCAATAGTCCGATTATCATGGTACAAACTCTGCGACGTCCAGGATTCATAGACATGAGTTGTGTGAAGTTATTATTATTATTTAATTAATAAATGAGGCCCGCGGTGTTACCCGCGGTATAACTTCACCCCCAAAACACCGCGGGTCGAATCAAATTCTTTTTTTTTTTAATTTAAACCATTCTTGAATTCTCAGAAATTGACACATAACTTTTCATTAAAGTAGGTTCAGGCGTTTAGGAAGAGTTTAGTTCCAAACACACGCACAGAAGATTTATATAAAATACATAAAGATAGAGAAGAAAGGCAGATCCTGTAACAATGGCAATAGTAATGGATGGTTATAAGATTTATATCACTTATTAGGTGTTTCTTCCTAATTATTTTCATAATTTTCATGTATTTTTCATATTTTTAGAACTGCACAAAATATATTTTGTATAAATACTTTGACTCTCGAAGAAGGACAAAGGTTAAGCTTTACTCCTTAATAAGAAAATTGGTCAATATGGTGGAAGAAGTTAAACATTGTAGCAGTTATTGAAAGACCTCAAACCGTATTTGTTAAGCAATGAACGACGTGTAGTTAGGTGAGGAAATAACAGTAATTGTGTTTACGAACATAGGGTAGTGACATTTTCATTACAACTATTTACCTATAATATGTTGAAACTAAGCATGTTAAGGAACACAAATCGATATTTCTCAAGTCAGTTATATTTTCTTGCCAGCATAGTGATAAATGAACCTAATAGTAAACCTACTTCGTCAATTGGATTTTTTATATTTTTTTTTATGGAATAGTTGACAAACGAGCAGACGCCTTATGGTAAGCTATTACCGCCGCCCATGGATACCCGTAACACCAGAGGCGTCACATGTGCGTTGCCGGCCTTGGGAGGATGGGGAGGGGGATGAGGGGAAGGGTTGGATTATGGGCCCCCGATATCCTTACTCACTCGGTTAAACACAACGCAGGTGCTGTTTCACACCTGTTTTCTGTGAGGCCGTGGTGTCACTCCGGTCGAGCCGGCCCATGCATGCCGAAGCGTGGCTCTCCCACGGTGATACATGTTTTACTGGTAATTAAAATTGAGTGTTTTTTTGCAAGAATTCAGCGATTCGTTAGATAGAAAGCTTTTAAACACTTGTACAGATTGGAATCCGTGCACAGTCAATGATATCAACCTGGAATAAAAACACATGAAGATCATTTTTAAACCAAAAGTAAAAAAATGGGTTAAGTCTTTTAACTGGAATAGATATTTACTCAGAGACTAGCAAAACTCTTACTTTTTAATTCGGCGTAGTCGGGCAGAAAGAAATTACTGAAAGCTAACTTCTGTCAAGTCTTTTATTTAAATGTGTTTACAAGTATACAACACATGACCAAAAGACTAAAATCAAACATAATTACTTATCCTACAGAAAATAGATACATACATTCAATTTACTATTTTCAATTTAGTATACAGCGTTCTTTAAACATAAATCCGCTTCACATCACTTATAACTTACGTATTTAACTGCTATGAACAATAGTACCTAATGTATATCTACAGAACATATGCCGCATAACGTCTCAATGCGATAATTGATAATTTAATTGATAGCGTCATCAGGAGCACCTCGACATGACATAACAAAGCTTGGATCGTATTGTGCGGTTGTCAGAAGGGCATGTCTAATCGAGCAGGAAGCGGTATTTGGAGTTGAATGCTATAAAGGTACATTGATATAGATAGAAAAGCTTTATAGACTGAGCGGTGTCCGGACCGGGCGGAGGCCGGCGTTGCGGCCGTCGTATGTTATTTGAAGAGCTCGGACCGGACACGGAGCATGCACTGTGTAATATAAACTGCTTCAAACAAAATGTATCAAATCCGTGCTCAGTCTGGGCCATTTATGGCGCGCCCCGTTAACAATTTGGCTTAGCTAAGATGCAAATATTTCGCACCGATTCTCTTTTAACAATCGTTAACGGCTCTACCCTATTGTGTTATTGCCTAATATTTAATTTTGACCTCTTAGCGTTGCGATGGAGTCCTTCAAATCTATATTTTATTATTTTTCTAATAATGTTAACGTTTGTAAAACTTGGCTAAGGGGGGCTGGTCTTTTTTTTGTTTTTATTTGATAACCAAAGTGACTGCTCAGCCTGATGGAAAACTTTAGTAGAATATAACTATGGTTGATCTTATTTTTATATTTTACTCAAGTGTTCCATACTGCATACTCACTGCAAACGCAGACAATGCAGTATGGCATTTGATGCTAACTGAGATGCTTTTTTACGTCCCGCTTAAAGGACCCGGGATCAATATAATTCTTCTCAAAATATTAATGGAAATAGATATGACCACTTTGTATGTGTATAATGTATAATTAAATTATATAGCTTATCATCATCTACATATTATTTTTTTATCATAATCTTATATTTATATACAAACAATCTGGTTAGCGTAGTATAGTACGCCAAAACCTTATTGCTGCGGAGTCTATGTCCAGGAGTAGACTTAAAAAAATATGTTGATAATGATGATAAACTTCAAAATATCGATTAAAGTTAAAAATAAATTATACAATATTATTAAATCAGTAACAGTCGTTTAAAAATACAATTTAATTAGCTTTAATTCACTAGGCAATTTGAAATTAAAGATCCAACACAGCAGATTCTATTGCCAGATTTTGATGTTGATATTGTGGAAGTACTATCTATAAAAAGAAAATTACAATTCATTATAAAATTTAAATCACTTTTGCCTTGATCAAACCTTGATGCAAATTAATAAATGTCAATCTAAATAGCGATTCTATGAGGATGCCAAGGGGCATTCCTAGTCAACATGAGCAAGTCAATCTTTTTTTAAAACAAACAATCCCATATGGAAGACCTTAGTGTATTAAGTAAATATTTAGTTAAATAGAAGATTTATTTAAATACTTCGAGGCGTTTCTTAGTTCATGGTTACGTTAATACAGCAATAAAATTTGTAGAATGTTAGTAATTCTTGTAAAGTAATTAAAGACGTTGAGCATTACTTATTTGGTTAAGATTACTTACTATGGATGAGTATCAACATAATTGCATAGAAATTATTCACGCACGCATCGGCACTCATACCCAAAGCACTACAGTAGCGCGGGAGCCTCAACAAAACCCTAAAGGCGTTATTGTACTGAAACCGCAGGGCATTGCAGGACCGCCTAGTGAAACTGATCTACAGACTGCTCGTGTAGAAGCTCTGACGGAAAGTTCTGAACAGAGTTATTTTAACGGTATCTGAACAGCGAGCGAACCACGTGCCAGCATGTTCCCCAAACTGATAGCGCTCTGCGTTCCTGTTAAATTTTTTCATCATCTTTTAAACCTTCTGTGACAATATAGCCCAGGTGCTTGAACTTTTTAACTTGGTTTTAAAGTACAGACATTCGATAAAAGAAGTGGGACATTACCAGGACTTTAGTTATTCGTTTTGAAAACCATAAAATCACGTGTACTGATGTTATACTTCAAACCATGTTCCTCGGCGTATGTCTCACACTCACATCATCATCATCATCATCATCAGCCTATCGCAGTCCACTGCTGGACAAAGGCCTCTCCAATTTCACGCCACTTAGTTCGATCTATGGCTTCTCGCATCCAGCTCCTGCCAGCCGTCTTGCGCAAATCATCGCTCCACCTGGCTTGTGGACGTCCTACACTACGTTTGCCGAGACGCGGTCTCCACTCAAGAACTCGTTTACCCCAACGGTTATCGGTTCTTCGGCAAATGTGGCTCACACTCACGCAGCCTCTTAACACCTACAAGTTAGAGGCTGAGCAGCACCATGTCCTCATTATATAATCGTATCAGAATTTGTAATGTGTAAAGTAACAATGAAAATATTAATGAACGACAATAACAAAGTTGAAAATAAAAATAACTTTTAATTAGACTTTTACGTGTTTTGTTTTAGGCGTTGAGTATTCAAAATCCTTAAAAAAAATTTTTACATGCCACACTACAATACCCTGTAATACATATGAATAATAAATAATAAATCTTTAGCTTACACTTTAGTTATTTTAGTGTATGTGAACAAGTAGACAGGCCTCCCGGCGTTAAGTCACAACACTTCACCGGCCTTAGTGGCTTCTGACAACACGTGTTTTCAAATTTAAAGATATTGGATTGAGTAAATAAGGTTTAAAAGGTAAATAAGCAATCTGACTTAAGCAATTAATATTAAACGGATTGATGTACTCCTAGACGATTTTGGCTGTGGCAACCAGCATTAACTATGCAAGAGATATGTATATGTGCACAAGTGTGTGCGCAAACACAGGTGCACTTTCTGTTCCCTTATCCTCATAATCCTATGGGATGGTCTTCCAACACGACTACGTAAAGATCAGGCGCAGGATCGACGGCTTTACGTGCCCTCCGATGCACGGGGCTTAAGACCCCAAATTCCAATCCCTGGGTTGTTATTAAGGATTTCTATTATCAAAAAAATATATAATTCTTTTTGGCCAAAATAGGAGCATGAACGCAAAGTAAGATCACGTGGCAGTCAGATAAAAATATAAAGGATAGTTAATAGAATTATCATAATTAAAATATGCTTGTATAATACTAACAGCAAAACAACATCTAACCGAAATAGCCCAAGTTTAACAACAATATGCTAATCTATTGAGTACGAATGCAGTCAGTGCGTTTGACACGAAGAGCTTGAGTTATGTTTATAATGCCATTAAGTTCTCAGTATGTTGTCGGCAAGTGTTTTGCCATATATTAGGTCACAGATGCGCGGGGATGTAATTCACTATGATGGGCGACGCGTGTGGTGTTCGACTAATATATTGAGACAAAGGTCAATTGTGGAGATATTTGTGGTGTTATGCGTTTAATAAATCAGTAGTACTAAACTATTATATCACATAATAAACCCCATTTATATTCCTTTGCCATGAAGTAGGTATATTCAAATTAAAATTACTCATAATGGATATAACCACATCTGATGAAAGTATGTAATAATTCAATGTAGTTCGGGGATACGTTTCACAGAATAAAACTTAGGAACGCCCTTTATTTTTAAAGCAAAACGTAGATGAAAAAAAGATCTTTCTTAAGTTGAAGAATACTAGGAAGGTGTAACGTTACTGGTAATTTTTTTATTATTCATGAATATTCCATTAAACTAAACTATGCAGGGTATCTCTTCACAGAATCATCTCCAGAAATTTCACGGAATTTTATTGCATGCAAAGGTTTTCTTTCGCTGATATCATCAGTTAACAGTCTTTAATAGCTCACTATTGGCTTCTACTTAGAAAGGAAGGTTTTGGCCAACTGCAGAACGCTGGCCAGGCGGGTTGGTTTGTTTCAAATTTTACTTCTCATTGCAGTTATGGAAGTAAAGTCCCTTCAACAAAAAAGGAGAATCTTCCATTCAGGTGAGTTAGTTAGAGTGCCTGCCGGGCTGCAGCCCGTTCAATTGTACGTTTGCGATTATTATTAGATTTATGGTGTTTTGCATGGCGTTTATAAAAATATTTTACAAAATACTTGCTTACAAATTACTTTTCTTTTTTTCCAAAAAATGTTTTCTAAATACATCGAGTGGGGTATCAAAATAAAGAATGTATAATATGTATGCATGTATATTTATTTGACACGCCTGAGAGTGTATATATATATATATATATATAAAACTATATATATATTTTATTTAAAAAACTGAATTTTATAAAGGCGACAGATATTGACGCAGTCGGGTCTTTTTTTAAATAATTTTGATTGTTAAATTGTCAATTTACCGATATCATCAATATTGATAAACTGGTATACTTTCAATATTGGTAAACTGGTACACAAATAGGTTTATATTAACTTCAAAAAATATTTACTCATTTTTTGGGATATAGTGACTGTTACCTATTGATGTACACATGCAACTCAAGTCACAAGTACGATCCCGAACTTTGAGTTGTCACAGCTAGTCAATTTGGAAAAGGGGAAGCCTAGGCTACGGTAGCCTCACTCACTTGGACAAAACCCAAGCACACAATCTTCTGAAATCTGTATACGAGGTGTGTTCAAAAAGTATCGCGAGTTTTGAAATTTCGCGGGTTACGTATATTCGAATTTCGATTTTTTTGTGGCCTTATGTTGGTACATATATCTCTCACTTATGCTGACAAGTTCGGCCATTTTGAATGTCCAGTTAATTGTTGTCATCTGCTTTGCTTGCGCGTGCTTTGGTTCGTCTTCGATTTTTACCTATTAAAAAAATGGAACAAAGAATTTGTATTAAATTTTGTGTGAAAAACGAAATCAAGTGCTCGGATGCATTCCAAATGTTGACTGTGGCATACGGAGAAGCTACTTTGGACAAAAGCAACGTTTATCGGTGGTACAAAATGTTTTCAGAAGGCCGAGAAGATGGGAACGATGAAGAGCGTGCCGGACGCACGAGCACTTCCACAACACACGAAAAAATTGATGAAGAGAAAAAAATGGCATTGGCCAATCGTCGAATCACCGTTAGAGAAATCGCCGAGGACCTAGGCGTACCGATTGGCTCATGCCATTCGATTTTAACCGATAATTTGGGCATGAGACGGGTCGCCGCAAAATTCGTACCAAAATTGCTCAATTTCGATCAAAAACAGCATCGCATGAACATTGCTAATGATGAGATGTTGGAATCTCTCCGCGACTTTTTCTTGTTCCTGTGACTTTTTTTGTTCCTGCAACTGAAGAGGCCCATGAATTTGAAGTGCTTCGAAGATTGGGAAAAACGTTGGCACAAGTGTGTAATATCCCAGGGTGATTACTTTGAAGGGGACAAAATAGATACTCACGAATAAATAAAAAAAAATGAAAATATACGAAATTCGTGATACTTTTTGAACACACTACGTAGTACATTCATAGTTTTATTGCATTTTAAATCGTTGAGTTTCTTAAACTAATGAACAGAATATATTAAAGCTAATTGCAAAAAAATACTTTGAATTAGTTATATTTTTTTGTCGTAATGGAGGTCTACTTATTTTTCATGGCTATTGCCATTATTATAACAATTTATCCATTGCTTGATTAGATTTTTTTTTTGAAATGTGTGCTAACTACAAAACAAAACTAGACAAAAATAGATTCATCAAATTATGGGCAATTGATAAATGGAAAAATAATGTCTACTTCATATTCTTAATAGCTCGAGGTCACGTATGGGTATATTATTTATATATTTTCAAACCTTCATCCATCCACCTATGAATACAAACTATGAATTAGAATGTCTAACAGTGCCCAAAATAGCATGTCGGTACTGCCAGCAGCACTATATTTAATACATATTAAATTGAAACACAAATTGACTGCCTTTATTCATTACTCAAGTGAATAGTAGGTAGACGTTCAAACCGTGTCATTACGTCCATATTTTAATGATTTGAAATACAATACGGAAGTATGTTTCCCAGGAAATAAACAAACACGTTTAATTATAGTGACTGTTCTACTATTGTTTGCTTATGTTGAACATATATCAAGTTATTACGGCTGTCACGACGCACCCTTTATAATATGTCAATCAGGTTTTTTTATAGCTTTGAAAATTTGCATTCCAAGATAGTATCGGAATCGGCTCCTAAGTATTTGAATTGAATGTCCTGATTGCGTATTTAAGTTTCGAATATCTTGCTTGCTATCTAATTAGTGCTTGTGAGTTAATAAAGAGCTTATTTTATTGTTACTAGAAAACGATTTTGCTCTATAGTTTCATTTCTGTCATGGTGTCGTGATAGTTTTTTTAATTGTCCAAATTCTGATGCCTCTTGCGCAGACATCCAAACACATACTTCAAAAATATTTAATACTAACTTTTGCCAGCGTTGGTATATCTTGGTAGTCATTTTTCAGGATAACATATAGTTTATAACACAAATAACGTTGTCAGAATAGTGTGTCTTTTGGTACAAAAAACAAAGTCGATTCCGTAAATTAAGAGAGTTTCCCTAAAAATCTCATATATTTCCAAGTGTAATGGCATACTACTAATTAAGATATGACTTTCTTACTGTTATTTAGTTTAATTATACGGAATACGCTTTCCAACAGCCACCAATTCTTATACTTCTTTACTTATTATCATACCAAAATTGTATAAGTAAATAGCCTATTTGTAATTCCATGTAACAATGAAAATGCTGATCTCAGTTAGCATTTAAGGCAAAATATGGAATTAGATAGTTAGTGTGAAATCCGCAAACATAAAATACTACAAAGTTTAAAGTTAAGATAAGTAGGTTACACACAGCATTGCTATATTTAGTTTTTTGCAAAAATCGTGTTCATCTGTAAAAAATCTGCAAAAGGTATAAATATCAATTAATTTAGTCTTGAACGGTATTGAGTATCTGCGAGATAGTAAAATTTCAATCAAGACCATCCAAGTCTAGAAGACTGTCGTATACCAAAACTAAAAGTGTAAAGATATAAAGTGAGAACTAACAATATTTTTTATCGCATGGAATCCAAACAAAAAGATGGATCGCTTGGTGGAAAGTGCCCAATTTCGGCAAAATCAAGCATTCAAGTAACCTTTTTCGGAAACTTCGGTCAAGCATGGCGTTCAAGGATATCTCTAGGTATACAAGTACGATACCACGCTTGGAATGTTCTCTTTTCGGAAATAGAAAGGAGAAGGAATGGGGGAGAGGGGACGACCTATCTTATTCGAATAAATTTTTCATACGAAAGATTACTTTCTGAATTTTTGTGTAGGTAGAGATATGTATTTGCACAATACATTGAAATTGGAACTTGTGAAAGTTATTTTCACATAGTAATGTGAAATTATACTAGAAAAGTCATCGTCAGAAGAAAAAATACACATTTAAATTCTATCAAATTTTTTTCTGTGTTCTTAAAATATTGTGTCGATTGTAATAGGGAATTTAGAAGAATCTTGAAGACACATGTCAAGACTGTGTTTTTCTACCACACCTGATGGAAAACATAAGTTGATTCCAAGAGTGGTGGTACTATCCTCATTGCAAATGCAGAGAGTGCAGCATAGCGACCCATACTGCGGTGCCCTCGTGAGATACTTTTGTATTTTGAAAACAACTCAGGTCTAGGATACAAACAATTATCAATATTTTTCAACTAATAAAAGCTCATTCATGCGTGTCATGGCCAATGGGCCAAGGCTAAGTCTGTTGTTATGGCACACGTGGGTGTCTCTTTAGATTGCGGTAATAAATTTCATAAACCTCATCAAGATGATTACGTTGATGTTAGATAATAGTTGTTATGTAATAAGATAATAATAACCAGTAAGTTAAAATATACATGCATATATTTTGGACATCTTACACACTACGAAGTATAGTCCCAAGCTAAGTAGAGCTTGTGTTATGGATACTAGATAACAGATATAAATACACATGTACTTTATTTTGTAAATATATACATTTTGTACTTACAAAACTCCGAAACAAATATTTGTAGATCATACGAACACTTGGTCCGAACCGGGAATCGAACCGGAGACCTCATGCACAGCAGTTCGTACGCTACCACTGCGCCAACGAGGCAGTCAAAAGTTATTACGAATTTATTGACAGCTTATTTAATAAAATCAGTTTATTGAATAGTTCAGGCGATACGGTGGAACATACAGACGCACATAGTTTGTTAAAACTATTACTCTCATATTATTATTAAAGAAAAAAATGTTTTATTATAACAATATGGAACTAAACACTATTAAAAGTTTGGTAGATTACAATTAATGTAATACTGCGGCAAGTATTCTTAACCCGTGGGTGACCATCCATGGGTGGTATTAACTACCATCAGTGACAAGTGCAGTTAAAAGTCAGTAACTACTTACGATTAAGTGATCCATCTATTTGTTTCAAGTTTAAGTAAAGTATAAAAGGCGGATAAAACAGGTCAGACTAAGTGAAAACTGAAATAGTATGGTCACCGTTGTGGTTTTTATTGGAACACACAGGGGCCGTAGGTTCCTACGGAGGAATATTCCATCCCTTTAAGGAAATGGGAAATTATAAAGCCCTAAAATTCCTGTCACTGGGAAAATGTCTGTACAATGTTAATTTAACTTGGATAGTTAAATAACACAATACATGATGATTAAAAGCTTGCGCTATTCTGGTTCTTAACCATATTATCATTATCAATCTACTGCAGTCCACTGCTGAACATAGTTCCTCTGCCATTGCACGCCACTTAGTTCGATCCTCAGCTTCTCGCATCCAGCTCCTTTCTAGGTTCCTTTCTAATGTCTAGTCGATACGCAATTTATTCATTAGGAATCTCAAGGTAGGTAAACAGTCAGCTAAATTAAATGATTTCAAAGTGAATGCATTCCATTTAATTACCTCAAAGGTAAATATGAAATAATACCGATTTATTTCTAGGAGTTTTACCGTGAAGACTTAATTGCACAGATGGATACCCAATATAATTAATTATATAGTACTATGTAACTGTGTATTGAAAGGAACGAATATTTCGTATTATAAAACATGTTTGTCAGTATGTATTAATGTTTGTTAGTGTCTCTTTGTTGCTTAGTGGTCGAAATTCCACCATGACTGTTTTTTTTAGTTTTCTACACTTCCCGTCCATAAAAACTTTAACTATTTTGTAACATATCATAGAGGTCCAAAGCTTTTGCTTCACATATAAATATGTACATAAATATATATACTCATTTAAGTGCACACTTAAACTAATTTGAAACTAGTTTAAACAGTTTAATGATTTTTACTTTAAAAGGTTTGCTAAAAGATAGGAAGGCGAAGCTCGCTTACTTTTTAACAATGTTTGATAACTTTACTGCAAACTTTTAAATAGCGCTTTAACTAAAAATACTTGCAGACATAAAATGCGAGTTCCTAAGACATATAGGAAGTTAACTTTTTTTTTCTTATTAATAATTCTCATTATTAACAATAACCAGAAATGTATACAGTAGTGCAATGCATAATAGAAATTAAATTGCAAACTAATTATGTAAGAAAATATTAGCTCGACGTATCGCGACGCCAAAAATGTAGTTGTTAAAATATACTACAGCCTAAAAATTTATAGATTTTACTCTGATTCATTCATCTAAACAAAAAAATTCTTAGCTTGCAACGATATTTATAGTCATAATTAAAAAAAAATGAACACGTTACATCGGCATCTAGACTCAAAACGAAGCACATATACAAATTTTTAAATTCATTTTACAAATGGTGCATAGAAATACTCATACATATGGCTGTTTTCCTATTTCTTACTATATAAATTACCTTGCATGATACTTTAGCAACGTGACATCATGGTAACAAACAGTAAGTTCTTACATCCCACATCTCATACATATGGATGTCTTCACACTGAATAATTATAAACAAATAATATAAACCACCCTCATTAAACCCACGTTTTATACTTCAAATATTCCACTCTTAAAGCCTTGGAAATCATTTACCCAATTAAGGAAGTGACATTTGGTAAGAGAACAATTGAAAGTCTTCTTCCTGCATGCGATGATACAGCAAATAGAGCTGTCTGTCATCACCGCATTTGACAACAACCTGGTTCGTCAGCTTATGTAAAGGTGTATTCACAAAGTTTATTTATTCATATTTATTATATAAAATACTATAAGGTACTTACTTATAAAATTCTAACTATCGTAAAGGATCTACTTTTCATTACAGGTAATGACTTGATTTAAAATTCCATCACTATTTTGCCCATTGGGCAATGTAACGCAAAAGTCGATTCGTGTTTACTGATTCGCTTCACTCAATATATGAGGTACCCACCGCTCAAGCCTTTTTATTTGCCCTATTTGCTTCAAGTTGTGTGTGTGCATTAAAACAGTTTATCACTTATGGCAAATCCTGCGGCCAACTGTGAAGCAGTTTGATATGGATCTGCTTCCACAATAGCCTTTAATTATATACTTTGATTTCCAGCCGTCCACTGGGCTCGTTGTGAGGGTCGAGGTTTTAAGAACAAAAAAGTTTGAAACAAAAACGTGCCGTGTTTTCTTTTGCGACACCAGCGCCATACACATCGTTAATCCTTCGAGCTGTGTCTGCAGCACTGGTGTCAAGATAGAACTCGTACTCATTTAAAGCGATATTTCAAGTTTTTCATCGTACAAGATGAGCGACGCCACTGAAAAAACTAATGAAAAAAAGAACATACGAATTACTGTTTTCGAAACCAGCTAAATGAATTTATAACTTTGGATTTGGAATTCCCAACCAAAGAAGATATATTTAGCTCGAAGTGGTCAGTGAAAAAAACTCCAATTGGATGTATAAGAATCTAATATTATAAATGCGAAAGTTATGTTTATCTGTTACGCTTTTACGGCTGAACTACTCAACCGATTTTAATGAAATTAGAATTTCTTAGACATAAGTTATTCTTTATCGCGATAAACGACATACATATGGGTAGTTATAATAAAGAATAGTTTAACAATATGTCAATAAAGATAAAGTCGAAGAAGGAGATCGAAGCTGGAGTGTACTAATAATGATATGTATAGTAAAATACTCATGCTTTGGTGCATGTGAATTGATATCGACTTTACAGAAAACCAGCCTAAAACAATTCTTTTGCTGCTTTTCGGCGAGTGAGTACGGTTACCAGAAACCCAAACTTCCTACTCTCCTCGATTCTGTCCGATCTTACGATAGTTTCTTGATCTTAAAATAGTTTATTACATACTTGAATAGTGTACGTACACGTTATGTATGTACCTTTAGCTCGTAGGAGGTAGCACGATTGTTCTGAATGTGTCGTTATACTGTTATATCCTGTTCGCGCAGCGTCGTATGCAAAGCTATAACGTCTAACGCTTACAGCTTCCCTCGTAAACAAGGCAGTTTCTAAAGATTCTTACGTCTGTTTTATTTTTCTTTATAACTTTTATTTAAAATGACTTGCCAGTGACAATTAATTTGTTTTGTAAGATAAGGGATGAGAAATGAAGAAAAGTTGTTGACGCGAAAAAATGCTATCAGATTTTGTTAACGTTTGTTTTTGTGGCGGACTTTAAATAAAGAAAGCAAAGGCATTAATAATGTTTATTGTATATAATGGAATGAAGTTTTAAATATATAGCGAGACATATAGTCGTTTCTTAGACGAAGATATAAAAGAAAGTTTTTACTTTATCCACGAATATGAATTGTATGTTGATCCATATTGATATTGCGAATTCGGTTAATCTGCTGCACCGATTTCAATGCAACATGACATGGAGATACTATGATTCTTGTAGAAGATATACGCTATTCTTTACCGTGATAACTGATATACACGTAATGGAGCTATGGGCAAGAGCTATAATTAAATATTTTCATAGAAAGTATAATGAAAGGTCAAGAATCATTGATATATATTATTCTTAAAAGTAGTTTCCTACGAAATATAGCATTAATCGTTGCTCAATCAGTTTATCATCAAAATGACATAACGAAAGTCCGGTAACGCACATGTGACGCCTCTGGTGTTGCGGGTCTACAGCGAAGGTAACGAATATGTATAAACATCAGTATTAATAAATGTAATAAAAATGATAAAACTTGTAAGCAGATAGCTGCGAATGCTACCCAAATATAGCGCTCAAGGAAATAATTATTTATGCAGTGTTAAAAGTGAAGCTTTTGTTAAATAATATTTTATGTACACTAGACACAATTCGTTAAAATAATAAATCTCCAAGGCTGTTGGTGTTGTACGGATCTTATTCATTCTTAGAAGACCGTATGTGCCTATAACATAAGTACATACCTAAATGCATTTTTTAATTATTTTTCTTAAGAATTATAGTTTTTAAGGTAGTAAGTTATACACGTAAACTTTTCCTTTAATATTATTTGCGCTGTCGTTGTCTGCATATTGCACTCACTCGTTATTGTCCACACGCTTGTTATATTTTGTACTAAAGGCACTGGCGCGGACGTGGGGAACTCACCATCAGCAATATCTATGTACATTATGAGACTTTACAAAAAATATTTCTTTTATCTCTAACGTTAATCGCCCCCTAAACGTAAGGGCTGTATAGAAAATATATTAATTTAACTAACCTAGCTAAAATTAAAGTTTTATAATAATTTAAATAACGGTATTCAACAATCGCGGTTTTAAAATATCACGGATGTCTAGTACATTACTTGAATGAAAACTTAAATTTGGTGTTTATCTGATTCTGATTAATTGATTTAATTTACGACAAGTTACATTTTACCAATCTCTGATTAGGTCCCTGATAGACTATATTAAATTTATCCACCAAGACAGTGAGAGAAATTCCCTGTATACTAAATTTCACGAAAATTATTGGAGCCGTTTCAAACCTTCAGATTGCAACGAAAATTGCTCGTTTAAAGATATTATGGCAAATACTCATCTTAAACTATATCAGACTTGTTAATCTGGCCCTTAGATTCTGGTACAATACACACAAAAGGTCACAAATTAATTTGTGTCTTGTATACATGAATATAAAATAATAGATTTAACCGACTTATAAGATTCAAGTGCATATAAAAACGTTGTGTACCGATAAGTCAATTTAGATTAGAATAATCCCATTGTAATACAACTATTCTTATCCTATTTTTTTTTCTATTTTTTGATAGAAGGATACTAGATATGGCTTATTTTCAATATGAATACTTTTAATGTTCTTGTAAGAGTCAAAAGCCAGTACTTGTTTTATTGGGGACGTCCAAAATCCATTTCAATCTCCGACTCCTTGATAAGTAAAAAGTATATGGTGTTTCTACTAAAACCATATATATATATTCGAACGGCCTCAGGTCCTATGATGGTTTATATTTGTGTTATATTATTTCAGATTCTAGGCAACGTCGTGCCTAACCAAATCGAAGCTCTTAACATTCCCACGCCAAACAGCTTTTCAACTATATAATAGGTGAAATTGAGACCTAACTTTGAAACACCACTAAGCACCTTCAGAATTTACAAAAAAAATATTTTAGTTTAGGCTTAGTAAAATGGATGAACACCTCTACTGCTATAGTAAATTGAGTTGGGGCTCTAACTAGTCGAGTGTTCATCAAATACAGATGTACACATCTACGAATACGCCTCTGAAGAAAGTTCTTAAAAGAGTATATAAATCCTATCAATTTTATTTTGCTATAATTAAATCAATATTATCTATCTACCACATCCAGTAAATCTTTTTAATCTTAATCTTAGATTAAATAAGGCAGTGAACGTCACGGTTTGATCATGTAGCCTTGAGCTTGACTTATGATTATTTACAATTGCTTGGAGCTTATAAGACATTATGTCTATCTACAACTTAATTTACTGACCTTATCAAACTCAGTGAACTTTAGTTGGTAGGTTTAGTCGTTTTTGTGGTTATTCAAACACAATTTTTTATATTTAAAGTAAAAGTATGACCAAAAGTAAAAACTCCCTGAATGATTAAAGGACATTGATGTGATATGAAGTTAAAATTAAGCCTTGAATTATTAATTTAATAAATTCTATTCGTAACAGTCCTTGCACTTACTAAGACCTAACGTGGATAACTTAAATCATTGTGTCTTTAATCATGTCACGTAGGCCATTATTAGGAATCCATTGACATCGCATTCATTAAAATTGGTTCAGTAGTTAAGGTGCTAGAACATACAAACAGTACAGTCTATGAAACTGCCAAAACTCCTTGTGGCTATCATCGTGGTGAGGTAAAAAATGGTGACGAGTACTGAAACTTATTAATTTAAAGAAACAAATTATATTAACATTACAAACGCAATAGTTTTTGAGCATGATTTGTGTAGTAGCATAACGCCAGTAATGTAAAACGGGTGTTGATGAAATTTAGTGTATCTTCAATTTCATTAGCCAGTTGCAGTCCATTGCTGAATATAGACTTTTCCCAAGGAAGATAACAGCCCTCCTATGCACTTGCATCCCACACTACGTTTGCCAAGACGTGGTCTTCACTCCAGAACGCGTATACTCCAGCGGTTATCTATTCTGCAAAATACGTGACCTGCCCATTGCCACTTCCACCTACTAACTTTCAGAGCTATGACGGTCACCTTGGTTCTCTGACGAACTTCTTCGTTGCTAATTTTGTCTTTCAGAGAGACTCCAAGCATAGCTCTATCCACTGCACGTTGAGCGACTATGAGCTAATGGATTAGCCCCACAGTCTCGTTTTTCGGCACTGTATGTCATTACAGGAGGACGCACTGGTTGAAGACTTTCGTCTTCAGGCTCTGTGGTGTATCCGACGAAAATATGTGATTTAACTTCCTAAATGCTGCCCAGCTCAATTAGATCCTCCAATCGGCTTCTTTCTCAAAGTTGTGTCTACCTGTCTCTGCATAATTTGCCCAAGATAGGTATATTCCTTGACAACTTTGAGACGTGTGCCATCAATGATTATTTGTCCCGAAACGACCAGGTCATTGTACATGACTTTCATCTTGCTCAGGTTCATCCGGAGACCAATTCGTTGGAAGACTTCATTAGGCTGTACAGCATTTCTTGTACTTCTTGCAGCGACTCTACCATGATTTTCTGTATCTTCAAGTACAACCATCTTTTCCTATATTATAATTAATTCTAAGACTATCTGAAAATAAATACATAATTATCACATATATATAGAAAATATAAACTATATTTATTGCAACGCTGTACTATGTAAAATATGTCATTATTTGTGAAGTTAAACATATTTTGTCTTGCTTTATCATCATAATTAATTTCTTAGTAATCTTTTTTAAGAACCTTTTCATATATTTTTCATAAGCATATTGTCAATTTACATATATTACCCTAATTTTTAATTTAATGAATTATATTTGTTACTGAGCAATAAATGTTATAATTATTTATTCGTACAGCTGGATTGGTGAATCTGGTCAGAGCTAGGAGTTTTTGCCGGGGTGCTATCTCTTGCTCAGTAGTATGATTGCGTCCATGCTACCGAGCGAAAGCGCGTGGAAATCCGCCGTTTCTTTCTGTGAGTAAGTTATGCTAGCAAAGGAATCGGCGAGCGGGAGCGGAAGAGGTTTTTTTTTTCTTTTCTTTTTTTTGTCTTTTTCTTAAAATACAACTCCCACATTAGGAATATTAATTCCTGTGTCGCGGGCATCTTTACAGACATACATGAAACGGACACAAAGAAAACCCAGACTTAGAACAACGAAACACTGTGTCGTCCCATGTGGAATTAAAACTCACAACACTTGGCTCAATAGAAAGCGGTGTGGTAGCCCCTTAAACCACTGGGCCAACCGTGCAGTGGTTTGTTATATATGACATTAAGTTTATGGTACAGCTGTGCGGTTTTATAAGGAAGTTTTGTAAAAAATGTAATCATGTTCTTCAGTAATAAGCTTTCAAACATGAATTTTCTAAAAAAATTTAATTATCGTGACATAATTATATTTTGGAATTTACGGGACTAATTCATTTCGCTTGAACGTCGATGAAAGAGTTGGGACAATACATACCAATCGACCCTTACAGAGACTCATTACAAATTACATTTGCTGCTAATACACTCTGCAATTTATGTTACGCAGTAAAGTAATATTTTGGCCTCCCGTCCTTCGCAATTTGTACTCTTGGGATTGAAATTTGAAACTTTCTAAGTGGATCTTAAGTTTCCAAGTTTATTTGATTTCCTTAGAAATTTAATGCTATACTGTCCCTACCTGTAGTACGTTTTATTTGTTAATTGAATATAAAAACCTCATTTTACTTAAAACGGCGCTTAAAACTTAACTAGTTTCGTTTGTTTCAAAGATGCTTTTTGATATCAGTTCCTTGATAACCTATTAAACATACAATTGCTGCATCAACAACCCATAAAGCCCCACTGCTGGGCTCGGGTCTCCTCTCAGAAGAGGGTTAAGGCCATACGTCCTCACGCTGGCCAAGTGCGGCTTGGGGACTGGTAAGAATACGTTGTGGATACGTAACGTGCCGTTGGATGTTTTTAAGCCGCCCAAAGGCCTCCAACTAAGCTTCACGACTTAACAGTACTGAAGCTTAGTTGGAGGCCTTGGTCTTCTTCTCTTGGCCTTGGTTTCGTTGGATCCTATGATAACAACCGGGACCGACTGCTTAACGGACCTTCGAATCACGGAGACGCTCATGGTAACATGCGACCAGCGGTCACCCATCCAGGTACTGACCGCGTCGTCATTACTTACCCTCAGTGTTTGTTTCTAATTACGGAGTGCAACTGGGCTATGAGCGCCTTAACATTTACTCATAAAATGAAAAGGAGAATATTATTAATAAGTACTTTTTTGTTTCGTTGCTGGTTAACGTTAAAGTATTTTGACTTGGTATAAGTGTTCTTGCCTCGTAGTTTTTTTAAATACTTTTGACGTTGACATTCCCTGAGTAAGTATTTCATTTTATATACATACATACAATTATATAACTATTACATAATGCTCCGAACTTTGACTGATACGATCAATGTTGTAAGTCAAAATTTGAGTATTAATGCAAATCAAATCGGAGTATGAAGCTTGTTATCTAAGCACTAACTTACGCCACAGGCAACGGTATAATAATCCGGAGTTTTAAACGAGTTTTCGTGCAAAGAACACGTCCAAAGAGTGCTCGTAGCATCCCGCGAAGACGGGAGTGCACTTCAGCGAGAAATTTCTCACATTTTCTACCTAAACGTGAGATGCTCAAGATGTTCCCGAGATTATATCCACACATCTGGCCCTTTTATTAAACAACTTTAAAAAGAAAACTCGAGCTCTTTATAGATCTACAAAAGTAGTGCAAACCTCTTTGTGTGTTCTAACGTAGGACATAAACACTGTGAGAAAATTCTGTCTGCAAAATAAGAAGAAAAATGAGAAAAATAAGGTTTGAGATTTCTGTTTACGAGTTCCACAAAGAGTTATTTTTCTCTTTGTGATGAATTTTATGTTGGAGCATAAGACTTACGTATCTATTTACATAACACGGTTATGTTATACGTAAAGCTTAAATGGTACTAAAAATATTCTCATTTTTGTCAAAAGCAGCTTTACTTCAAGGAATAATATTATATCAAGGATTTAATTTCAAGGCTATTTTTGTACAATGTATATAAAACAATAAATTTTATACAATTCTACACAATTTTATAATCACTACACCCAACGTTTTTCATAGCAATCTTTGAAAAGTCTAGAACTTATTTTTTGATAATTTTCCGCTAATAATAAAATACTAAATACTTCTAAACTAAGTATCTCTATCCATACACAGAAAAAACTGCACCAGATGCCGTAGAGAACCTATCACTATAAGAGTGATGTTCATATCTAGGTTCTTTACGGCTTTAGTCTGATGGTACTGAGAAAATGGTACGACAAGATTTTTTTATGTTAAATTACCAAAACTTAAACAGAACAGAACTCCATTCCAGAGTAGTCAACTCTAGAATGGAATTCAAAAGTGGTGGTATTAAAATGCGCACAAGTGTTGCGCGCTTTCACTAAAAACTAAGTTTTATTTGTAGATATCAAACCTTTCAAAAGTCAAACTAAGGTTTGTTTGCTTATACTTTAACCTCAAAACCTTTTGATGGTTTTAGTCGCTTCGATTCCGAAATAATTACTAGGCTAAATTCTCGGTTACGTGGTTTCGAGAAAATTTGACTTTGCATAGGAACAGAGGATGATTTCTTTTCCGTGGCTTAATGTAGCTAAGTGTTTTGCTTTTAGAATGTGGTAACGATGCTCCTAACGTTGGTAAGTGATATATTCAATACTACGACTTACTTGTTGGTTCAAAAAATGTAGTCATTAAAGTCAGTCACAAAATAGTTAACTTGCCGTACATATGTGTATGTTTAAAATTAGCTATAATGATACTTAATACTCCCACAACAATTACATTTGCAGTGTACATTTAAATGAACTTTTATGACCTTTTACGTCGGCAATAATCGTTCGGCGTATGCTTGTAAATCTAGTCAATGATCGTATAGGGCCATTTCGAAGGCTATTAAAGTGCTCTGTAACCATAATGTGAGCAGTTGATTGAAAGTCATGGTTTTCAAGTTCATTGGTCGGGAAAATCTTTTATTAGAGACATTAACTGTCACTTATTTTTTTACTATTGTAAAAAACTTTTGTAAAAACAAACTTTATTGATTTAAACATATACTTGGGCACGCCGTTATTGCGACGGTACGATCCGTTAAGGAGGATCTCTTTCCTCCTTTTTAGCGAGAGGTCATGTGATGCCTCTTGAGTCAAAAGGCATCACAGGACCCTCTCACTAGAAAAGGATGCTTCAAAAATCACCTGTGTCTGATCTGTAAAGTGCCAACACGTGGTTGCTCTACTACGATGGCTAGATCGTAGACACGGCGCTCTACACGCTGTCAGAATGTTGCGGAGCAAGAGCATGTGGAACTCCACTGTCTCTTTCTGCGAGCAAGTTATGCTTTCGAAGAAGACAGCGCAGTGGAACCGGGAGAGGTTTACAACTCTCCTTGTCAACCAGGCCCGGGAAAAGGACCAGTACCACAGACGACTTATTCACTAGACGTCGCAGAACAATCTTCGTCCTCTATAAGCGCAAGCCTGAACGTGACAAGCGAGGCCATATGTCACCCTAGTAGAAGCAAGCCGAGGTGGTGGCGCAAGCGTTTGTTTCTGAACAGAAAAAAGAACACCGGGGTTTCTGCATAAAAGGGGATCATCTACGAACTGTTACGTTGCGGCATGCGGTTTTATTCGGTTTGAGTCTGACATTGCCACCAGTCAGTAGTATCCGGGAGGATTACCGCACAAAAAAATAATAAAAAAATGGTTTAAACATACACTTAGCTTAACATCAGGATGCCTATTTGTTTTTGGACGCATGCAATGAATATTGTGAAGTGAAAGTAAACAGTTAAGTGTAAGTTAAAGAACAATTTTTGGTTAGTACTGTACGAGCAAATTGGTTATAAGACATAGTTTGCTTGGGTAGTTGGTTCCTTACCGAGTTAGTAAAAAAGAGAGTGACTGACGGGTACTCCACATCAGAATTTTGAAACGAAGTACATATTCACCTAACCACAGAAAAAAATCAACATTTCAGGTTATTCAAGAATTTGAAAACAAGCCTCTTTACACATGACTCATTAGGATATTTGATATTTTAAAACCAGTGTTATATTTTTCTTGAATTCGTAAAATAATTGTAATTTAAGTTTAGTTCCTAGTGTATCTTAATTATTAGGTATTACTACGCGACTAACATAATATGTCATCTTATTAAAAGTAAAAAAAAAATACCCGCAACTTTAAATAATAATTTACAATAGTAAGATGATGTTTCTTCATCGGTATATCACAAATGAATACTAATTACAATAGACAGATGAAAAAATATAAGCAATTTTATTACAAATAAATTGAAGTATATACTTTGATGATTAACTTTAAATGGTTTTATCAAATATATTACACATAACAGTTTTTTTACAATACAATCAAATTTCCAGTATTATCGCTACAGCCAATCATAACAGGCGTTTCTTTACACTAGTAAAAAAAATCAAAGAAAAAAATAACTAACACAAAAACATAAAACACAACAAATATACCATTTCGCAAAACAAGCATGCATATTGTTAAAGGCCGCACATTTATTTACCGATATCGTTGCAACGATCAACATCCTATTTACCCTCAACGATGGATTGCTCGACTATTTTTCACAATCACATCGTTAACCCCGACAGCAAGATTTATATCGATGTATTTGACGTGGCAATTAACGGAAGGCGTACCTAATGCGAAATATTTGCCGATGTAAGTACTGAGTACATACAGTACCCGGCCGGTTTTAATTAAACTAATACGTGATATGCTGACATCACGACTTCAATATTCACTCTTCGTTGCTTCTGATAAAGCTGTGGATAGATATGAGTAGCGAACGTGTTGTTGCAATAAAGATTTAAAAGATAGAAAGCTTCTGATTGATATTCGACGAAAATGATTGTCGACAGAAAACACTACATTTTTATATTTATAACAATGTGATAACATCGTTAATTTTCTAATGTCCTTATAATTTTAAGAACTTAATTAATTCAATGATGCAAACATTTGGTTTAATTATTGTACTCAATTCTTTGAAGCATTTAAATTATATGTGCATTTGTAATGTATTACCTTTGTGTGTTTTGTTATATGAATATACTATGTAGTGTCGAACTTTAACAAACGATAAATTGATATTTAATGAATGATTGCCAAAGAGAATAAACCGTAATAACGACGCTTTAACACAAACTTTCAATCGTATAATCAAATGCTAAATCATTTAGCAAAACTATGACAAAAATATCCAGTTTATACTGGCCTCTATGAGTGGTTTCTTAAAATACATGTAGGTGTAGAACATACAAATACATTTGTAGAGATAGTGAACGTCCCTCTTAGCCCGGAAAATGTAGTCTCTATACCTTGTTTGGTATCGTCAAGGTTCATGTTAACAGAGAGTCAAGGATTCAGTGAACTGGCAGCAGTACTTCTAGTAAAATTAAACGGACGCCACGACGTCCTATTGATTGCACTCCAATGTCTTTGTCTTCTCTTCATCAAGAACACTGAAATATGTAAAACCGACTTACTATTAATTGTTATAATAGGACTTTATACTTCACTAAGAATTATCGTACTTTGTTACATTCTTAAAAACGTTGTTACTTCGTAATTCGATATTATACGCACGAAGTAACAAACTGAATAATACACTAAAGTTTAGGTGCAGTACCGATATAAATTCAATTAATTTCGGCAAACCAATCTAAAATATGCCAACATTCCTAATCCTAAACACGTGGTCTCCAATTACCCGAACTATAAATTGCAACGATTAATCGCCTTGCACAAGCCGAACACATAAAGTTATCTTAACAATCAATGCCAAAACTAGATACCTATTTACATGCTCCTACAATAACTCGGATATTAGTTATTTCTGATATTTACCGATTTATCTTAAGACTTACCAAGTCTAGTGGCATACAACTACAAGTACTCGGGTGTAATTTTCGCTGAGTTCAAATATTTGTATGTTTGCATAGTTTCGTTGATCGGGATATTTCTATGTAGAACATCTAAATATTAATACAAACTAGAATTAGAATTAATAAGTTCTAGAACAAGTTGTGCGCTTTGTGTTATAATAACGAAATATGATTATCAATCAATAATGATATTAATCTATGTAGTGTTGGATCAAGAATGCGGAGTGTTATCATCTCTACTCATCCCATGGAATTCGTAGAAACTGACTAAGGAAAAACTACGCGAGGGCAACATCACTGAAAAGAAATGGAAAACTTTAAAACAAACACTATGCCAATCCGTCTGGCTAGCGTGGTAGCCAAGAACAAAACCTTCTTGCTATAGAAAAGGCTATGTCCAACAGCAAACTGCGTGAGAAAGAGGTTAATGGTTTTCAAAATGAAGATTTTAAGTTTATTTTGTTTATTTACATTATTTTACATTTTCAAATACGTATAAGATTTATGAGTAAGATTTGCCAAAATTCTATTTATCAGTTTTTACAGTAACATTGACAAAATTATACCATATTGTGCAGTTTTGAAGTCGTAAAACTATAGTTTTATTTATTATGATTTCCGTGAGTGGACATTTTACAATATAGTACTGGTGTTATGTATATTACCCAAGAAATCTATAAAGCATTAACGGTGGTTTAAATAAAATATCACTAACATTGGCTGGTACTTAAATAAGTTGGTGATTCAGGTATTTTAGCTACTCTAAGTGCGTTTTGTTTTGTCACGTATGGGATATGATAAACCGACTAGTAGATTACTACAGCATCATAAAATTTCAGATTATTTGCACTGTGATTAAATCTGAGTGCAATTTAGCTATTATAAAAGTCTATTTATCGGTAGTCTGGCAACTATTGTAAATCCCTCTCCATGTGTAGTGTAGAACGAAGAACCGATAACCGTTGGGGTAAACGAGTTCTTGAATGGAGACCGCGTCTCGGCAAACGTAGTGTAGGACGTCCACAAGCCAGGTGGAGCGATGATTTGCGCAAGACGGCTGGCAGGAGCTGGATGCGAGAAGCCATAGATCGAACTAAGTGGCGTGAAATTGGAGAGGCCTATGTCCAGCAGTGGACTGCGATAGGCTGATGATGATGATGATGATGATGATGATGTGTAGTGTGGGAGAAGGCAGAAGATAGCCATTAATAAGATGTGTCAAGTTATTGTCATTTATTATTTATTTGTATTGAGAGTCTTTGCATTGCTATTTCTTACGTGCCAAAATGTATCTCAGTGTCATCAAATTGATTTATATCACATTACAAAAACTTATTTTTTTCAAAGAATCTTTTTGTCATTCTATTTATGTTAACACAAACAAACAGTCCTACGTTTTAGAAATCGGTATGTTCGTAAGCTTCTGAGTGTTCAACAACTTCACACAAGGCCCAACAAGCAACGGTAAACCGTACAAAGTTATGAATTAATCAAATTAAAAGTTCTATGAACACGCGAAATGCCTTACGTATCACGCAACTGACCAACGTATTAAAATCATAACTCACATGTGCAATAACGTCAACGGTCCCTCGTAATCCGTATGACGGTGTGACTTTAATAGGCGCGTTAATTTATTCATATAGGCCTTGGTAACCATTTGTGCCATTTTCAATCCATCATCGTAAAATTTGCTGACCATCCCGTTCGTCCTTTGTGGAATATTCGCCATGACTTTTGAGTCGTTATTGAATTTAGTAGGGGGCTTTGTGCAAATGGATACTATAGTATTATTAGTAGGAATTTTTAAAGAGGCAACTGTTATTTTTTACTTGTGCCATTTTACATCCATAATTGTGAAATTTGCTAACCATTCCGTTCGTCCTTTGTGGAATATTTGAGATGTTTGATATTTTATCCGTGGGAGAGCCACGCTTCGGCATGAATGGGCCGGCTCGACCGGAGTGATACCACGGCCTCACAGAAAACCGGTGTGAAACAGCGCTTACGCTGTGTTTCATCGAGTGAGTGAGGATACCGGAGGCCCATACCCCAATCCAACGCCCCCTATCCCCCTCACCATTCCCCTTCCCCCCAGGCCGCCATAGTGTGGGTCACCATGCTGCATTGTTCTTTTTCGCATTGAGGATGGTGACCACCACTCTTGGATTCTGCTCATGCTTTCCATCAGGCAGGGCTGAGTCATTTTGGCAGCTTAAATATAAAAAAAAAAATGTGATAGTGATGTTGGAGTCGTTATTAAATTTGAAAAGGGACTTGTGCAAATGGATAGTGTTATTGGTGGCAATTCACCTGAAAATGTGTGTTAGATATGATTTATCTGAGACACATTTTTAGGTGGATATCTACCTAACAAAACCATCAGGTCTTTTCGGTCAAGTTTAAAATCAGAATACGTGTGAAACATGCGTACTCGTATAAAAATAATGATGAATGCAATTTGATATTGAAATTAAAAGTGATGGCTAACCCAAACATTGTTATAATTAGTCTATGAAACCGTATGGACAATGACGCTCATGAACTTAATTAACACTTATATGACATGAGCTTTCAAAACAGTTATTTCATTTAGTATTTACGCAAAAAATCTTCCTTTTAAGTTAAATGACATTCATTACAATAACTGAATAATCGGTAATAAAACGGTTGGCCAAGTGGTTTCAGTGGCCAGTGACCGCTTCTTACTGCGCCAAGTGTTGTGGGTTCAAATCCTACATGGGACAACACTTTGTGTGATCCATAAATTGTTGTTCTAAGTCTGGGTGTACTTTGTGTCCGTTTTATGTATGTTTGTAATGATCCCCGTGACACAGGAATGTATATTCCTAAAGCGGGAGTTGTCTTTTTAAAATAAATAAATTAAAAAAAAATTAGGCTTTATAAAGTAGTATTTCTTATATCAAATTTACCTCAATGTATAAAAGCCCAAATAATAATTATAATTCAATACTATTAATAGTCTAAAAATGAATAGACATTTGATGTTGCGATTAACTCGCAAGCATGTAAGCATTTCTTTGGTTTAATATCCCTTATTCGTAAGCTACATTAATTAATTACAACAATTCCCGCTTTGAAATCCATTTTGTTGCGAAAGAGGAACGCTGAATTAACTGATTATCGCCCAAACGCTTCTGAAAATTAATTATTATATGAAGCCGCAAAGTAAGGATAGCGGATTAAAAATTAATTACAGTTAAAAACTAAGCTTTCTGGGATTTCAAAACGACGAAAAGTTTCATTTAAGCTTTTTCACTACGGACGAATTTATTCAAGGCTTAGGCTAGTTTTGTTGAAAACTAACTCTTTCAATGTTGTTTCACTCTAACACGAATGTTGAAATTGACACAGCCCGAAGCGTATTTTAGGCTTTCGGTTTGTATGGAAGTAATCAAACAACTAACTCGGTTACAATAAATATTTTTTACCATATTTTTAATTTTCTATTTTGTGTTCAATGTTCTAGGAATCTTTCAGCAGTACTCCGTTTAAAATTTTTAAAAATACAAGTACTAAATAACATGTGATTAGTTAGAAAAATAAAGAGGAGACTAACAGTTTGTTCAACTCACTTGTCAAGGGAAAATTTTCACCTTTATGTAAGTATATTCAGTCAGGTATTTAAAATTGTTATGCATTAACATTAACTTACCTGAAAACATTCGCATCTTTTAAAAGCTGCGAATAACTATATATTCGCAGATTTGAAAAGCCGTCTATAATTATTCTAAAGTTGGTTACAAGTATTTCCTCTACTCCCTTCATCCTTCAAACTCATTACACGCTACCAATATATTCTACACTATATGTATACACACTTTTACACGTAAGTATAATATATAGTAAATATACATAAGTATGTATATATCTTCAAGCTTCAGTGAAACATGATACAGAATGTATCTACCCTTTAATTTTCTTTACAATTTGAGTAGTGTAGATACTCGTAAATTAGGGTAGCTATAGTTTTGGAAAATCCAAGGTTTTCTTAGTAATTCCCTTGCGTGTTCGTGTTCATAACACGACAGCGGTTAGGGTTGCCTATTAATTATGACTGTCCCGTTTTATACCAAAACCTTGATAATTCTGAACACTGGACGTGTAGGTAACTAAGTTCGAATAAATGGCTGTGTTTTTGTGACGTTAGAACAAAGTTGTAGCTAACTTTGTTGTTGGTTGCGGTTAGTTTTAGTTTATATCGAGAGTTAAGGATTGTGAAACTGGTAATGGATATGCAAACAAATATTATTACATCGTTAGTGGTATAACTGAGACTTTTGATTGGAATATTTAGATAACATTCAAATTTACATATGAATTTCTGAGTGTAATACCGTATCTGCATTATGTACTTGTTTGTACAGTGTTGTTTCATTGTTGTTCTCCTTTTTACAATTGTATATACATGCTATTTATATTATCATATATATAAAAAGGTGCACAAATATATATTGAAAAATAAAAAATAGTGGACTACTGACTTCGGGTACAGGGACCAAGAAACCGGTGGCTAGTACTATACAGACAGAAACATTCTCGCTATACGGGCCAAGAAGGAATGCTTTCTACATCAGACCCTTGATTCAGTCTTCTGACGAGAACCTCTTAATGTATTGGTGGAAACTCTTAAGGAGGAATAATAATAATAATACTTCGGGCACACGGCCGTTTAGTCCTAAACTATACATACAAATGGAAAACATACAATATCCAAAATAAATATTTGCAGATCATGCAAACATTTGGTCTGACCCGGGAATCGAACCCGAGACCTTAAGCACAGCAGTCGCATACGCTACCGCTGCGCCACCGAGGTAATATAACTGTTATATATTATATAAACTTCTATTTACCAACATTTCAAGAGTAGCTAAATAAAAAAAAGTATCTAAGAACATTCTAGTGTTGTCTAGTACGGTCGTACAGCTAAAGTAAGTACTTAACCCTTCAAGTCCGTAGTGCAAAAATCGTTGCAAAAGCACGTTTATCTAATAGTAACATTTGACCCTGTGATTACAGCTAACTGTGACAATGTGAATTGCCCCTTAGTTTCGTATCGTAAAAGGAAATGTACTAAGACACGTTATTGAAAAGTTTTTGTGTAGCATAACAATCACAATAAGAGTGTTCATTATGTTTTAGTTGACTTTCAAACTTGATACTGTGATATTTTTTGCGGACAGATGCGATTTTGAAACTTTCAAAAGAAAAGAATACTTCACGAGAAACGATTGTTCATTGGCGACAGTAGCCACTTGTCTCATCATTAGGTTACGCGTCCGTTCGTTTAAACCCTATAGAAATATATAAAACTTCATTAGGTCATACGCCTGTTCGTTTAAGCCCTATAGAAATATATAAAAATTCATTAGGTCATACGCCTGTTCGTTTAAGCCCTATAGAAATATATAAAATTTAAATATCAAATTTGAATTTCAAATTAACAGGTTTTCTTTTAACTTTATTCACTTTTAACTTTATAGACTTTTACTGGCAGATAGCTCACCAGCTATCTGCCAGTAAAAGTCGAGTCAAATTAATAAAAGTAACTCCTTATATCACCATATAAGGTGTTACTTAGGTTACTTTTATTTTAGACTAGCTTCAACCATCGGTGTTCCCCACGGTTGCTGTGGTAATGGTACAATAACAGCCGCGTATAACTCCGAGGGACACGCGTAGTAGCAAATAAAGCGACACATATTTTACATAACTCGTTTTAGTAAACAATAGTGTCAGTGGCTGATATTAATGTCATATTTTTTATTGTTCTAATTAAAATAATATGATTTCATAAGGAAGTCACGTACAGTGTAGTATTCAAATTGTCATTTGTTAGATTGACAACTGTATTATAATAAGTCGAATGTAATATTTTTTAAGTTCATTATTGCTATCGTTTATATTGTTGCTAATATTTAGTTTTGGTTCTGGATTATACATGTATTATATACTAAGTGCTGACAGATAATAAACACTTGACACTTCAGAATAGATATCGTCTTTAAATTGAAAGAAAGACCTAAATGTCTTTATGAAACAGTTGGATGCGGGCAGCATAGGGTAGTTATTGTGTTATATATTTTGATCAACTGCTTACTACACTTACCGATACCCAACACGTGTATCGTTCCATTACAACATTGGTGTTACAAATATGGTAATTACTAATAATAGTATCGGGATAACCGAGCTTTGCTCGATATATTTTTTTTTTAAAACGAATCTTAACTCGATGGATTTATCGCCCCTGAAATCCTTTGCATACTAAAGTTCGTGAAAATTTTTGGAACCGTTTCCGAGATTAAAATAATATATATACAAGTATTGCTCGTTTAAATGTATTAGATAGAAAGGCGCTCATAGCTCAGTTGCACTCGATGATTAGACACAATCACCGAGGGCAAGCAACGACGGTGCTGTCCGTACCTGGATGGGTGACCGCTCGTGGCATGATACCATGAGTGTCTCCGTGATTCGGAGGTCACGTTAAGCAGTCGGTCCCGGTTGGTGTCATACGATAACAGTCGTGAAGCTTAGTTGGAGGCCTTCGGGCGGCTTACAAACATCCAACGGCAAGATTTACGTAACCACAACGTTGTCTTGCCAGTCCCTAACCCGCACTTGGCCAGCGTGGGGATGTATGGCCTTATCCCTCTCCTGAGTCCCTCCTTGTGAAAAAAATACTAAAAAAAGGCAAACGTCAAAGTTACTAATTAAATTGAACTTTCTCAGAAAAGTTGAACGTGTTTTAATTATAGAAATGACGTCATGATACTGGTTAAGTGCGAAAATGAAATAAAAGCGTGAATTGTTTCATCACAGGTGAGAATTTATTTAATATACGTGAAGTGGTAACGCAATCAAAATTCGCTGGAACTCGCTTTGCACGTGTGAATTAAAATGAAATGGATGTTGCGAAGAGGCCGGGTTCTTGAGGTTTATGTAACAAGGTAATTCAGAGGCTGAGAATAAAAATGTTTGTTCAAAAGGTACCATTTTTTTAAGATTGTTCAAATGGTACATTTTCTTATAAAGAAGTCCACTGTTGGACATAAGCCTCTCTTGAGAAGGGTTATTTTGGTCTGCTATAGTAGAAGCTATAGTGTTTATATGGATTGGTATAGGATTTTTTGAAGTTTTCTTTCTCGCCCTCGTAGTAGATTTCTATTACATTTACGAAATGAATTAGGAGTGGTGACGCGGTTACACTCGTCACATGGATGTGGGCAAAAATTAATCATCGAAACAGATTCTGACATAATAAATATTAAAATATTCAATAAATTTTGATACCTAGTCTTGGGATTCCCTGTATTGATAAATAAATGAGGCAAGAAAACCTTTCCAGTTGCAGCAGTTTCAACTTACTCTGATTAAATTCTGTTCTAGTTTCAAGAGTCCGATTTAAGCTGGAACTAGTTCCAGTGATAAGTACTGCTAACTGCTTTGCGACCAACAAATTTGTAAAATATGTTTTTTTTAGAAACTTATATTTCGTGGATTTTAAAGTGTCTCAAGTAGTCTAACCCTTTTTTCGTAGTTATTTAAACCTTTAATAAATTTTGATATTTTCTTCAAAGTTGCTAATGAAATAAAAGAAAATAAGTTCGAAACCTATTCAAACTCAAAAAAATAGCTCTTTGGAATAAAACAAAATTAAAATTACCGCTATTCAGAAAATATTTTATATTGAAACTTTTGGTTAGCAAAGGTTAAAAAAAAAAGAAAAAGTTCAAAGAATAACGTCACGTTGATTTGTGCAATGTCAAAGTCGTTAAGAGTAAAAATTGCCCGAGGACTGTTTATCGACTCGGGTTGCGAGTTGACTTTGTAATTTTTTTCATCATTTGCTATCTATGCTATCTTTTCATTAAATGTTATCTTGTATTTTAAGAAGTATAAGGCAGAATTCAACAGAATGAAAATGCTTAAAAAATATTTAATACATACTAGTGTTATATTGAAAGCAAAATTCTTTTAGTTGCTTTTTTAGAAATATATAGCTCTTTAGTTGGTCTAGACGTTTGCATATACGACTGCTGATCAAGAGGTCTCGGGATTGAATCCCGGGTTGATCCAAAAAGTGTTATTGGGTTTTTCTTATAAGAAATTTCTGAAAAGAGGCCGGCATATGAACATTTGCGGTGTTTTGGTAATCGCTATTGGGAAGTCAATGCCTTCAAATATACTCCATATTTGTATGCATATTTTTTTATTTTGCATTCCACAATGTGGTAAATAGATAGTATACATATGACGCTTAAAAACTAGAAGGAATCGTTGACTCTGTAGAGCACAAGAAATTACCTATAAGTCAGTAACTCCGTCGAGAAATTGATCTTGAGGTGGAACCGACTAAGACTAGTAGCCGACACAAAATAAAATAGGAAATTCTAATGAAGAAGAATTGAATGAAGAATTAATCTAACCAATTAGTTATGCTAGAAATATGGTAACTTTTATGAAAATATAACAAAGAGGACCCTCAAATACTTAATATTAGTTATAATATTAAGTATTTGAGGGTCCTTAAATCTTGGGATTCGCAGTATAATATAATTATAATCAGTAGCAAAAGAATATTCTAACATTATATGGTGTACCACCATATATTAAATAGAAATACATTCCACTTCAATATTCAACCACAAAGCCTTGTTACTTCAATATAAAAACGGCAATAAAATCAGTAACAAAAGATATGCGGAGCAAATTAAAAGTCAACAAACAATAATATATTAATAAAAAGCTAAAATTAAAAAAACCCTCTATGCAAGCACATAATCGCGTCAAAAATGCCTTACATCATTTAGAATAAGTGCTGATACTCTTACACTGCTGGACTGATATTAACCACACCTAGGTAAGAACAACTGCAAGGCTTTCAAATGAAAAAAAAAAGGCATCGAAATCGGTCCATCCGTTTGAGAGCTACAATGCCACAGACACACACACACATACACATACACACACACACACACACACTCACACACACACACACACACACACACAGAGAGAGAGAGAGAGAGAGAGAGAGAGAGAGAGAGAGAGAGAGAGAGAGAGAGAGAGAGAGAGAGAGAGAGACATCGATGTCAAACCTATAACACCCCTCTTTTTGCGTCGGGGGTTAAAGATTAAGGCATAAGAAATAAAATTAGGTTCAATTAAGAAAGTTTTGGAATAAAAATACAATTTAACAAGTTTAGTTAAATTTTCCGTCGAGAAAAGTGGGCAAAGCGAAAAGAAAACTCTTAGTTACCAGATTTTCTCTTAATCCCCAGCTGGCACGCTTTCTTTATTTATTTGCAGCTCTTGATGTTCATTTTATTACTATTATAGTATTCATAACTAGATAATTGTTATTTATCTTTTGATGATAAGTAAATATATTTTTGCATTTTTTACTCAAGCTTTTCTTAATTGTACAGCAAAAACAGCGTATACAAAAACGCTTTTAAGAAAACATCGACTACATGTTTTACGTCCACATCGCTAAACAAAGAGTGATATGAAAGCCCAGTGCTCACGGCTCTCTATGCAAAGGCAAGAAATGTATCGCTAAAAGCCAAACCCATCAGGCAAGCACTCACTGCGGTCGCTTTTACACTGAATATTAAACAACAAAGATGATCAAAGAATACGCTTTGATAACTTTTGCTTTTATTGGATCATGAAAAATATATTATATTGGTGAATGCAAAACGTTTATGTGTACATTACACACATTTAAATTTTTTGAACATTGTTCTATATTTAGTTTTGTATAAGGGTTCTATGTGTGATTTTAACTTTAGGGCATCATTAATGTTTTTTTTTCAAATAATAACAAAGTTTAAATTAAATATATGACTGTTCTATTCTATAACAGGTTTAAGGCGTTATTACCTTGAAATTAAATTAAATGGGTAACTATTGGAAGCACGACTTCAATGATATATTTTTTTCCGTGCCCTAAAGGATTAGAGATGTATGTGAATTGGTATTAGGGATCTAGATGTAAAAGCTTTAGTGTTTGTAATAATATGTAAGGGAAAAAATTAAAATTTATATTTCTGAAGACATCTTTGAAGATGAAATTCATTACTTATGGAGTAAGAGTATAATTTGATAAATCACCAGCTGTATGTAATAAGAGAGGTGCTCATAGCCTAGTTGCACTCGGTGATTAGAAACAATCACCGAGGGTAAGCAACGACGACGCAGTCAGTTCCTGGATGGGTGGTTCCTGGTGGCATGTTACCATGAGCATCTCCGTAATTCGGAGGTCACGTTAAGCAGTCGGTCCTGGTTGTTATCATACGATAAGAGTCGTGAAGCTTTATTGGAGGCCTTCGGGCTGCTTAAAAACATCCAATGGCAAGATACGTAGCCACAACGTATTCTTGCCAGTCGCCAACCCGCACTTGACCAGCGTGGGGACGTATGGCCTTAACCCTCTCCTGTGAGGAAGAGTGAGCCCAGCAGTGGGACATTATGGGTTGTTGATAATGATAATGTAATGAGAGTTGTGTAAATATAGTGTAAGTGAAAAAACTAAACAGAAAGATATTTTTGCATTTAATGCCTTTTCTTTTTATTATATAAGAAGAGAGACGCACAAGATCATATTAGATTAGTCTAATTTGATCTTGTGCGTTGTAATTTTTGTCTGGACAAAATTTAAATATATAACAATAGTGATGATGACTTTATATGTAAAAGATTTATTACAGACTAGCTTTTGTTCGCGGCCGCGCCCACTTATATGTCAGTTATCGTGATAAAAAGTAGTCTATGTCCTTCCTCAGGAATCAAAGTATCTCCATAACAAATTTCATTGAAACAAGTGCAGTGATTTAGTCGTAAAAGTGAGACAGACTAACTGTTACTTTCGCATTTATAATATTCGAATATGGACATTATAATATACTATGATAATAACTTAGCTCAATAACATAGTATTTATGAACAAGAAAATGTTTAAAAAATACTATCGAGCTTTGTCAAACTTTTGCAGAAGAAAATATAATTCATATCATCCGGGCCATTATTACGCATCTATTGACACCCCATTCATTAAAATGGATTCAGTGGTTAGACGATACGGTGGAACATACACAGATACAGAGACTTCGAAAATAATTAAAGCGCTCAGGACTGACTAGCTGATACTCTTACATTATAATTAAGAACCATTGCGAGATAATTTTCAGTCCATCCATTTGAGGGTTATGCCACAGACACACACACACACACACACACACAGACAGAGAGACCTTTCTATTGCGTCGGGGCTTAAAAAGAAAATTAATTAAATAATTAAAAGCAAAATTCACTGTGTTACAATGCACCACATTTCTAGTTTGCTAGAAGTAATCCTGAATTCCATGTACCTGTCAGTTCAGAATAGTCCAGTGAAGTTGGTCGAGTCATGACCTGTAACCCAGAGCTAGTACATTGTGGTTAAAGAGTTCACACTGTTATTTTCTGGTATTAAAATCAGTATTGCATTTTAATATTGTACATTTCATGAAGATCGTAAAAGTTCAGGAAAATATTGTAGTGATTAAACCAATTCCACGTTTCTGTAACTGTTCCATGTAATTTGCTGGATATTTTGTGAGCTGAACGGTAGGTTGTGACTGCAAACCTGTCCCATTTGCAATCATTGCTGTCATGCTGGTGGGTGATAAGGGGTGGGACGCAGTGGTCTCTTCCTGTGAGGCTGTAATGCTCCAGAAAGATACCGCTGAACACGATCGGAAGAGGGCCGATCCCGAGCTTGGGCGACCTCTGATAGCAATAGTAATTGATTGATGCGTTCAGTGATATGGGTGGCCTGGTCGCAAAACTGCGGTCAGGCCGCAACATACAACGGTTGGCCCGACAAGCGGGGGAAGCTTGGGATTCCCAGGCCTCCTCCGTCTGTCGGGCAGGCAGGATAGAATCTCTATTGGTAGCTTTGTTCCTGGGGGGGACCTGAAATAATATGGCCCGGGTTCTCCTCAGAGCAGGGTACCTGAGACCGGCCGCTGGGGTGGTTTTTAGTGCACAGTGAATCACCACATACCTAGCTCCTCATTCCCCGAGGAGCCGGAGATCGGAAAGGATTATCCCCCGCGTCAAAAAAAAAGGTTGTGACTGTGCTTCAAGTATTTTGATGTTAGTATCGAAATTACACATACAACAGATACTTCGATTACATTTATTTGTTTATATGTATTCTACTTCATATATGATAGAACTTGAACGTAACGAATGAAAATATACATATGAATAAACATAATGCTGGCTCTAAATTATTTCGTCGATTTCGTAGCCGTCGTCAAAGGGATCAAGCTAGATTTTATGGACTTGTATGTTTTTGTTTCTCTATATAATTATTTTAACATTGAAGCGATTTCTTTCATATCAGAATAGTGTATTATTTACGTGCCTCGTAAATAGTCGTATGTTTAACTTTATTTTCTGTTATCAAAATCGTCCGCAACGCAAATATAAAACAACTAGAGTTACAAAATAGTTTCTTTCTCTTGACACATGCGCCAGTAGAAGTGTGATTTAACTCATTTATTTAAACACCATCTTCGCAACATTTGTCGTGAGGTTAAGTGAATGTCGTGTGGTACGACCACTCCATTTCCGTATACCGCCGGAACGCCCGGAACTGTGGTCTCCGCGCCATTGTTACAGAGTGCCCTGAACTACATGATGACACGAAAGACTTACTTCATTATAATTGAAATAAGAGGGATCGTAACTTTATCATAAAACGTCTTATCCAAAAATATCAAATAATTTCAGTGAATATGTAAAGTATTACCTTCTTTTTCATTTCATGTGAAAAGGAAGGTAATATTTTACATATTCACTTTTACAGATTAAAGTTGATTACTAATAGTTTAAAAAAATTGTTTACCATGTACTCAGTGAACCTTATCGATCGCATTATGCCTTAAAATAATTTGATTGTCCTCACCAAATATGGTCTCTCGAGCCCTGGTTAAGCCCTGTCTTATAACACATCATTTATGCATATAGTGCTTATACGTATATTATGTGCCCAACATAATCTATAGCTCTGAGTTACTACATTTACAAAGAAACAATGCAAACTCAAAACTTTATTTACGCGTATATATTATGAATATTAACTTGAGTTCTGAGAAAATACATATAGATATTTAATATGTTTGCTTCCCCTATAGTTATTAACCAACTATATTTGGTAAAGCGTAACTTCGGGGCCAACATAAAGGCTTAAGCCCCATCTTAGCGAACTGTTACCGAACATTACACAGATCAAACATTGCAAACAGTTATAGTCCCCTCGAGACCTATACGTATAGTAAGCCAGTAACCTCGTTATGTAAGATGACAGGGATGAGATTAGACAGCCACACGGTCGGTTAGTTTGGAGTGCATTTACTTGCTCGAAGGACCAGCTGCCATTAATGGAATAATTGTGACAGGGTGATAGAGTGATTGTGTTGTAATCACAGACATGATTACGGGGTTTCATTAATGAACTAGAGAATACGTATGCCAAAATATGAATAAAATTTAAGATTGTAAATGTTAGGTGTAATCTTTTCCTGTACGTACAAAATGTTTAGTTTTTTTTATAATAAATAAGTCTGTATATGTACAAGTAGGAATATCGATCGGATTGTTTTAATTAATCTTCATGTTAAGAAGGTTTTTTAATTGTTTGTGGTGTATTTGTTTGTGTAACTGCCCCTGTGGTGCAGTAGTAGCGTATGCGAATGCTGTGTTAGAGATCTCGGGTTCGATTACAGAGTCGAACCAAAACGTTTTGGAGTTTGGGTGTTTTCTATGTATAATATGTACATATTTATAAAAAAATAATTATATGTATTTATATTAGTTGTCTAGTACCCATAAGACAAGCTCTGATTAGCTTGGGTCACGATGGCGTTGTGTGTTAGATGTCTGAAATATTTATTTTATAATTAATATAGACAAGTATAGTAAATATATATTATTACAAAATCTTTTTCATTTCTCTCTCGTCTAAGACACGGTACCTAAATATAATTATATACTGTAATAAGTTATGCATGTATTAGAATTTTATTAAAACCGATGTTGTTTTAGTGGGCCACCTATCTTTTTTACACTTTTGACTGCATATCACATGTGTATGAATACATATTGTGCAAACTATGAAACTTAAATTTATATTTGTTTTAAAAAAAATTCAATAGTCGGCCAAATGCGAGTTTGAATCGATCTTAACATTTCAAGTGTCGATCTGTTGCCGTTATCAATATTGAGCAAAAAAAACGTTTGTTGAATGGGAGCTCCTTAAATATGTATTATTATATTTTTTTAAGAATTTGTTGTTTTAGCGGCAATAGAAATACATCATTATTGAAAAATTTTACTGTCTAACTAACAGATGGATGGACAGATGGTCAACGAAACCTTCCCATTCCCAAGTAATAGGGTCCCGTTTTACCCTAATAAAAGTTATTAAAACATTATTTTACAAGCTTTAAGTTTTTATTTATTTAAATATTAATCCCTAATTAAGTAGTAAACAGGTTTATTATATTATTAAATAAATAAGACATCCGATTACATATCAGAGAAATTCAACTACTGTCGTCAACTTATTGAAATAAAAAGACTCACAGTTTAAATCTGCAACGAATGAGGCGTATAATAGCTGAACGAGATGTGTATTGCATTGAGCTGCATGAATACCCAACTCAGCGTTCAATCTTTCACGGGTAAACGGTCTCGAAAAAGCAAGATGGCCGAACAGGCGACAGCAAATTTGATTTGTGAACCACTCACTCTACAAACGAGGGGTGCCAACTTTCAAATTGGAAAATTTTATATCGCTCATAAAATTTGACGAAAACAAAATCTACATAATTTTTATCAAAATTATTTTGGTCAATTTTATTGCCCTTCTATTAAGATATTATCAAATTTTATTACATGTAAGCTAACTAACTAATGTCAGTTAACTTGGGCAATAGACTAGAAGGTTATGGTAGTTTGAAGGTAATGCTAGTTTAATGAATGCTATTTTAAAAAATGTTTAACTATTGAAGTCAAAATTTCTTTGGCCGTGTTAAGCTCTTTTTGGTAGGGGAAAGTCTTAAGTGGGCGTCTCCGACATGCTAATGGTTGATGTCGATAATATTAATTAGAAAAATATGATATTTCTAATTTTGCACATTAATTTTATATATAACATTCTAATTTTCACTTCTATCGGCAGTCCTTATGACTATCATTTTTTTAAATAATGAAATGCATAATATTATATAGTAATGTATGCAGGTATTTAACAAAAGCAGACATTTCATTCCGTTAACCACAGACGTCATAAGTTCTCATTTATGACGCCTAATACCACTACACTGTTAGGCAATTAAAGTTTTAGAGTCTAGTCTAAGTAATGAAACGTCGGTCATAAAACTACATAAGAAAAAACACATTTCATAGTCATTAGTAAATAGTTGTTCTTTTATTTATTGTTGCAGAATATATCTATTTAAACATCGCTTTAATTTATTGGAGATATAAGATAACATAATATGAATATAATTTGAATTTCTATACTTGTCATTCTGACAATTACCAGGCTGCACAAATTGCATATTGGTTTAAAACGTCGCTATACCGTTTTCTACTGCACTGACTGTTGTGAGTTCAAATCCCACATGGTACAACACTTGACACACGTCTGGGTGTACTTTATGTCCGTTTCATGTATGTCTGTAAAGTCCCCCGCGATACAGCATTAGTTCCTAACGCTTAACATGTCTTTTTTTTAAACAGTTTTAAAACACTAGAAACACAAGGAAAGGAATATATTCTACGATAAAAAATTTTGAATCCTTTTGCATTTGATACTGTATTAGTTAGGTATTCAATGTTCCAATAGAATATGAGTCGATTTTCTTATCTAGTATACCATCTAAAGAACGGGCTTGGGTCTCGTCAAATTCAATAACGTAAATCGTCTTGATAGAACAAAATTTTACTACCTCTATCCAGTGTTCATGTTATGTAGTAAGTATTTTCCTATATTCTGGGATCACTGAATCTAGTGAACACTGAAGTTGTGTTGGAGTAACATAGCACCCGTTCTTCCACAGTTCCTTTGTCTTAATAATGTTATGAAATTATTACATACACATAACATCCTACGATACTTCAAACAACAAAAATTTCTTTCTGAAGTAACCTTAGCATAAACTAGTTTTTAAACTTTTAACTTCAAATACAACATAGAAACTGCATATGTTTTTAAATAACGAATCATTAGTGTAAAGGTTGGTGCTTACAAAGGATGAATGGATTTATGTATTGTCGACGGTATCAGATGTGTACCTTGTATCAGGGCCTATGTTCCATTTAAGTAATGAAACCGGCCTGTATCTATCCGTTAAATCAACATACAGAGAGTTTACCATCAGCGATTGCAGTATTGACTATATCGTGATTCAGTGCTTATATAAAGAGTAATAGATACACCTATATAATCACTTTGGAAGAAATTACACAACTTTATTGGAGTAAAGATTTCAATTTGTTAATAGTTTTACATAACAATCTCAATTTGTCTAGGAATAATAAAAGTTTGTAGTTTTGTAACAACTCAATCGTCATTTGCTTTGTAGATTTCCGTGATGATCTAAATTATTATAATTGTATTGATGTAACGATCTCATGTGAAAACTACTTAACCGATCATCATAAAACTTTTTACACATATTCTCGGAGATATTAGAAATAAAATAGGATACTTTTTAACAAATGTGAGTGAAGCTGACGATGGAAGTTATATTTTTTTATTAAAACTGAAAATTAATGGTCAGCAGATCCTTTTTTTTTTACGTGGTGGAATGCCTTTACGCACTTCGCTCTCCCCCCCCCCGCGGGGACGGGGGGTTCGCTTTGTGTGGGACTCCTGACTGACTCGCCAGACTACCCACTAAACCACCACAGTGTGCCACTCTGCGCCTGAGACGGGAGATATCCGGGAACCGCTTTCTTACGCCATCCGGACCATGGTAAGCAGATCCTGTGGTATGGTAACCAGAGTGCTAAAAACATAGTTATACATTCTTAAATAATTGTAATAGTTTTGATTCCTATAGATGAATTAGCCAAATTAGAAATTAACGTAAATAACGATGTTTCTGTTGTCTTTTTTTTAATAAAATAAATTATATCATTAAATTGTTTTATTTATATACAATAATTGAATCCATATTGCTATTTCCTTTACTTTTGTGACATCAAACACTGTGTGTTTTTAATTAATAGCCTCAATGTAAATTTTAGGAATGCGTCTGTATAGTGTTTTAATCAATAAGTTGATCATCATCGTCAAACGTTCTTGATCCACTACTAGACACAGGACACAGGCTTTTACAATTGCACGCCTGCAATGTCAGCGCCTATAAATTATATAAAAAAACATTTTTACTTCATTATATTTCTTTAGGAAGCAAGTTCTCAATATACCCTAATTATGTAAATACCAATAAAAATAAAAGTAAGGACTAAAACGCCGAATATGCATATCCCACGCCGAAAATAGACTCTCAAAGTTCTTCCATTTTTTTAAACTTTTATAGACAAATAGTTGTTTCTCGAAAATTTGAAACAATTCGTTGAAACGTTTCCCATTTACTTTCTGTACTAAATCTGTATCGTTTTTAAAATTGCATCGTGGCATTTTAACAGGGAACAAACATGGACTGGCACAATAACAGTGATTTGTGTGCAACTGTACACAGCAACGGGGTAATATGTGGAAGTGCCAACAGCCGAATTGGAAAATTCTGTATTGGGCAATAAAGTGTATGATATCGGAAAAATATCGTATTAATTTAAGTCGAATAAAGTCCTGGTTTGCAGACTTAGTTTTTTACAAGTAGTTATGGGTATTTTAGGACTAAATAAATATCGGGAAAAAATCTGTATCTATAACAATATAAAAAGTATTAGTTTGATAAATATTTATGAAAACGCTATGTTACGGTCGAATGATACGAGTAGGCTTTCGAATGATTCAAATAATGTTACGGCCTCTACAAACGCAGTACACTTTTTTACATTGCAACCATCTAATGATGCGTGGATATAAATAAAGAAAGGTTGTTGAATGATACAAAAAAANAAGAAATATAATATATTATTAAATGGATTTGTATAACTAATGTTTTTTCTTTTCTAAACAAAAGCCCTTTAAATGGTACGCTAGTGTTCAAAACCTGAAATCAAATGTTGGAAGAAAACATAAATATTCCAGTTATCGTGTACTCAATCTTCACTCACTCGGTGAAACACAGCATATTGTTTTCATCAAATGAATTCATCGATTATTTTCTATAACATACTAAAAAAAGCATTTCATATATTACCGCTTAGAAATAATATAAGTAATATTGTAAAGATACAATATATTTTTAGAAAAATGATTCAATAAAAGTGCACACCTCTTTTATAGTGCTGCATTTTGAAACTAAGTGACACAGCATTCCCTTAACAAAGCGAATAAGCGTACACTGCGTGACTACTGGTATTCCTATACAAAATGATCATAGAACTATTCCAACTGGAATTCTTTTACAGAGAGTTGACTTTGGTTTTTCTTTGTTGACGAGGAGACTCAAGCTACATGTGTTTTGACATAATAAATACTAGGTAATTCTACTGTGAAGTATATATATATATATAATTTTAACCACAAAAATGCACACTGTATGTCTATTTCATGATAAGGGAATATAAAGTCTTTAAAATTGTAAACTATACCGAATTTTATTAATAAAACTTTGTTTCTTTGCGGGGGATGAAAGAAAAACAAAGAAAGTTTTCTTATTTAAGTCTGGCTACTCAAAAGTATCACGGCTTTAGATTTAAATCTCGCGGTCATTAGGCAACTAAGTTAGCATACATTTTAATATCATGAGACAGCTGTGATTCAAGAAAGGCAGCTTTTGCAAGATGTCAAAACAAGTACATTTTATTTATATTTTGCTCTCGTCTATCCTTGGGAAGGATTTATTACTGCAATATAGTCTTGGACGTAAGACAATAGATTTAATGTTTGAGGCAAAGGTTTTCTTAACTTCATACGTTGCTTGAATGTTCACTTAACATAACGACGACATATTCATTCGCGAAAAGATTGAGTTAGAAGATTTGGTTGTATTTGAGGTCGTTTCTTCAGTAATTCAGTAATTTAGTGAAATAATTCGTCGGTAGTGAAAGTCCAGCAATTCATATAGAGTATAAAGTCGCTTCACTGCCATCTTTGTATATCAGTGTACATATTGTACAGAAATTATATTATTCTTGCATAAATATGAATGATCCTAACGATGGTTAGGTCAAACCATTTTAAAAATGGCAAAAAATAGTTTACTTTTATTTCAGTTCAGCTTATTTAATGTTTTTATTTCAATTCTAAATTTATTTAAGTACGTGAGGTATTTAAATAATACATTTTAAAATTGAGACAAATAAATTGTGTGTGTTGTAAAATAGATACAGTTGAAGTCATAATTATGAGTATGTAGATCTATTGGTTAAGTTTAATTTAAACATACCGTGCGTAATATTAAAAATGGTCTATACGGGTCTGTGGTCATTTATCTTGAAGCACTACATGAGATAGTTCAGCTAGCTAAATCTCACACCTTACAGATTAAGTGTGCGCAAAGAGCTGTGCTAAAAGTTTCTGGTTTCAGGGCGTCGGATGTACCCTACAAAGACGTTTTATGAATTTTGCCAATTCCTCACTGACAACAAGAACAAGAGACAACTGTTTGTGAAAGCTACACTGCTCAAACAACCCTCTTAAACCTAATACACCCCTGAAGGTACTCGTCGCGGTCATCTTGTAATCGTATAATTGCAAGTTAAAACTTCATTCAGTGGTAGATTCTTTACCTTTCTGGGACTCTACATGTATAAAAACTGCAAAAAATCTTATATCTTTATAGTCTGAATATGCGTCAAAGTAAGGGCATCATATCAGAATGGCTCTTGATCTCATACCGACAGACGGAAGATCTTCTTATGGTTGTAAAGTGATACAATGAGGCATTTCTACACATACACGCACAGGTACACACACACATAGGTGTGCACGCGCGCACACACAATTTTATTTTTTATTGCAGCCGTCTTTTCTCTTTTTCTATCAATTATTGTTTTTCTTGTGCAACAATATTGTAACCATTTCATCAATATAATATTTTCTAATAACTTGTCATGATCCGAATGGTGTCCTATAACATAGGTTATTTATATTATAATTTCTTCAGGTACCAGCGATCCACAACCGAAATTGTCCAACTTTAATGCTGATAGGTAATCTTATATTGTTATATTTCGGTTTTGGGGAGCAAATAAAAAAATAAATCATATATTTATTATGTACATACTGATTCTATAATATAACGTTTTACTTATCGTGATAATTACTACCAAACAAATTTAAATATGATTAGACATAATAATCCTCAACCTTATAGTTGTACTCGAATGTAAATAATACCTAATGTGTATTTAGAGCATTTAATTATTCCTGACAGTAACTGATTTCGTGTCGTATTAATTAATTACTTATTGGCGCCTGATCCGGATTGTCGAATTCAAAAGATGCCATCAATTTCTGTAAACATCACACGGAGACTAATGATTTGTGATAACGGATCAGTGAATTTCCAATTCCACCGATATTTGAGTTGTTATGTTCAAGACTTTGATATATTTATGTAAAGTAATACTACATACATATGCTGAAAAAAGCTTTTTCGGGAACATTTTATTGACTTTCCTACATTTTATAGGGTAATCACGCTTGTATAGCTGAGGTAAAAAGAATCTTCTACGTAGTTGGCTGGTATTTGTTGAAACCATGGCCAAAATCAGCTAGGAGAGCATCATCATAAAAATAAAAAAATACAAACTGACGGTGATTTTACTTCAGTATCACTTAGACAAACCACGTCTGCATATGATATTGAAGCTAACTACGTATTCTCCACTAATTATTACTTACTTATTTTATAAATCTTTACCTCAATGAAATTCAAAATTAGTACGTTCAATGTTTTCATATATATTCTAGTTATGAAAATGTCGAAAACCAAACCAGCTTTTAACCCGCCATAAACGAAAAACAAAACACTTTGTTGTCAATAACCGACGCTATTTTTATTAATTACCTTTAAAGTGTATATTACTCTAACTTATACAGAAAAAGATTTACAATTTTAGACCCATTGCAAGTCCAGTCCTAAAGTAGCAACAATAAGAGAAAACTTAAGCCACTCTGACAGACACAAACTAGTTCGGTGTATTCATTACATTACGTATAGCGAACTGAATAACTAATACATAATTACTTGAAACAGTCCCATCTAAAATGCATAACTATCATGTAACAATGTGTAGTCACGAGTAGGCTAATTGTTACTTACCTATACATATATATAGAGTAATTCAATTTGAACACGTGGCATTTCCCACAAACAGCTACCAGTCTGTAATTTACGATATATTGAAAATTCAACTACAAACACACTGAAGGGTTTATTAGTGTTCAGTTTGGGAACAACGGTTGATTAAATGTTTCGTGTTTAACTCTTTATATAAATATATTTTATTAATGGCTTTTTTATAACGAGTATTACACAATTATATAGTTTGAAAACTAAATGCGACAGCAAAATAAATTAGTCAAATACTTTAAAGTTTAAAAAGCGATACCGTCAAAATCAACGTAGAGTTCAATGAAAAAATTTATGACTCATAATATTGTACTCTTAATAGAACAATGGTACCATGTTAATTTGCTCGTGAAATAAAAACAGAATCTATCATGATTGAAAAATAATTCACAGGAACTTTCCGAGCACCTAAACTGCCACAACTGACTGTCCTCATTTTTATACCTATAAAAATAACTCCAGTTGCTATAACACGGGAACGTGAACATTCCAATTAAAAATATTTTATTACGAAACTTCAATTATGGAACTGTCAGAAACAGTTCAAAATATTGAGGAAATCTGTCTTAAAATGCATTATGTTTTACAAATGCGAGTAAATTGTATGTAAAGTTTCGGTTTCTTCGTCAACAATCGTTACTGCCATACTGATGGATTAGAGAGGAGAAACTTCTTTATATCAAGCTGCGATACAGAGAGAGATAAAGAACAGGGCCGATCCGTTGTCTTTAGCAACTGAAACAAGCGGTCAGCTATGTCATGTTGAATGAGAATGAGATTTGGCTTTAGCACACACCCCCATTCGTTTTATATAATCTACTCGCTGTTACCCGTGGCACAACAACAACAACAGGTGATGCAAGTGGCCGAAACTAGTCCAAAAAAGTAGCCTAAGTTACTCATTATATCACCATCTATATGTCAGTGAAAATATCGTCAAAATAGGTCCAGCCGTTTCAAAGACAAATTAAAAAAATGCTATTTTGATGTAAGTATCGTATCTACTCCCATAGGCATTTAGTGAAAAACTGTTAATTTGAAATTACAAACTTTAATTTTATTCATTTGCTTAGATAAAAAAGTGTTAAGAAATAAGAAACCAAACTAACTATTCAGTTAACTACAGTATAGATGGCATTTCTTTAATTAAGATTTCCACAGATGAGTGCTATATTAGATCGATAGTATGGCGTTGCAGCAACAAGCAACATCTTATACCAACGTCAAACGCAAGAAGTTGTGGTCAGAGTTGGCGCAACCGCAATGTTCGTGACACTGCTTAAAGCTCGCTCAGACCGTGGTACCCCGAGCTGTGTCTGTTGCTGTGGAATATTTTGAACTAATTAATTCATTTCTGCCGTTATAACTACATAACGCTAGCTAGCTAACAAAGCAGACAAACGGAATTTGAAATCAATGAACAAAGCTTGAAATCAATGTTATAAGAATATCAGGGGTAAACAATGTTCTATTATTAGCTATTCATTTATCGTGAAATGATTTATAATATATGTAGGAACTAGAAACTATCGATATGTCAAACCATTTCATTGTGTAATTGCTAAAATTTTGCACAAATAGATATAGGACACATTCGATCTCGCGAGGACGATCTCCACTTACACCCAATCCGCCGCCAGCGAACTGGGCAGCGTAGGCGCGCCTACCAGAGCTTCATGTCGCCCTTAGTGTGGCCGCGGATGGTTGGGACAGGCTTTCCCTTTCATCCGCTTTACAGGCCAGCAGCGACGAGGTGACGTTACACGTGTGCCGTACGTCGCCTAAATTGAGAGTCTACCAGCTGATGGTGCCCGCTTTAGTGCGGTCAGGTGCTGGCAAGGGTCCGGATGGCGTAAGAAAGCGGATCCCTGCCGTCTCAGGCGCAGAGTGGCACACCGTGTGGTTTTAGTCGGTTCGATTCCGATTCACTGCCCCTCTGCAAACCCCGGTGGAGTGAAGTTCCAAGGGGGTTTCCACATGTAAAGAAATAAAGGGTTAATTATATAAGTCAACGTTCAATATATAAGTCCATTAAAATAAAAAAAAATAAAAAAGAGGACTTATTGGAATTTATCATCAAACGTATTTTTTAACAGCTTTGTCTATTAGCTTGTACGTATATCACTACCTCGATATTACATTCAGTTTGAAATCTGTAAAAGAGAAAAAGCGAATCTATATATTTACTTTTTTCTTTTGAAGGACACAGCCATCGATTCGCATTTCAAAGCGATTCCTAAGCTTTGCCTAATCTTTGAAGGCTGAATTACTAATACCTTGATTGTGGTAGCACAAAAGCCTTGATGTGGATAAGATAATGTCGCGTTGAGATAGCAACATTGTTGATAACGGGGCTTTGATTTTAATTAATTGGGCAAGAAGGCCTATAGTATTTATTTTAAGGCTAGCAATGTCACTACAGTATAACTTGATGTATATCTTAAACCTATAAACATGCCTTTATGGCTTACACGAACAAAGGTACACTATGTAAATAATAATAATAAGCCTTTTACTATATTTTAGATGCTAAAAAATAAATTACTTGGATTAAATGGCTCTGAAACAGGCATACAATGTAAAACGGCACTCGTGCGGCCGTCACATGCGATTTCATTTCATTTACATATCTGAGCTAGAACGGTTATTGCGCGCGTCATTGAACAATCCTCAGCTTCAAGATAGCGTTAGGTTTTCGAAAGACAAAATAATAGAATTGTTTTTAAATTATACATATTATGGCACTGCAATTATTAGTTTAAACTTCTGCCAGAAAGATGCAATGAGCTAATAAAATAAGAACTTCTTGAAAGTAGTATACATAATTCTGGCAGTAGAAAAAAGGTTTTATTAGTTAAATAAACATTTATTATTTAGTACGCCGGAAAAAAAGATAAACTGACTTCAAAAATACCAACAAAGACCACTAACAAATGAAAAATTTGTCATAACAAATTCAGACTATATCATAAAGGCAAAGGTACCTTCTCCACTAGACAGTACATACTTAGTGCCTTTAGAAAATACTCAAGTGGATTAAATCTATGAAAAGATGCCATCATAAATTTTTCAATAAACATATGTTTATAGTCTATATCTATACATTTATTTATCAAAATCTTCACAGCGTACTGCGATATCAATCAGTTCACTAGATCATAAAATATAACGTACGAGGAACTCATAACACAGCGTAACGTAGCGCAAATTTGTAGAAGAGTCGGTTGTGTATTGTATGAAGTAGGAAAATATCAGTACAGAAAATTATTGAGGTCCTACAAGTCGTTAGTATAAAGTATTCACAATTCTGACTTTACTTCTTATAAGCTAAACGAGTATTATTGATGTAAACTGTGTTTTAAGTAAAATAAACGAAAGAGTAATAGTGTATTCTAAAAGAAAATCGTAGAAACAAGCGATTACTTGTTAAAAAAATAACATTAATTTTCATTTGATACCCATATGAGGTGGGTTGTTCAGAAATATGTAAGCCATCATTTTGTCACAGCGGCCATTTTGGATTAATATTAATACCGATTATATATAATTGCATTGTCATCAGATCTAAAGGGACATTTCAAATTTCAGCGGAAATCGGGAAGAGCATCTAATTTAATTTGCAAGATTTGACGTGGTTCACACAACTATAAATGAAAGTAAACTATAAGTAAGGCATAGGGAGACATACTGTGATATATAGAAGACTCCAAATATAAATTTCTACTAGCAATTTCGTTATATACCAATATACACTAATTTTATCTATCTATATATATATATATATATATATTTATATATATATATATATATATATATATATATTTGCCATACGTTTTAATTGTATTTATATATTGAATAACATTCTGAGAACATGTAAACTTCACATCCATAATTTGAAATATAACAGAATTGATGATGAAGCTCGTCCTGAATTTCACATAAATATTCTGTAATATCTTAAGTAATCAAGTTCTAACTGTGATGTACAATGTATTACTACTACTCGTTAATCACTGTACTAAAATAGTGGGCAGGCCTTCTAGTCTTAATCGAATGAAGGCATGCCTCTACTAAGAATAGATGGATCAATCTATTTCCATTAGAGGTTTGCAATAACGCTCGGTGGGTAGTATCCATCAATATTGCTTGCTCTGAATCCAGACTGATTTTATTCTGGGCCTCTTCTATTATAAAAGTCGATTTGAATTTTGTACTATAAAAAGTTATAGAAATATTTGTGTAGACACAATAGCCTTTTATAGCATAGTTAATATGGGTATATTTATAGGAGATATAATATGGGTATATTTATAAATTTTATACTGCAAAATGCATTTTGGGTCAAATTCAAGGAACGTCTGCATCAGCAAGCCTAGCGAGCATCAAGTATATTATATTATCAATCAAAATCCATGCATAATCAAATATGATTCAAAGATCACACTCATTCCTAACATGGCTGAAGATAGGACTCAAAAACCAACATCTAAGAATAAAGTTACAAAAATTTGAACACACAGATCTTTTTGCCTTTCGAAGGGATTCTGGTGAACCTGGTTATGGTGGTGTTTCTTATCTAGCTATATCTTGTAATTAAATAAACATTTTCTCTTTGTTTTAAAGAAAGTATTCTGCAACTCCAATAATTGTTTACTGTATTAATAGGAAGTTCAACCATCAAACAAATATGCAGTGAACACTTCTGATAAAACAGTTACCCACTGACATATTGAAATCAAATGTGAAATATTCAAATCAAATTAGATTTATTCACGATTTGTACTTAACTACTCCATTCTTTATGATTCTCAACTGTATTTGCAGTAGTAAATATGATTAGTCTCGGTGAAACAAGAGAGTTACAAACTGGATGTCCCTTGGGCATCATGTCAACTGTAATTACATTAGTTAACTAAATGTGATTGGATGTATGGGAATTTGATTTCAATATGGCTCTTCTAGTATGTTTTTATTAATCAAAAATATGAATATGTACTCGTGTATACAGAATAAATCTATTTCTAGTGAATAAATATTACTGATAGTACTTTTGCTAAGTATTGCTTTTAATTTAATAGTTTAAGTGGTTTAATTTAAAAGGTAGTAGATTTTGTCTCTTTTTCGTACTCTTGAATGTGTATATATAAGGTGCTTGCATATGGAATTGGCGTTTTGTATGAGAAGTATATAAAGAAATTAGATAGAAGGAGAAGGATAAATGTTTGTTAAGAGTCTTTTAAAACTTTTGCTTGTCAATAGCAATTAACGGTGTCACTCTTACTTGAGCTCTGGCTTACCTAGATATATAAGAAGCTGATAATCTGTTAAACAATTCCTTCTGATACAGACACCAGTATCTCACACAGATTCATCCACTCGATCAAGCAACTCTTAAATTTTAAATTAATTTTATCAGAGTTATTTGTGACAAAGAAATAATGAGTAAATATAATATATACCAAAGCATCACTCTTCTATGGTAATGGAAAAGAAGAGACTATAAAAATTTAAAGAGATTTAGATCCCATGTACCTGTCCGTCCTGACATTGAAATGACCCGAGATTCAAAAAATGGTGTATAAATAGGTCTTAAAAAATCACTATTTTTTTAATAAAAACATCTTTAGTTCTAAAGAATTGTTCATGACGTTAATTTAAGTATATTAAAAATATTGTGTTTTCATTTCATTAGAATCTCATTTCTAATGCTAATAAAAACTTTGATGTAGAAGATATAGATCTTTGATTTCGAAAGAAGTTTGATTTAAGTAAATATGGAGTATATTGAATCACAAATGTCTAGACGAAACTCATTAAATATATTTTCTATTTGTCATTGATTAATTTTTGATTTTTGTTTTGTTTTACATACTTATGATTTGATGAAAAAGATTATAATACGTACAAGCAATAACTTAATTAAAAACCTTAAGTTTACCCGTCTCAATAATACAGCATCAAATATTACTCGCTCCAGTTAATTCTGTCGCCAACGTAACCCTATATTATACAAGTCCATCGATATACTTTGAACTCCCCTGCCCCGTTCAGGTTAACGGAAGCTCAGGTTCTGCGGGAATGTTTATATATCAAATGAGAGATCAAGTTTATTGGTTCGATTTTGCAGCTATGTTTAAGTTACTTAATACGTTTGGCAAACATGCTTCGTGATCCGGTTACACATAGTGTGAGTATAATAGGAGAAATATGTAATCATTGTCTATATTTAACATTATTGGAACCAGTTTCTACATAAAAACTGCATTCCAGAACTAAACTCACTTGTACTTATTTCACTATTTTGATTAACTTTATTCTTGACCGGTTTTGGGACAAATTACTTTCACTGTAACACTGTTATTTCTATGTACTCACACTTCTTAGGTTTTAGATGTAAATAATTTTTAAATAACCAGTATCCTTTGATAATGCCATAGGGTGAAACCGATTATTATTACAAAATTAAAGTTAATTAAAATAGTGGAATAAGTATTAGTGAGTTTAATTCTAGAATCTATTTAACAAGTTATGTCAAGTGCAGTCAGTCGAGAGTATAAATTACATTAAAAAACTATTTTACTCAGATTCCAAATATGCATAAAATATATCTATATTATGACACTGGGTATACAATGAGGCTAGTTATGGCACAGGTTTTATACTGGTATTTACGAATACTTAAAGCTTTTGCTTTGCTACCATTGAATTTCAAAGTCATAGTATCTGCACTTTAAACCAACTAAGAGTTTAAACACACAAATATAACTATTTCCAATTTGTAGTTTTGAGATTTTTCATGTATGAACATTGTATCTAAATTGAGACTTTGAAGGTCGAAATCTAATCTATTTAAATAAAAATGAAGCGTTAGTACATGTATTACTTTCTATCGGCTGCACTAAATTGAATAAGGATCTCTTCTATTCAGCTGAAACTTTAAAAAACAAACAAACAAACAACAACCTATAATGTCCCACTGCTGGGCTCGGGTCTCCTCTCAGGAGAGAGTTAAGGCCATACGTCTCCACGCTGGCCAAGTGCGGGATTTAAACATTGCCATTAAGTTCCAATTAGTCGAACCTATTATCTTCATCTACTCAAATAAATAAAAGTGAAGTGTCTGTGTGTAATTTCAAACTAAGTGCACATGTATTCCATAATCATCATGTTTAATTTTAGTCTGTTCGTCTATCTGTTCGTATGTTTGTTACAGCTAATCTCTGGAGTGACTGTAACGATTTAAAACTGTACTCTTAAAGGCAGATAGGTGATGAGATAAGGAATAACTTAGGCTACTTTTATTTTAGACTAGCTTCGCTCAACGGTTTTACATGTGATTGTTGTACCATTACAACAGCCGCCGGTAGCACAGCTCAGTTAGTAACTTTGAAATGAAAATATTAATAAATCGTTTTTTCCAAGTCACAAAGTCTACAGTGCATCAATGATTCTAAGTAAAATCACAAAATATATACAATTCAATATCATCACCATCAACATATCGCAGGCCACTGCTGGATATAGGCCTCTCCAATTGCACGCCACTTGGTTTGATCCTCGACTTCTCGCATACAGCTCTTGCCATCTATCTGTCGTAAATCATCACTCCACGTGGCCTGTGGATGTCCCACGTTAATTAACGGTAAATTAATTAAAATTGAGTTCGTTTTTCCTTGTACCGGCTTTACCTAATAATTCGTTAAGTACAACATGATATTGATGGCAGAAAGAAAATCGAATCTCGAGAATCATTATGTCTCGCCAGTGGCAACTCTGGATTAATGCTCCAACTGTGAAGCTAGCCGTGCGGGACTCTGATCAAGTAATGCCCAACACTTATTAGATTTACTTCACCAATGAAATTGCTCCGGTAACCATCTAGTTTTTGAGATTTTCCTTTTTACAATAAGATTAATGTTACGTGCTCACTTTGATTAATGAAGGTATGTTGGGACTTAAACAAATACTTTTGATTTATATTAAACAGCTAAAAAGTTGGCCTGTATCCTTCTTTAAAGTCCAATCTATTTCTTTACCTAAATTAATTCAAATTAGTTCAAAGATTTAGCCATGAAGGCGTAACAGCCAAAGAGACAGACTTACTTTAGAAGTCACATTATTACTAGTACTATATTATAGATTAACTAAGCAAATACTTATACTCGCTAGCTCAAGAATCTAATTCTGACACTTTCATGAAAAACATAAGTCAAAAAAAATAAAGAAAACTGGATTTTGAAGTGTAAAAATCCACCACTAACATACATTTTTGGCAAGAATATTTAAGAATAAAATAAAAAATTCGGCATTTGAATGTTTCAGATTGAATATTCATACAAAGTCCACAATAATAACTAACTTTGTAACTTTCAAATTCAAAATCATTTATTCAATTACGACACTAAATGACATTAATGAACGTTAATTTGAAGCTACAGATAAAAATCATAGATCGACACAAGCAGACGCCACAGATGTACTTTGTCTGTTTTGTCAAGGTTAATTAGGGGAAAACACCTAAATCCATTGCCTGTGTCGATTCATAACCTCCAGTTTCCAAAATGCATAGAGCCTTATAAGAAGAACACTGGCAAAGAAACTTTAAACACAAAAAATAACCAAACGAAGTTCTCAAACCTCACTCACATCATAACTGCATGTCCTAGTTCCCATTCTTCAGACGAGGTTAATTAGCCTAAGTAACACGGCGCGAAATAGTACGCCGCAATTAAGAATACCCGACTTTCTTTACCGACTCGGTTACCTTACCAGTTAAAGCTCACTTTGAAGGTGCTATTATAATAGTAACTAAGTTTTCTGTTGGTATAATTGTTCTAGAATACTAATTTTCAGAAGCGTAGAATGTATAAGCTTATGTAATAATGAGGCTGTGAATATCTTGAAGTGCATTAATTTCTTATATACTTACTATGATTTAATTGAACTTTAATTTCCACAGAATTTTTATTCATACAGGCAGTATATAATATAAAAATAACTTGTAATTTAAAATTCAATGAAGTAACTTTTTATAAACAACCTTTTATTGGAATGATTTCAATGGAAAGAAAAAAAATTATATTCTTTGCAAATGTGAACTTTCAACGTCGTGACACAATATATAGAATCTAAAAGCTTGCCTGTGATATTACATGTTTCAAAGATATTTTCTTGAAAATATTAACAGGAATTCATGTCATCTCTTTAATAATAAAATTAGTATTTAGATAAGATAATATATATGTATTTATATACACAGTATATATCATCATGCCTATGAGTTATCTTAGAAGCACGAGAGCCACTTGACATGATGTATAGAACTCTATATATCCATTATATGCAGGACTAGTTTATGCCCCCGGCTCCTCCCGCGTATGTCGGTTATTGCAGCAGATATTAGTAGCCTATGTATTCTGATCTATAATCTATACTACTGTAAAGTTTCATCCAAATCTTTTTTTTTTTTATATTTCGGACATCTAACACACAACGCCATCTAGTCCCAAACTAAGCAGAGCTTGTATTATGGGTACTAGACAACTGATATGAATACATAAATACATTTTTTTTTGTAAATACATACATATTATACATAGAAAACACCCAAACTCCGAAACAAATATTTGCAAATCATGCAAACATTTGGTCCGACCCAGGATTCGAACCCGAGACCTCATGGACAGCAGTCGCGTACGCTACCACTGCGCCACCGAGGCAGTCAAGTCAAATCTGTTTGGTAGTTTTTACGTGTAAGAGTAAAAAAACATCCATACTTACCAACTTTCGCGTTTATAATATTAGTAGGATAGCGCAGTCAAGTAGTCGTTTCATCAGCGTGAAATATAAATAGGTGTAACAGACACAATTCTAGTTTCTACTTTTTATAAAATAGACGGAGTACATTGATAGCTGGTATTATGTTCAGTTTTCCTCATTTTCATATAATCACTAACATTGTTTGTAGACAAATTAGTTTGATAACTTTTTTTTAAACTCCAGGAAAAAAGCAAGAAGTGGGTTTTTCCGAGGGTTTTAAAATAAATAAAACGTCCACCATTTTAAAAGAAATGTTAATATAATATGTACATAGCTAATTATTTTATTAAATAGTAACGGCTAAATTATATGTTACGTCAACAGAGTACTGAATTTTCTGGAATCCTAAGTATTCATCTGATACATTATGGATAAAATGGAGCTACCGAAATACCGAAATCTTGTGGGTTTACAATGGAAACCCTTTTCCCTAACATTTAATCAATTAATCACACTTACATAGAACTCCAAAGCGACAGAAAAACAACATTTTGATTCATTAACGTTACATTAGCAGCATTTTGCATATACACTTTACACAATATTTTAGTTTGTAGTAATATGTTAACACTGATTTATTTGAAATCTAGTTAGTTCTATTTCTCTTCGATAATTACTCCTAGCTCTAGCGTACTATCGTCTTGATGCCGTTGCTTGTTCGCATGCTAATGTCCAACATTCACACCTCGGGTGACGCCTTCTTCTTGGTTTTTTACGTAATTCTTCATCGTGTATACATTTTTTTGTAACAGGAACATCGTCTTCTTCGACTGGTTGTGGACAAATCACAATGTTGTGCCGAGATGTGGAACGTTTCAACATACACCTCACTAATTTCCAAAAATACAACAAAATGAGTATAATCAAAGCCCAAAATATGAGTTTTGGTGAAACTATTTCATTTAACTCTCTTTTTGCCAACATAGTGTATATGTTTTCCAAACACACTTTAGAACTACTTAGAATTTTTCATAATTTTCTCAGAAATGTAACGTCATTTTTTGACACTTCAGATTTCAACAATTTATTTCTCTATGATCATTTATTTTCTTTTTTTTCTTTTTTTTTACCAGAAAGTGCAAACGAAAACATTGTTCATGGAATGGAAACTTTTCCAAATATGATACTAATAAACTAGCACTAGAATTATACCAAAACATCTCTTTCACAACAGATGGAACTCCTAACTAACGAACAAATTACTATGCAAAAAGCCAATATCACTAACTACCATAGCAACAGCGCTGTTTAGACAATAAAACCTTTGTAAATAAGTTTGCGTGATTACTAAAGATTATTGAATGTAGTATTCTACGCGCAGATTGTTATAAACGTGTAGTTTGTTATATGTTTCATATTCATATTCTGCCAATGGTGATATTCTATATTAAATTTCTCAATTAGTTACCAAGTTTTCTCTCACTAGTTTCCGTTACAACGTCACATTTCCTTACAATGTTGTTATTAACGGTAGCTTTCGTCAGTATGGTCTAAGTAACAAGAGGCGATAAGATTAGCTAATAATTACTTTTTATTACTACCTTATCTGTAAGGCATACGTACATACATGTGCATCTAATAACATGTCTATACAAGTTCTTACTTGATTGAAAGCCAAAACCATTTCTACTAAACGGTCTATGGCTTGCAACAATCAGAATGTCACAGCTGCAATCCATTTGAACTTAAGTGTGCTATGCACAATGGAATGTAGCTTTTCGGACTTGTGCTATATTATATGGCTATGAGCAACACGATACATACGCTGTGTGGCATATATTTCATTTTTTACTTTTATGAAATGGGTAATGACAAAATCTTGTTTAGGAGACACCGGCAGCTTAATTTTCACTAAAAGCTGTGATCCAAATAATAAAGCTAGTATATCTGGGTTACCGGTCTAAATCCCGTATTCAATTATGATTAATTTCTGAATCTGTTGTTTTTTTAATTCAGGAGTAAATAAAAGAAAAATGTTCACTAACATATTAGCTGTGAAATAGAAGTCAGCAGTGGACACAAATAAACTTTTACGAGTTTGGTTCCACAAAGTGGAGCTTAGGTTGTAAATTGAACCAAATCCCTAGTCTGCATGAAAAATGCTAGCGCCCGACCAAAATGTCCGGCGTAACGTAAGTGGCTGAAAATCGTTTCACCACCGGCCGACTCCAATTGTTGGAGATTTAATGGGTGGATTCTGTGCATCGGGTGATAGCACTAAAGCGCTTTAGTTAAAATGTAATCCAAAGGTAAAAACGCGCTTGTACTTGCAGTGAAGTAATAAGGCTTTTGTTTACATTCATCTTCATTTTAGGGTTATGAAGTTTGTTGTTTATTATATAAGTGAATATAGGTGATTGAGAAGACATAGAGAAAAAAATTAGATAATTTTTACGTTTTTAGTGCAGTTATTTAATGTGTTTGTAGTGTGTGGTTTGTCTAGAAATGATTCAGGTATTTTGACTGTAGAGACACCAGAGACCAGTTTGATGAAGATAGTCTTTCGTACATTTTTTTTGAAAACTTTGAATTTATATTTATACTTAATTGATGATTTTATGAATCAATCTAGAACCATTTTTTACACATAATTAGAGATAAAGTAATAGTAAAATTAATTAAAGTACCTTTTTACAAGCTTTTATTTAGCTTAATCTACCCCGGATTATATAATTATGTTTAATTATTATATTATATATAATTATTAAACTACTATGCGTTTGATACACTCACGTAACTAGAAAAAATATAAGACTAACTAAAAAGTTATCCCATAACTAGATATGCCATTAACAATAGACACATTGCTTCCATGCCTGTAAAGTCCACGGGGTGTTTCCACGTACAGCAGATGCCTTTCCGAAAAAATGATTAGATTTTAGTACTACCTTTATATATAATATATAAAATTATTCTATTGGTAAATAATAATAGATTATTAGATTATTCTATTAGTGAATAATAATAGACATTATTATTTACTAATAGAATAATCTAGTAGTTTTTTTTACAACAAATGATACAAATCCGGATTTTTAAATGCAAAATGCGTTTAAACATAAAAACAAAGTTTTCCAGCATAATCAATTCATTGATAATTAAAACAAATCAATAGTAATAAAAGTATTGTAATAGTTTAGAAGTAGATGAGATAAATGAACCTTGAGTTTTCTTCACGCCAAATCTATATCTTACTTATATTTACTTTAGTGCATCACAAGATAGGAAATTGCATTTTCAAAAGACGTAAATAAATTTCAATTCCACTTGCATTCGTCGACAATATATCAACATCGGAACATTTATTCTGTCTCAGTGAACTTGTTTACCGCAGACGAGAGTATCTACTTGGTTATGCATGCCGTAGTGTGGTCAGCAAAATGTTCTGCCAAGTGCATTCGATAAACGCTATCCACTTGCAAAACTTACATTGTGCCTCCTAAGAAGTGCGCTGTCTAGATGATTGTAAGAATGTTAAAATGATATTCTTTTAGTATTTTTTAAATCTTCAGAGATAATTGTCAATCAGTGTTTGTGTTATGGCTACTAGAAAACATGTATACTTTTTTTTTATAAAATCAAACATATTATACATAACAAACATTCAAATCTGGTACAAATATTTGTAGATCATACAAACATTTGATCCGACCCAGGAATCGAACCCAAGACCTCATGCACAGCAGTCGCATACCCCACCACTGTGCCACCGAGGTAGTCCACTATTTGTAAAAAAATAGTAGTATTACTTAAGGTCGATATTGAAGATCACTTGGAAAAATCTCCCCTGAACTTGGAAGCTTATCAAGCATCTCTATAAAATATACGTGATTTGTGTCTGCGTGTTTGTTAAAGCAAAACCATATGTGGCCACACGTTGTAGATCGAATATTGCAAAATAAATCCAAATAAGTTCAAGAGTGACTTCCGCAGTTTCCATATAGTAGGTTTCGTATAATATTTTATGTAGCTACATAGATTATCCATCTTTTGTTTAGTCTATAAAATCTTGAGAAATTTGCATTTTCTATTTTATTGCTAGAGATTTTGATTTGATTCTAATTAGTGAATTGCTACAATAAACGACACTAGAATATCTCCTTTCTTATGATGATATATATTACAAACATTTCCATCTCATTTATAGAATTCATATTATGAAATCCAAATAACCCAGGATTTGAGTTAAAAAACGAATCAATCAGAACATCATTATCTTCTTAGCCTAAAGGCCTGAATAAATTACTTCCAAAATCATTTATAGTCGGCTACTAGTTCAACAGATTTACCTGAATAACAGATTTTTCACGGAGCGACTGGCATTTTACCTGCGCAATCTTGAGGGTGAACTGAATGCAAAGGTTGAACTAGTTGTCTGTATATATGAAGACACTGTCTTCCTAATGAAGATTGTCATGGGTATTCATAACAACCGGGAGCGACGTCTTAACGTGCTCTTCGAGGCAAGGGCGGGAAGCACCGCTATCTACTTTCCCTGATTTTGGTTGAACAGTTTTTTTTTTTTTTTGTTTTCGTGCAATAAGAGTTGTTATTATTATTATTGTACTCCGAGCTGGTAATAAGTATTTCTTGTAAGAGAATTCTAACAGTAGTCCGACCCGTGAATCGAACTCGACACCAGTTGTTTACGCTAACCGCTAGATCAACGACGCAGGCAAGCATCATTGGGAATTATCTCAACAATTTAAATCAACTATTACTATTCTCAATGTATATATTCACGAACATTTCATTTCCAAATTTTAAACAAACAGTGACAGTTCTCTTGAATTCAATAATCGCATAAATATTGCATTAAAGCATAACGGTTTCCCGTAGCTATATCTAGCTTCATCGACACTGCCATAATCCAGATAACGAGCTCGGAATCAATTATAATGGTAGTCTATAACCGTCTATCGGCTATCAACATATCTGCGCTTTAATTAATTGATAGCAGTTGGATTGAATACGTAAGTAACTAAGTAAGCAAGAGGTTAACACGATGGCAGTATATGGCTTAATGATTTAAATCACGGATTTTGTTGAATATTTCGATTTTATCATTATTTAATCAATCTGTGAAGGAACGGTTGTCATGTCCCTCCAACACAAAGGGAAGATCCTCCAACCATGGCCACTGCCCAACGGTTGATGTTGGGATTTTGTGCTTATGCTAATCGGCGCGAGAACTTCTATGGCGTGATTTAGGATTGCTAGTTTGTTAGTTTCCTTCGTTACTCCATAGTTCGACGTATCTTCGGTAGATGGTGCTGTAGCGTGTTTCTGTTGTTGCGTTGTATGTGGATGTCACCTCAAAATTTGTGCTGATGTTTTGCGTAGTTTTTTTGCGAAGTCTTACGATACCCATGATAGTGTATATAAAATATGGTACATGGGTGATGATTTGCTACATGCTAAATCCGTCACCACACAAAATAATAAACCTTTTCTTTCATTTCTATCAATTTTTAATTAATAGTATAGGAGTATCTTGTCATAACAAAAAAATTGTGGTTTAGGTCACTTTGTATGAAATAACTACTCATTAAATGAAATGTCACGGTATTTCCCCTCCCTGTCTCTCTCTATTGATCATAAATATAAACTATAAAACAAGGAATAAAGGATTTAAAAGTTTAATATTTTATAATTTAATTCGGCGTATAACCTTGAAAATCGACTCTATTCCTGTTCTGGTAAGAAACAAACTTGAATACCTAAATTTAAAAAAGAGAAAGTACTTTATATATATAAAGCTTTCTTGTTAGCTGCAATATAATCATAGTTTTGCGCTTTAAATGCCCGTGTGACACGCAAGGTAGAAGAAATACTTTTATAATTTAGATGTAGGTATAATTTGCCACCCTAAAAGAGTTCGTTGTTATTCTCATAAGAAAGAGAATTTTGAATTATCCTATAACTAATATCTTTTTTTTAGATTTATGAGAGATATTTATTTAAAAAAAGAAAATCTTGACAATGCACATCTTGCCGACTATCATTTCAACCATCTCACCTTTCGATCTCCGATGAACGAATACACAACCATTAAACCAACCACGCTAATTATAGCCTTGTGGAGATTAGTAGTAACAATTCTAAGATTTTCTGCTACTCTTTGATCATAAAATCTGAGCTGTCAGCAATAAAATAATCTGAGCTGCTAGCAATATAAGTGAGTGAACCTCATTTTCTTAATAAATGCTAATATACTAATCACAATACTTTTTATTATATTTAACTTAGTGGGGTACGCACTATAACACGCACAGGCAATTTGTATCATATTAGTATCTACAAGTTAAAGAAAATTTCCTGTTCATATTCAATAAACTTAATGCCCTATTGGGAATAAATCAAATCCCTTACAAAGGGACGGACATGCACCATAACGGCAGTAAAATAAAACACAAGTGTAGCCACTCCTAATAATCATAAACAGCGTGTTATGACATAGGGTTGAATTCCCCTTGAATGTATTTGGAAACTCCAGAAAATAAAGTGGTAATACTTATCTTTCAACAATACGAGGAGGGTCTGAAAGAAGGGAGTTGTATAGGATAGAATCCTTTCTTGTTAACCCCCGAAAAACCATTGTCAATAGTGAAGTCAAAGGGTGAAATAGATGGCTCCAAAGCCTCTTGTTAAAGCAATAGAGATAAGAACAATGTCTTTATCAACGGTACTATGGAATTGGGATGCGAAGGTCATCTTCAAGTGCCGAGTACTAAATAAAAAGCAGAGTGTTTTCATCAGTCAAGAGAATTATTAAGAACTATTCTTAATATAATTTTGATTTTAGGTTTTAAGTTTCAAGTTACAACTGTAACCGCTAGTCATCCGTTAAAGCATGTCATGTGAATAACTGTTTTCGAAAATATTAAGAGAAACTATTGTTTAATTTTCTTCAACAATTATATTTATAAATATTACCAGTTTTTACCTACAGCTCTGCTTACGTATATGTCGGTTATTGTAAATAGTAACCTATGTCCTTTCTCAAGAACCAAAGTATCCCCTCCCAAATTTGATTGAAATCTGTGCAGTAGTTTAGACGTGAAAGCGTAACAGATAGTCAGACAGAGTGTACGGATAATATATTTTCTAATAAAATTTATATAATTAAGTTCACGGTACTGTAGCACTCACTTAATCATAACCTAGTTGCATTTCATAAGCCGAGTCACGACAAGCTCTCTATTACGCTTATCGCTTGGTTTCTTTTATAAAATGAGTGGAATTATGGAGTATACGTGCATCCTAGTCATTTGCACAAACCTAGCATAGTGGAATGCATGCCTATGTAATGTACGTTAAAATCTAAGTAAAATTTGTATTTCTAATTTCTTTAACAGTAAAATAGCTACTTAGATAATATCTACAGAAACAAATGAAAAATATGATGCTATTTTGTCCTTTTTTTGTTTTTTTTTTTTACGTGTGGATACCCCCTCGGACCTTTACCCCACCGTATCGGTGTATCGGAATTGAACCGACTAAAACCACACTGCGCCTGAGACGGGAGGGGTCCGGGAACCGCTTTCTTACGCCATCCAGATGCTATTTTGTCCTGAGGCCCGGTAGTATGAATATTTATGTAAAAAGGTCAAAATATTCGTATTCAAATCATGACAACATATTTTTAATTATTTTTTTATGTTAAAGCAGATCTACGTGATATTTTGGAATTAAATTTTATGTTTTTATAGTGTAAATATAGTAAATTATATTTATTTTAACACCACGAAAACTCTAAAATGTGTGCAGGTAAACGTTTAATGTTTTAATTTAACTTATACAATAGAGTCAGATTGTTGCACTAAGCTAGTGGTTGGTCGTGCGAACGCATAATAAAAATGGCTATGAAAAGTTTTATGTAATCTCATATCAAATCGGACGGGTCGCTTGGTCGCGAGGATGCATATAAATTGAGTCTTAGTTTTTAAGTGAAATACTTCTTTATTTAGTTCAGTAACCATAGCGTCCTATACACATACATATAAAGTAGGCTTGTCATCACCATAGTAAAATGTGACAGGTGTTGTTATTCGGTGCATATGTGGTATTGTTAGTCTTTTGAGTAAAATAGTGTGGTTCTAATAAATAATTTACTACGAATTAGAATGAAGAGTACGTTCAGAACCGGTGTTTATCGGTATCTTAACACTTTGTGTGATCCACAAGTTGTTGTGCTGATTGTGGGTGTTATTTTTGCCCCTTTCATGTATGTTTGTAAAATCCCTCGAAACACTGGATGTATAATGCAAATGCGGGAGGTGTCTAAGAAAAATATCTCTACTTCCAAAGAAAACTTTAACCAATAATTTTTCGCTAGCTTCAATGTTTTATTTTACCTAATATATCAACTCGTTAAGAATTTAACACACGTTATACGTTTTTGGACCCGTGAGAACGTGTATAAACTTTTTTTTAATGTGAGGTTCAGTTGTTGAAGAGTGACATCATAAATTCTAGCATTTCTATAGCCTCTGTTTTTCTATAACCCTTCTATAGCGCTGTGTTTCACCGAGTGAGTGAAGGTAACGGAGGCCCATATCCCAACACTTCCTCCAATCCCCCTCCTCATCCCCAAAGGCCGGGAACGCACTTGTGTCACCTCTGGTGTTGCAGGTGTACATGGACGGCGGTGATCGCTAACCATCAGGCGATACGTCTGCTCCTTTACCCCCTATTTCATAAAAGAAAAAGCCCCTATAGCTATTTTATGTTCAATTGGCAACTAGTGTTTTAATTCTTCGTCTAAAAATATGTTTTCTATAATTTCTATATCTCTCTTAAATAAAAACTTTTTCATATATAACACTAGATAGGACACCGCACGAATGGTACCCCCTGAGACCAGTAGGACTAGCACACATAAAAATTTCAATTATGCTCGGGTCCTACTGATCTAAGCGTGACATTAACTATCCTAGTTTAGATATCCAAGCGTGAAAAACACATTAAAAGAACACCTGTAAATTGTTCAGATAGTTTCAGAGTTCATTGTGAATAACTACGGAAGAAGAGAAATATATATAGTAAAGATTATAACAATTCATGTTTACAGTTTGCCACAGTCCAGTATAGTTCAAATACAGTGAATATTAGTTTGTAACATAATGTTCACTGTATAGAGTACAATACAGTTACTGCTTTGTACGTACCTACTGAATGTTTTACTCAAGGTAATACCAAATGAGGCATGGAAGCATAATGTGTTGTGCTCCTAGTTTCAAGACGCAGAAATGCTATAAATTTATTATTTAAGAGCTGACCAACGATTTCTTGAGTTACCGTTCTGTAAATTTAAACTTAATGTTTGTAATAATATGAGTAAATAAGCGATAAGCGGACTCTAAAGTTATCTATTATATCGCTAGTGCCTGGCAAATACGTAGCCCGTAAATAAATATAACCCTTAAGACAGAGCCCTTAACAGTACTTGTCGAAATAAATAAAAACTCCGATACCTTACTCTTTAATAGTGTGTATTATATGTAATAAGTAAGTGACTCAACTTTAGGGCAGGGTAGGCTCACTAGCTTCTACACTCCGAAGTGAATGAATTTCAACTAAACTATTCACTATAACGGAAGTACACAGTAATTAAATAATATTAACCAGTAAACCCATCATCAACAACCCATAATATCCCACTACAGGGCTCGAGTCTCCTCTCTGGCGAGGGTTAAGGCCATACGTCCCCACGCTGGCCAAATGCGGGTTGGGGACTGGCAAGACTACGTTGTGGCTACGTAACCTTACCATTGGATGTTCTTAAGCCGCCGAAAGGCCTCCAACTAAGCTTCACGACTATTATCCTATGATAACATCCGGATCGACTGCTTAACGTGACCTCTGAATCTCGGAGACGCTCATGGTAATATGCCACCAGCGGTCACCCATCAAGGTACTGACCACGCCGTCATTGCTTACCCTCGGTGATTGTTTCTATTAACCGAGTTCAACCGGGCTATGAGCGCCTCAATTCACAGAGTAAACCCTTAGAAAATATTAATATCAAAATATAGTTATAGCCGACTATGACTATATATCTATGACGTCAATAGTTTATTTTAAATATTATTATTAACCTCAAGCAAACTACCCATAATAATATACTGTTTCGTACATTTGATTGATAGTTACAGGCTCTAAAGATCCCTTCATAAACTTGATGGAATTGTACAACATTACGGAGTATGTTGGGCGGCGTATGTACAATTATGCAAAACGCATGCCATGCTAATTTGTGGCCGTTGTGTAGGTAAACACTGAGTGAATAATTTCCTAGGTAAGTCTAAGGGCGTGGTTTAACTTACACGCAGTAGAGTCAAAATGAGCGGAGATCGTTCGAATTCAAAATCTAATTGCTTTGGTTTCAAATTGACCTTTTCGGGCACCTTCTAAACGTTACATTAATATCTCTACCTCTCGCTCGGTTCCAAACTGTCATTTTTATGGAGAAGAATCTTCACACGTTGCACTTAAAAAAACAGATTTAAAATTTTTATGTATTATATATGTTTTATTATTTTATTTTATATATTAGTATTATATAGTATATATATATGTATGCTGTTTATGAGTATAACAACAACTTAAAATAACAAAATAAGTAAATGATTTTTAAACATAAAATAAAACATCCTAGAATCATGTATGAGAAAAAGGAATCAATGAAATAAATCTGTATATTTACCAAGATTTAAGCTATTTATGCAAGTACAAAACGTGTAGCACTAACATAAAAAACAATGAAAAGGATGAACCGATGAGAAATGGACAGTAATATTTAATACTAAACTATTACAGATAATGGAGAAATTTAATCCGTTCTATTTAAAATGGTTAACCTTTTCCTATTTGGATGCAGAGGCCAAACGAGTAGACATGATGCCTTTTGGGTGGACAAAGATGTTTCTTCCATAAATCACGTTCGAAACTTTTTTTAGGGTTATTTTCATTACTTTGAAATGTATATTTCATATAAAACTTTCCCTTAAGTATTGAATCAACGAGATACATGTATTATACCAATAGTTCTGAATTTATTGCTTATTTTTGTCTTAAAGCAGTTACATTACCTTTCTAACCTAGCTAGCCTATAGAACACAAAAACGCGTTTGATGCTCCGTTACTTTTAAAGTGGTAACAAATGAAAAAAAACTTTAAGAGATAGATTTTCATTCCCCAAACAAAAATTATAAATGTATTATAAGAATTTTTATTTTACATTATTGATTTGACCTAGAATGATTGCCTCGATGGCGCAGCGTATGATCTGCAAATATTTGTTTCGAAGTTTGGGTGTTTTCTATGTATAATGTGTATGTATTTACAAAAAAAAGTATTTACGTATTTATATCAGTTGTCTAGTACCCATTATACAAGCTCTGCTTAGTTTGGGACTAGATGGTGTTGTGTGTTAATTGTCCAAAAAAAATATTGTAACAGAATAAAAAAGACACTAATTACCGAACATTTACTTTATTAAGAAAATAAAGACATAGGAGAGGTTAGGTGTAAAAGAGAAAACTATCCAAAAAGAATTATTACAACATATGCAATTTATACTCTCGAAAATCGGTACTTGATTCAGCTTACTGAAATACAGTCTAGAATTAAACTGATTTTAACTTATGCCATTATTTTAATTAACTTTAATCCTAATAATACCATAGAGCGCAACCAGTCAGGATTTAAATTTAGTTAAAATAGTGAAAGAAGTAATTAAATACCTGATTGTACAGTAACAAATAAACACACAACATCACTGACAGCAGTTTGTTTGATTTACTAAATTACTACACTGATATCCACTCCCTGAATAATTAACTATAATGGTTTGTACTGGGTTTTGTTTACTTCATATTGGATTATTGCGCGATACATTCAGGTTAGTTTTGGATGTTGTTCTATCTAAGAGTTTTATTTATAATAATAATACCATAAAAAATTTAGCTTATTTAAACTAAATTGTCTGTTTACTTCCTGCCGTGTAGAAGCAGTTATAACAAAAATATTGATAGTGTGATTTCAATTTAATGACTAAACTGTACAATTTTTTTACTAGATCTTTGAACGATTCATCATCATCATCATCATCATCAGCCTATCGCAGTCCACGGACATAGGCGTCTGCAATTTCACGTCACTTAGTTCGATCTATGGCTTCTCGCATTCATCTCCTGCCAGCCGTCTTGCGCAAATCATCGCTCCACTATGCCTGTGGACGTCCTACACTACGTTTGCCGAGATGCGGTCTCCACTCAAGAACGTAAACGAAAAACGATTGTGAGCTCTTAATTTGAAATTTATCTAAAAAAATGGTGATTCGTAAATTTAATTATAAAACACTGAAACAAGACTAATGGCTTTGATCCCAAACAAACAAAAGTATGCGATACCTGATCCGATACCAAAACTAGACAAGGCAATAAACATAAACAGGAGATGAATGATTCAATTCAAATGAGATGACGGACGCGCTTCGTACGTGAAGGTCTAAGGCTTACGTCTCCATACCCCTATACATTACAATAATGTGATCAAATTTGTCACCCGCCATAAATCCTGTCGGCACTATCGTCTGATGTAAAGTACTGCAAGTTGGGATGTTAATTTCGAGATAGTGGTCTAGAGAATGGATCGGGTATACTTAGGTATGAGAGATGTTAGGGCGTTAATATAGGGATACTATTTCTTAATGATCCGGTAAGGGATGTACGCAAGAGGTCATGGAATTTAGTTCAAGAACGGGGCGAAATAGTTTTTATGTAATGAATGAACGAAGTTTGTTTATTTACGACTAAATTAATAATTAATACATTTTGTATAAATTGCAATTATGAAAATAAATAGTGGACTTAATTTTACTATATGTATTATTTCATGGAGTTTCAGTGTGCATACTTAATTATACAATATTTGCACTATGGAATCTAAATCGAGTTAAGCATTTCAAACCCGCTCAAAAATATGAAATTTATCGTTTGAAACAAAAATACCTAAGATTAGGAAGATAAACCAGTGTCTGAGTAATTAATAATTATTGATACTACGTATGACTGCCGCACCCACCTTATATTGAAAATGATTCATACATCCATGAGCATATACCGATGATTTATATACTGTCTCTGTAAATGACTTACAATGACTTTAGTCACTCATATGACAAATAGAATATGATTATAAATGTTAAAGGCTGTTGAAGATGACGATAGTGACAAAAAAAACTGTTTATTAACACTATTTATTGCTGTGGTCTTGATAATACTTTATGCCTTATTAAATTATACAATATCATCAACAGTATTTCACAGTTCATTCTTACAAATGTGCCTCAACTTACACTATTAAATAATAAATTGTAGAGCCATAAACAAGCTACGAATGAAAATGAGTGTAAATTAGAACCGACTCGCACAAAAACTTTCGATTTTTATCAAAAGTTATTCCAAAATGAAGTTCTTTTCCCAAGAATAATAATAAATGAATAATGGTAAAAAGTAACTCAGTTATTGGAACATCTCAAACAATTTGTTAGCATATAAACAATTACACAATCATCAGTACATACCTAATAAGGTAAATAACTAGCTATATTTGCTAATGAGTAAAATACATAGACATAATAGGATTTGTAACCGAGAGTTACTTGAAAATATGAGTTTTTCCTAACAGTTCAGTGTAAGAAAAAATTTAATCAGTTATAGGTTTGTTTTCCATTTTATTTAATGTTACTTGAATTAAAATTATTACTATTAGTAAGTAGTAAAGTATAAAATTTTTCTTCATGAAGAAGAATACTTATATTTACTGTAAGGTACATTTTTAGACGGTTGAAGAAGAACCCAAAAAATAAATACTATTTTTTCTATTATTTACTAATTTTTCTTAAAACGAGAATGGGAATCTCTTGAAAACTATCGGCGTTCAAATTATGGATGTTATTAATAGATTTTATCCTTAGCTACTCCAGCGCGAAGGCATTTACTTTATATTTAATTAGAACCTTCTATGACCTTTCACCAGCTTTTACCAGTAATTTTTAAATTTCAGGAGTGGGACTAAGAATGAATATGGAACAAACGAAAGTCATGCATAACAGGCATATATCCTCGAGTCCCATGACCGTAAATGGTGCTACTATCGAGGTTCTACCAGAAAATATCTACCTTGGCCAAACTCATCCAACTCAGCCGGCACAATTTCGATCAGGCTGACAGAAGGATTCGTCTAGGCTAGGTGTCGTATGGGAAATTTCGTATTATCTTCGAGTCGGCGATACCTCAATCACTTAAGACCGAAGTATACAACCAGTGCATCTACCTGTAATGACATACGGAGCATCATCGGACTGGTTCTCAAGTTTAAAGTAGCTCAGCCTGCGATGCTGCTCGTCTCTCTGTACGATAAAATCCGTAATCAGGTTTATCGAAAGAGAACTTGAGTAACCGATATCGCAAGGAAAATAAGTACGTTGTAGTAGAAGTGGGCCGGTCAAATTCCCATGCGAACTGATGGTCGCTGGAGCCAAAATATGCTAGAGTGGAGACCGCGATTATGCAAAAGTAGTATAGTGTCCTGCGGAACGATAGATCGATGATTTTAAGAAAGTGGCTGGTGGTGGATGGATGCGGACTGCCCAAGACCGGAACGGTTGGCACAACCTTGGAGGAGACCTTCGTTCAGCAGTGGACGGCGATAGGTTGATACTCTATTAAGTTTTTGCGACACTATTAATAATTCTCACACGTTTCTGTACTTTCCAACATATAATTATAAACTTACGCATTTTTCCTTTTGGGGTTAGCAAAAACATCATCTATCATAATATCAGTAGGTTAGATAATAGTTTTTATTTACATTGTTGACGTCACCAAGGTGTATTGCAAGGTGATGTTTACCAAGAGATAATAAGCCTAAAGATGTCAGGATAGTTCTCTCCTGTCTGTAGAAGAACTAGATTAAATACTACACCAAAATCAAGCCTACTTAGCGTATAGAAATAAGACGATATTTAGTATGGGAGATCACAGTGCCGCTCCTTAATGTACTGTATTGTGGTATTCATTCTTTCATGGAACAACGCTGTGTGCTCTACTAATTATTATTCTGAGTTTGGAGGTTTTTGTGCCCATTTCATAATTGTTTCTAAAGTCCTCCGTAACATAGAATATATTCCTAGTTTCAGAAAGCAATAGAATTTTGGCCAGGCTATATATGAAATGAAATGAAAAAATAATTATTTTGGCAACAACAAGCAAAAAAAAATCACACATGACAGAAAAATATTACTTAGTACCAAATATGGACCCAATTCAGTATTGCGTTAGGAGCAAAACCCGAAAATGGATTTCAATTGGGCCCAACTGACAGCATATCTTATATATAAAAAATTCTCGTGTCGCGGTGTTTGTTACTAAGCTCCTCCGAAACGGCTGGACCGATTTTTATGAAATTTTATGTGCATATCAGGTAGGTTTAAGAACCGGCCAACATCTATTTTTCGTACCTCTAAATGATAAAGGTGACCGTCTCTTTCTAATTTTTTTTCCTTTCGGAAATCCCCTCCCACACCACCACCTGGTGGCATGTTGGACTCGAACCGACTAAAACCGCACGCCACCGCGGATACTAGGAGCCGGGCAACCAGGTGCACCCTAGGAAGAAAAACTCTGGAACCACGACGTACCTCGGGCCAACTGCGGTTTCTAGATGGCCCCCTCCCGTGTGGAAACCCCGATGTTTCCGTGACTACCACTAAAAGGTGGCGTACGAGAGCTGCGTAGCGCGTGATGCCCCCACCCGAGGCTGCTTCTTCTAGGGCGACAGATGGCCCCAGGCTCGCGCTTATGAAGGACGGAGATCATTTTGTGATCTCCGGCGCCCGAGTCTTCTGCAGTACCTGGGCCGTTCTCGGGCCTGGTGGACCGGGAGAGTCCTAAACCTCTCCTGGTTTCGCTCTGCAGTCTTGCTGGCAGAAAGAAACGGCGGAGTTCTCTCTCCGCAACATGGCCGCAATCATGTTACCGAGTGAGAGAACCCCCACCCCGATGGTCACCACAAGATCACGGGTAACCGTCCCCTAATTCTTTTTTAATTTTTTATGCCTAAACAACGTTTGCTTGGTCAGCTAGTATCGTATAAAACTAACCTCATGGCATATTTAAATATTCAGACACCAGTTCTCTTACAATTGCTGTATTTTTGTCCTGTGTTACGGTGTGATAAAAATTAGTCATCTGCATTTTAATGATTATGAGAACAGAAATGAAGAACTTATTATTGAAATTAAAACTTTTTTAGTCACGTTGAGCACTTTTTAGGTGAACAAACAAATCAGTTTTTGGTAGGGGGAAATCTTATGAGTTCGCGTCACCGTGTTACCGTCATCATTAAATTGTGAGTTTTCACTTTTATCGGCAGTTCTTATAATTGCCATTTTATTTTATTATTGTCCTCTGCTGAACGGAGGTTTCAAGGAGCGCCAACAACAACCATTTCAATATCATCTCAGATACAAAATAAGCAAAACCTTTTTTAGACATTATATTCTTTTTGGGTATAATAGTGACATCATTTTATAGTGTGTTAAGTTACAAAGTAAATAATTATTTCTTATAACACTTCTCTACACTATAAATAGTAAGAAACGCCTACAATGAATCACACAATCACCTAATATAAAAATTATGCATAAAATCACAAACCTTTTAGACAATATCTACATTGCCCATTATTCACGTATTTATAACAAATGAATATAATACAATGATGCCATTGAACAATATTCAACGTGTTTTCAAACCAATAACTTCTCTCATGTTCTTACAGAATGCCTACCTACACCCACTTGACTATTAGTAAAATATTGTAAACACTTCTATTATTATTCAACTAAAGCTTGTGCAAATCTAATGCGATACACTTACATAAGCCAAGAAAAGCTCAGTAAATACATTCATCTTTTTTTTGTTAATATAAACATTATGCGTAGGAAACACCATATCTCCGAAACAAATATATTTGCAGATCATACAAACATTTGCTCCGTATCAGTAGTCGGACTAAGAAGAACTAAGTGTAATGAAATAATTTGAAAGATAAACAAAAGGCAAACTCTCGACCATACCACTTTTAACACATGTAAAAATTAAAAGAAACAGAAATACCGAAATAATTTTACATAAAGTAAAGCAACATTTATTATGATAATATACCTACTACAACAGAATCAATAAATTATACATAGACTATGTATCAACAAGTTAAACAACAAAGTGATTTTAATATCTATGTGAACAATATATTGTTGTGAATTTTGCAAACCCACAAATAAACACGTAAATTGAACAAATTTTAGTACCATACCATTGTGTTTAATCATTCGCTGAGCACATATATTATTATGAAGCGTTAAAAATCACGAGTGTTTAAACAGCGCTGTTATGTCATAAGCTGTTTTTAATTTAAAATACATAGCAAAATTGTGGCTTCGAATTATTTTTATTCATGTTGTGAAGCTCATCTAAACGCTCTATCAAAATATGACAAAACTTTTGCGTTACTAAAATATGAGCCAGAGAAATAATATTTTCTAAAAAATTTTGCTTTCTATAAAAGACAACGCCCATACTAGGACTGTGTTACGGTGGACTTTTCAAACATACATGAAATGGATACAAAGAACACCCAGACTCAGAATAATAAGGTGTGCAGCACACAAAGTATTCTCCTATGTGGAGTTCGAACCCACAACATTTAGCGCAATAGAGAGCGTTGTGTAGACCGTTTAAACAACTTTGCCACTCGCACAGTCAAATTGTATTGCTTACAGTGCATCAGAAAAAAAAACTGTAATACACATTTTTCATACTGTTACAGTAAATATTGTAATCGTACTAACTTGAGTTTATTTTAAAATATTACATTCATATTTATTTATATAAAATTATAGGCAGAAATGCCTAACGTACTTATTAAAAACGAAACAGTGATGCCGTGGTCACGTGCACATATCTTAAATATAAAAATAAAAACTTTTAATAAAAATTACAGAAAAAAACTCAAGAGTCAGAAGTGCATTTTTGGTTCATAAGACCTACCCTTCCCCTAACGTTACCGGGGGTAACATGGTTCAAGTTGTCCGTGTGGTTTCCGGACCAGAATAGAATCACACCATCTCATCCCGTGGGTGTCGTAAGAGGCGACTAAGAGAATACGGCAGCCCTTTCGATCAGGGCTAGCTGACTCCATTGCACGAGGGGGTCGTGGGATGACGAGTCTGCAAGGCCGCGGAGAGGGACGGGTCGACCCATTGCTCGCGCAGGGGAAGACAGGCACTCGTGCCACCGTCGGAGTGGGGCTTGCCTTTCCTGGCCGGCCGCCTCTGGAGGAGATCCATCGCTCGAGACAGGGGCTCACGACGATCTTTACCGGAGGTGGGTCCAAGGGCAGGAGGCGGCCCGTAGCGGTTTGCTGCTCATGGGGGCCGTTCGGTATCCCGTTCGTCCCTCGTGAGCGCGCGGACCTTTCGCTGTCGGCCGTGGTTCCGGCTATGGCCGGCGGTGAGCGGTGTTGGGGCACCGGCGAGCACAGTTCGCCCGCGTGCCCGAACGAGAGTGGCCACGGGCGGCGGGTCGGGGGACCTGCTGCCCCAAGCTAATGTGGCGGAATGCGCCCCCTTTTGTGTTCCTGGGGTGCATTCTTCTTGAGGAGGACAAGCCCCACCGTCTGGGCACGTTGGCCAGGACGGTGGGGCCTAAACGAGGCGAGCCCGACTAAGATTTAGGCGCCCCTAGCCGGGTCGCGGTGAGCATACTATCCCGTGGCCCGGATTAGGCGAAGGAGGAACACCGTGGTGGTTTAGTGGGTAGTCTGACGAGTCAGTCAGGAGTCCCACACGAAGCGATCCCCCTGCCCCGCGTGGGGGAGTGATGGGTTTTGGGCATAAAGAAAACTAATCATTAGTATAAACCGCGATGTATTTTGATAACATGTGGAGATAACTTTCAACACACACAGAACAGCGTACAAGAGCAGTGTTGCCACACATCACAGATGAAAAACAACCAATATGACATTAACATTAGAATGACATATATTGCGTTTACAAAATATACACTAACAGGGAGCGACGTGCGTAAACGCATTCCACCACATAAAAAAAAGAAAAATAAAAGAAAAAAAAACCATGGTTCAAGCTCTGATATAGCAATACATCCACTGAAGATTGTATTACATTTTGGTATTAAATGACTAGTTGCCTAAATAATAAGCTCACCTCACACATGGGCGTCTGATTCGAAACTAGGTGAAGCATATAATTATTAAATTTTAGCTCCATTGAATCGTTTGACACCGCTACGCTCATTAACACATACAAATTCTGTTGATCTCATTATCCATAATATTATAACATACATCTGCGTGAGTTATATTTGCGTCATATCAATTCTATAGTTTAAGTATCAATAACAATTTCAAGAAGTCTCTGTAGAGCAAACAGTGTTATCTATCTCAGGTATTGGCTATAATTAAACCTTAACATTAAAGATTACAAAGTTCTTATAAACGATAACTTATTGACTGCATCTAGTTTTACACACTGCAGCAATATACTTGGCAGACAGTCTATGCCGTACGGATGCCTGTTCGTAATTATCGAACTAATTGACTCAAGCCAGTGGCCAAACATCAAATTGTCATCAAGGCAACCTTGCCTTGATGACACCTGGCTGCAACAAGGATGATAATTACGTTATGCATTGAACATTATGCAAACGGGTTATTGATATATTGTACATATTTTTTGCTATAGGCGCGACTTAAATGGCCTTAAAGGAAGAACTATAGAAATATAAAATGGCTTGTTTAAGTATGAATAACAATTTCAAATCTCTTTAGGACTAAAACAATAAACACAGAGCGTTGTCACTCTCATGTATTCGCTACAATTAAAGTTTCACACAGTTAAACCTAAAGATTAAAGTTTACAAACTTCTTATGAACGATAAGTTATTTACTGCATCTGGTTTTACACACTGCAGTAATATACTTGGCAGACAGTCTGTGCCGTACGGATGCCTGTTCGTAATTATTGAACCAATTGACTCGGGCCAGTGGCCAAACATCAACTTGTCATCTAGGCAAGGCGGCTGTAGCAAGGATAATTATTACGTTATACGTAGAACATTGGGCAAACGGGTTATTGATATATTGTATATACGTTCATAAAGGCATAAACTTCCATAGTCATTTTCCAACAGCAGTTGTTCTATTTCAATAAATTTGTCAGTATACAAATAATTAATTTAAAAAGTAGGTTGTTCAATAACATCAACGCCGCCATTTAGATACAGCGGCCATTTTGGATGAATAATAATGCCGATTATATATAATTGCATTGTCATCAGAACCAAAGGTATATTTAAAATTTCAGCTCATCGGCAATCTGGAAGTGGATCAAATTTAACTTGCAAGATTTGATTACAGACAAACATCGGTACAATTGAAACTAAATAAACAACAGATTGGAATAACAGATTGGACATTTGGTGGAAACAAAATTATTAAACCAGCTGAGTAATCTTAATAAGATCGTAATTACTATTAAATTAAATGAGTATTTAGACTATTTAAATGTAATTTCGGTAGTACTTTCAACAGTAGTAGTAAGTAATATATAGCTAAGTTTCTCTAAAGTATGCCTATTACATCCAGTCGCAGCCGTCTCTCTTACGGAAGTGTCCCATCATCTGCTTAGAGGAATCTACATTACGTTCGCAGACCATGACAGATACTTTGTTGTGCCTTAGGAGAGGTCTATGTCCAGCAGTGGACTACAACGGCCTAATGATGATGAAGATGTTCTCTTTAACATTAAATGGATTCTATCAGAATTGTACTTAAATGGCCTTACGCTTAAGTTCTTCTAGCCGATAATAATATTATTATGTTCTCTAATAAAAATAATCTTTCTTCTTTGCGAGCAATTTATGCAAAGATTATATATCTTTCTTATTCTAATCCGTAAATATTTTCGTTTAAAGTATTATATTACTTTATAGAAATTGTCAAGAGAAACATAAGCGACGGTAGTATAATGTTGTAACATAACCAATCTATCTCGAGATAGAACACGTGTTTGCAACTTAATTCGACAAAATTCTTGTAAAATACATAACCTATAGATCCTAATACAATTTTAGAGATATAATTGTACATTGAAGAAAAAACATATTGATACTGATGTTATTAATTTCAAAAGTTTGTTTCTTTCTTTATTTAGGTAAACGCTTGAATCTCAGTAAATACTGGTCCATTTAACACATTCTTTCAATGTTATCACACTGAAAGTGTTTCACTGATGTCCAGGTATCCAGAAAGGCTATAGGCTTTTTTAATAAACAAATTTGTTCACGCCACGACATGGATAATAAGAGATTCAGAAGTAGTTGCATGAATCAGCAAGCCTAGTAATATATTAATCAGTATAATTAGTTTCCCACCAACATTCAGACTCAAAATTCATAACAAAAAATCAAGTCATATCAAATACCACTTACAGTAACTATAAAATACACATAAACAATATCGCAGTATATTTCCTCAACATCATATCCACTAGTGCAATGCATACCTTCCTGCGGCCCTTCTGTCCTTAACCCGAACGTGACGAGTCGACCTTCTCTGTCTACTCCTGCCATAATTCACATTGTGAGACCTGGGTGCGTCCACTAACTATGCAGTGATTGTCTCTTCGCGATGCACGTTGTACCAAGGTTACTTTGATGTGTATTATTATTCTAATGACGCGTTTTTCTCGTAATGCTGGCTTAGATTTTACTTCGAGAATAATTTTATTTATGTTTCATTTTATTATAATAAACAAATGTATGATCCATAGTCTAACGACTGGAAATTTCTACCACATTTCACAGAGTGAGTGCGGTTATCGGAGTTCACACTGTCCTCCGATTCGGAAAGGTTGAAAAGGCAATCAAAGGACAGACACGCACTTGGGTGCTCATCTCGTCTGATTGTTTACCCCTTATGTTGTATAATAATCTATCATTTAATCTGGTTTTCATAGCTCAAACTCTCCTTAGTTTCAAATCGAATGGCGTTCTATGTCAGATGTGAGTAATATTAGATCATTCTACGTTAACGTAAGTGTACGCTTTCCCTAAAAACTTATTTCAGTTCTCTTGAAACTTTAAAAACAAATAAATAGTTAAGGATATTTTTTTGTTATTGTATGCACTAAATAGCATAGCTTTTAAACACAAGGGAATCTCTTTTTTCTTTTTTTTTACGTGTGGAAACCCCCTCTAAGGGTTTTCTGACTACATCATAACCAAAATATTAAAGTCAAATAATCTTAAATTCAAATTAAACCATTAACAATCTACAAATTAATTCCTAAAGACGTTAAACTTGACACTCAATTACGTTTTGTTTTATTACTTTAATGATAGAGAACTTGCCCTTTTACCCGATCGTGAAAGAAGGAGGGTTATATTTTTCGAGTGTATGTATATTTCTTTGGCACGCCCTAGAGCCTAAATGGCTTGTATTTTTATGTGAGTTGCGTCAAAACAGTGACACTGTGTACATCAAAATTTAAAAAAACAAAATAAAAAAGATACATGCGGTCAGTTTTCTTACAATAAATAAATCATTACTTGTTTGTATTTATTGTACTCATCTGATATATTTTCCAACACATTCTAAGAAAGTGTGTGATAAACTCGTGTTTGTAGTCAAGTATCGCGAATACATTTCCATACACATTTCCGACACGGGGTTTTTTCCATGTATACATAAAAATAAACAGATGGTTTCAAAGACATTCTTTAAACAAGAGATAGAGAGAGATGGAATAGGTTTTATTTAGACCGTTAGCGAATCTGTCTGTGGGTAATAGTTATTAAATTACCTTCTCATTTTTCCGTATCATGCTAGACTGTAAGTCGCGAAATTGTTGAAAAATAAGTCGTTCAAAGTATCTTTACGTATTGAAATAAAAGATTTAAACAGGTACAAATGTTCTGAGCATTAATTATGTAATTATCAACGAAATTTTGACAGCTTTTAATTGTATTTGAATTATGTATGTGGAACACTTCCGTATTCAAATAATAAATCATTATAGTCAGAACTTAACATAAGTGTTTTGAATAGGCATAAAAAGTGCACTTAGTGAACACATTAACACATTAAATGTTTTATTATAACAATTGTCGACAAAAGCTATTTATAACACGGATTTATAAATAGTGAAGGTAAGCACACCTGTTATTTCTATGACACTGCAACATGATTTGAATGTTAAAAGAGGTATAATTATTTAACATCGTGTTGTACGCCATAGAAATTACGTTCATTTCATGACCTTTGCGCTTGAGGTTATTAAATATGTTATTATGTGCGTGTTAAACAGCCATTATGAGTTTTAGCTCCTGAGTATTATGCAACACCACAGGGTAATACCATGAAACGCGTGCGCAGACTTGGTTAATCTTTAACGGTAACATTCTAGAAATATTTTTGTCGACAGAACAGTGCGGGATTTTTTTTTATTCAGACTTTAGAGTAGCTTGAAGCGTATATTGACTGAATAAAGTAATATTAAAAAAGACGCTTAGTTTCACAGATGTAATAAAATTTATTAACTGACTTTGAAAGTCTACCTAATCCTCTATTTTTTGGCAAAATTATGGAATATATTTTTATGTTTTGTCAAAAATTTCAAAATTATTGACAACGTCTTTAATTTACAAATAATCGATGTTTTTTTGATAATGTTTGATCCAATATAAAAAAATAAGAAGTTAGATATGAGTTTATGAATTGTGTTTAACGAAATCGAATACAAAAGCGATACTCCAAAAAATAATTAGAAATAAGGAAGTAGCATACATTATAATAATATAGTAATAAGACTACGCATCTTCGAGTAAACTTTCTATTTTCAATAATTACATATTGGAGGAAGGAATAATGAGGTGAATTAGTCATTAAGATACAGTAGTTGCATAAAATATAAAGTGATTTTAAATTTTATTGATTTTGATAACCATCAAATCGTAAAATCTAATGAATTATTAAAAAACACACATTTTAACCAACTTAAATTATATAACTTCCACATCCTATATTATTTCTAACAAATACATAATGTAAGAATTAATATAATTTAAAATATATTTGAAAGAATATCGACTATCGCCAAATCCAACAAGGAATCTTTATTCCTAACTTTATAGGAAAACTATTTATTTCTAAAACTTTAATTCTTTTGTAGTTGTTAGTTATGATTGACTATAATGAGAAGAGAGAGAATGAGCACAAAGCATGTGTTTTGAATTTAGAGTGAATATTTACCGAAAAATATGGTAATGTTCTGAAGAAGAGCCGTGTGAAAAGCAACAAGAATTGATAAGCAAGAATTTATCGAATGATGAATGTGGACGTAGCAGAAAAGTTGTGTAATAATCGTAGTACAAGAGTGGAGATTATCTCCTCGCCTCTGGAAAGCTGGACATTTTGTATATTACGTTTTAAGATATATTATATTACGCGTATCATGATATATTTTTGTAATCAAAAATAAGTAAAATAGTAAAAACAATAGCTAAAAATTGTTTATATCCATACTACCCATACCTAATATTATAAACCGAAAATAGTTATGTATGTATGTCTATCTGTTACGCTTTCACGGCCAAACCACTTTACCGATTTGGAAGGAATTTACAATGGAGGTCCATTGATTTTTGGGTAATAATATAGGCTACTTGTTACCGCGATAACTGATATTCAAGCGAGTAAAACCGCGGGTAAAAGCTGGTAAACAATAGCCTTGCTAATAGCTGAAAAACCTAAATCTAAAATTTATTTCATACAGATTGTTCGAGATTAATGAAAATTACTTCAAATAATTTATCTCACACGTAGTAATTAGACACATTGGTTTACGTATGACTCAAAGGAACGGCATTGTAGATAGAGAATGTCTTTGCTAATTATTTGATGGACTATCTAAGCACTTCATAGATATTATTATTTATTTTTCTAATTTTTGGGCTTTTGATTATTATGCCTATGACAATGATGACAATTAAGAAAGTTTGTATTGTACTCATAATAAATCTAATGTAATTTCTTAGAGATATACTATCATATTTTTAATTCAATTAATAATAATTTATAAATCAAATTTAATATACATTATACCTACAACATTTCACCCACATTGTAAAAAGTAAACGTGAAATTTTACATATTAAAGAACATAGTGAGACCCTCAGGTACATTTAGATGCATAATAAAGATTTAGTTATTAATTTTGAATACATAAAGTACAGACATAAATTGACTTGAATACATAAATTGACTGCCTCGGTGGCGCAGTGGTAGCATACGCGACTGCTGTCCATAAGGTCTCGGGTTCCTTTCTTTGGAGCCCTAACCACCGGTTTCTTGGTCCCTGTACCCGAAGTCGGTGGTCTACTATTTTTTATATTTTTAAATATATATTAGTTTTTTTACGTATTTAAAAATGTAATTAATATGTATATACAAGTAATAAAGAGAATAATAATAATAATAAATATTTCGGACATCTAACACACAACGCCATCTAGTCCCAAACTAAGCAGAGCTTGTATTATGGGTACTAGACAACTGATATGAATACATAAATACTTTTTTTTGTAAATACAATACATATTATACATAGAAAACACCCAAACTCCGAAACAAATATTTGCAGATCATACAAACATTTGATCCGACCCAGGATTCGAACCCGAGACCTCATGGACAGCAGTCGCATACGCTACCACTGCGCCACCGAGGCAGTCTATGATGATATGATGCTATTAATTTCATACATCTTTATTGTACTTTTTTTGCTAATTAACTTTCCTATAATAAATATTTAGGTTAAATTTTATAGTCTTTTATGTATGCATACAGAAGATTTAAATTGTAAATAATAGTCTCGATACTTAATCACGACGCAACTACTGCACGAAATAGGATTACACAAATTTTGCATTCAGATTTATATCCTGCATTAGTACACGTTAACAGCACCTCGCAAACATAGCTATAACAAAAGCCGGTCCTAAATAAATACTAACATCCGCATTTATCACGTAATTTTAGTATGAAAATACTTCGTTGGCGACGCTTTTAATCGCATCTCTTGAGAACAAAACCGTATGAGTTTAGCCCCGTACGTCTCGTACGTGTTTTAGCGCCAAAGACGTCCTCGACAGTCGGAAGTTATGGCTTTTGTTCTGTGCCCGACTCGCCCCGACTTTTCTGCAACACTTAGCAAACGTTTAAAACTCTATTGTTATACCCGCTGACGTTTTAAAGCTATTTTCATTGTTCCGTCCGGCACATTAATATGTTTTCGCTGCAGTTATAACTGTGTTGCCATGATATTAATGGGCGGAGTGGTTTTGCTTGTTTTCAATTTAAGGTGGGTAAGTTTAGGTTTAAAAAAAAATCATGAAATTTTAATCACGGCTGGCCGTTAATGGTGCCTATAAATTAAGAGAATTGACGTTTATAGACCGTAATTTATGATCTTACAAGCTTTTGCCCGCAGCTCTACCAGCGTGCATAGCGGTTTTCGCTTTAAATTTGGTTTATATAATTTCTCAAGAATCAAAGTACCTCTATGCCAAATTTCATTTAAATTGGTGCTGCAGTTTAGCTTTGAAAGTGTAACAAACTGACTGAGTTACCTTCGAATTTTATAATATTGTATAGGATTGAGTCTTTTTATAGAATAACGGGCAAACGAGCAGTATCGTCTGATGGTAAGCGATTACCACCGCCCATAGACACCTGCAACAACAGATACGTGACAAGTGCATTGCCGGCCTTTTGGGGGATTGAGAGGGAAGAAGTAGGTTGGGGTATGGGCTTCCGGTAGCCTCACTCACTCGGTGAAACACTGCGCAAGCGCTGTTTCACAGCGGTTTTGTGTAAGGTTCTGTAAGGCCGGTCCTCCGGTTGAGCCGGCCTATTCGTGCGGAAGCGTGGCTCTCCCAAGTCTATTGAATTAAATTTAAGCCAGAATTAAAGGAAGTGAAGAAAATGAAATGCATAAGCCATTTGCAAAATTGAGCTCCTGTGTCTGACACTTACTAAAGTATGAAAAATATCTCATACGTTATACCGCTCATAAAAATTATGGGCCTTGTCCTACATGCGAATGTAAATAAAATTATTGTTTGTATACGGCGATCGCAAAATAATATTTTGTCCGTCTAATGGATTAGTTCAATGTAATGTTTTTTTTGGTTCACTTTCTTTTTGATGATATGTAAAACTTTTCTAATAAAATTTTGGAAAATCCGTTGCGATATGTTTTGCATTAACATTTAGTAGAATTTAGTACTTTTTTAATTTTAATATTACTGTTAAGATGTTAGAAGAACAAATAAAAAAAAAACATTGTATTGCGTAGTCATTGTACAGTCAATAATTAAATTATGATACAATATCATAATTTAATCATTTATTTATTTTTTAATTATTGATTGATATCATTGTATCTTACAAACATATTATAAACAAAATCCGTTGAGATACGTTTTGCACTTAACATTTAAAATGATTTAGTATTTTTTGATATTATTATTACTGTTAACATATTAAAAGAATAAATAAAAACATTGTATTATTTAATCATTACATAGTCAATAATTGAGTTATGCTACAATATAATAATTTAATATTTGTATATTACCGCGTATTAACAAAGTCGATACGGGTATATTACTGAGTTCATTTTAGTAAAATTAATCCAGTTAATTTAGAACGGAAGCATACAACATTATATTTATTAGTATGGTGAGTTAAACCTAATACTAGTTATTAATGTTTTGTTTGTGGTCTGTGTTAATTTTACATGTAATTAATTTAATGAATACAAATAGTCACATAATAATGACAATCAATGTATGATAAAAATTAATTGTGTCATGAATTGTTTGGGACACAGGGCGCCAATATCACGGAAGATATAAGCTTTGCTTACATTTATAGCACCTATTGACCGTTTTTTTTTGTAAATTTTCTGAAAATGTATCCTAGCTAGATCGATTTATCGCTCCCGGAACTCCCTGAATACTAAATTTCGTGAAAATTTTTGGAGCCATTTCCGAGATTCGGATTATAAATGTATTCTGGAGACTGCTGGAGAAGACTTGGTCTTGACATCCTAAAAGACCACAGCCAACAATTTCAGCACAAATGGTCGATGGCACTTATGCCATCGATAGTTTATCTTCGAATTGGTGTTGTATCTAATTTTAATTCTGCAATGTAGTAGATATTTTATATTTTCTGATCTTAATCTTTTTATAATCTTTCTATTTAAAATCTATTGTTATTTTTTATTTAATTTTGTTATTTTTTTTTGTTTTTGTCTCTGAACTCGTGAGTGTATAAATCTTGTAATGTTTTAGAGTATATAATTAAAGTAGCCCCACGCAGAAAATATGTATGTGAAAAATATGTCAATATAGATGTGAAAATATATAATAATATATGTCGTATATATTTAAGCATTTTTTTTGCGTAAAATTATATGTGTACATATATATTGAGATATGTCTGTATGTATATTCAAATATATGTCAACATACATTTTTGTATGTATAACAAAATGTATTTAGATGCATATGTCTAAATATATTTTGATATATTTTATTTACCCGCCCGGTTTTTTTTTTAATAAAGATAATTATTTAATTATTGTTATTAATTGTTAGTAATAAAGGTAAAATTCTATAATGTCCCTGAAATACTTTTTTAATTTAATCTTCAAATACACCTAAGATAATTTTTCTGTTTTTTAAATTTGAAATTCTAATAATTGTAAAAGAAACAGCGCAAAAAAATTCGTAATGCTCATAAATGTGCGCACATAAATGTCAATATATATATCATATAGATGTCGTCATATTAGTATATATCTACGTATATATGTTAACATACATACAGAAATATATGTAACTTTCACATTTCGATATATTTGAAATATATATTGGCATCTATATGAAAATGTTTGATAACATATATCTGAAAATATATCCAGCATATTTTTTTTGCGCACATACATATTGTATGTGTCACATCTATCTGACATCTTTTTTTCACATAGATATTTTTTCGTGCGGGGCACATGTACTAAGTATATATGTATCTATATGTGTATATGTATATATATCTCGTTTAATGGTTTTTATCAAAAAGGTAGATAGATAATTCTGAAGTGAATAATAAGCATTTAAAGTGGAAAATTTTTTTTTTGCTTTTTTTCGCTACTCTTTACAACAAAGCATTGAAAAGAAATTTAAACAAAGATAAAGTACATAATGGATTATATAAGTAGCGAAGATCCATATCTATTTTCTAAAAGTATAAAGTATATGAGCTTGTTTACTTGAATTAAACATTAAGAAGCTCAGATGTATTTAGCTTCAGTAATCATACACAGCTGGTGGTGGAAATAGCATAATGTTAAAGGCGATCTTTTTGTTGTTAGTTTATTATTATTATTCAGTCGACATCCATGTTCTAATAGACATAGCACAAATAAATAAAGCTTATATCGCCGTACACCTACTATTTTTATCTTTAACAGTAATCATAGTTGCAAGGTACTAATAACCAAAAATACAATTTTGACATACGAAAAATGGCACATCTTTACAACTATATTATCCTAAAATAAACATTCCTACTTTATCATTGTCTTCTATACACAGTCTTTATTTTCCAGCTGTCGGTAGTTAAAATTGTAACTTTGCCCTGAGTCTCACATTCCTGACATAAATCGGGTGTCAGATACGACGATGCAACACCGATTCGGTCGTCTGTCAGCAGCTAGACAACTAATTTGTCTGCCATGTAAGAGCGACTCCGTTCTCGAATTTGAAAAGCAAATAAATTTTGGACTAGGTTACGATTTAAGCGCAAGTCTTTGCCAAGTCTTATTGTTTATTGTAGTTCGTAATATTTTGTTTCTACTTTTGTGTTGCTTTTATTATGTCGGAAATTAGTTTTTGATATTTCTCCATTCTGTTTGTTACGATATTATTATGCTGGATAATATCGTTTTTGGCTAAAAATATTAGTCTCTCTTAATGAACTAGGTATATCTATAAAAATTAGATATTTAGTAAATTACTTACCTCTGTTAATACGTACTAATATTATAATAAATATGAAGTTTCTTTTAATTAATTATATACAAAACTTAAAACTGTGTGAGATTGGAACTAGCCTATTAATGGAATTACACGTAGTAGACAGTGAACTGTCATTATGTGTGGAGATTATTTACGAATGTGCTAAAAATTCGAACCCAGTAAATAATATATATATATAGGGAGTAGAATAAATAAATAAATAAATATTTCAGACATCTAGTCCCAAGCTAAACAGAGCTTGTGTTATGGATACTTGACAACTAATAGTACTTGACAACTAATAGCTATATACTTTTTTTGTAAATACTTACTTATTATACATAAATTATAAAGCAATTCAAATTATATACTTCGACGGTTATCTAATTAAAAAATTGATAGCATTTGTGATTTGTACTTACTAACCATTGATGAACATAAGTTGGACTCTAGGAGTTTCTTCTGGAACCTACTAATGTCAAATAAATAAGAACAGTTAAAAAAGTATTTATACATAAATTTTAAAAACTTGATAAGACTGACCACGGGAAGGAAAAATAATACTGTGAAAAAAAAGACTTCATAGGCAGTTTTGGTGCGAGAAGAAAAAAAGTATTTGAGTGAATTAGATAAAAGTAAATAAAACTGATTACAATACATACTAATACAAATAAATACAAAAACAAAAATTCAAAATATAAATTTTCATTAGAGAAATAATTGTAAAAAATATGCTTGCTTGCTTTCTGATTTTTCTTCTCCTCTCCTGCCCCTTCTCAAGTCCTTAGTTCTAGTTTTAACATAAAACATTTTAGGAAAAAAAAACAATTTATGAGGACAAGACTAAGGCATTCTTTAATTCGCAAAGAAGGACAGTCTAGTGACCTAAAACTATTCATTTCAATAAAAACGCTGTAATATACCTATTTTTAATGTATCTATGTAAATATTGATGCATTATTCTACTTGAAAATACGTAACTAGACAGATAAACAATTCTATGAGATTGGCAGGGAGCCACTGCATATAACCGGTCCAAAAGTGTAATTTATGGAAATGTATGGAGAACGAACGCCCGCATTGAATATACAGTCCGTATAATTTCTTAAGCGGTTGCGAAGTGTAAATTGACATCCGTGGATTTGAAATCGGAAGCCGTTTTGTAAAGATCATTTGCACTTTAGGTAACTAAGCTTGAAATAGGTTGACTAATATTTTTCATTTTCCCCCGACAAAAAGAGGTTTTATAAGATTGACCGCTATATCCGTCTGTGCGTCTTTCTGTGGTACACCTAATCTGTGTAATAATAAAATACATCTGTGGTAATGGCTCTGAACAAGTGAAATGATTTGGAGGTAGTTTTTTACTTAAAAAAGGTTCATTTCAGTATTTAAACTTATTATTGATGGATTTCTATAAGGAAATATTCGTTTTTCAAAATATTAAAGATTCGTTTGAGATGCAAAATATTTAACTTTTACAATACATCAACAGGTTTTAGCAGCCCACTGCTGAATATATGTTTTTAAAGAAGGTACTTTAAAATGTTAAACTTGTAAGGTAAACTTTTCTATGCATATAAACAATGTAACGAAATATAATTAGGATTACGCGCCACCTGTTCCAAATACCTGTTGAAATTTACAACTGACATAAATACTTGCCCATTGGGACTATAATTACGGAGACAAATTTAAGATAATTGTTAATTGGAAATAATTATTTAATACCTCTTATTAGTAAGGCTTTTAATTGTTATGGTCTAGGCTTGTAAACCAATATTTATAACGTTGAAATATATATCATACCGTTATATATTATATATATATATATATATATATATATATATATATATATATATATATTTCAACGTTATAAATATTGGTTTATAAGCCTAGTCCATAACAATTAAAAACTTTGGTATTAAGAGAAATTACATAATTATTTCCAATTAACAAATATCTTAAATTTGTCTCCGTATATATATTAATCTTGGGTTTACCAGAAACAGATCGATATGATAGTTGTCAACGATGGAAACATACTTCACTTAAGCCAATTACAGCAGCGTAAGAAAAAAGATGTCTCAGTCACTAGATATAAGTAAGGAATATTTATAAATTAAATCATAAAATATGCTAAAATAAACTTTAAATTTACAAATCTTTTCCAATCTCAACAAATTTACTTTTAAAGCCTACTTCACACAAGCGGCTATTACTCATCGATCGAGCGAGTCGTGTACCGCTTAGTAAACACTTCGTGTCACGTTGTACTCTCAATTTGTAGCTATTGGCGCCCTCTGCCTCTATAAATGGAGTTCATGCAATATGCACTCCGCTTATGTGGGATTGTAGAATGTACTTGAAAACGTACGTATTTTTCCGTTTTAATTAGATCCATTAGATTAAGGATGGTTGATTTAGTTTTAAAATATTTTGAAAATCGAATACTTCTCATAACTATCCGATTTTCAAGAGGTATGAGAAAATAAGGTCAACAAATTAAGAACCTACTTTCCATAGTACAAAAATAATAATGTCACTAGTTATTATATTAAAAAGAGGTGTTTAAAAGTCTCCCTGTCTCTTTTTCAAGCTATTCATTGCACATTAATGGAGTAAACTTTCCCCATCTATCTAGTTTACATTGCTTTATAATTCGAGTCGTCTTCGGAACCAAACAGCTAACAACTAAACACTACATCCTTCCACTTTGTCTTTGGACTAGAGCTATAATTTTAAAATATACCAGTATTTGTTTCTTTGTTGAACAAAGGTAATGAGTAACTCTGCATAAACGTTATAAGTGAGTGCAAAATTTTATCTGGTATACTTTTAGTAGTATCACCAATATTCAGATTGTACTTTGTAGTAATCTATATCCAATTGATACTACAAACCTGTTCCGATAATAACCGTATACCGTGCCTTAAATTCCAAACTACCTTAAATTACGTAAAATTTAATTGGTATTGCAATTGTAAGCTTAAACAAAATAGTGGGTAGTGTCAATGGGCCTTCGATAATTAAAATTCAAATTCAAAATCAGTTATTCAATTAAGACACTAAGTTACATTTATGAACGTTAAATCGAAGCTACAGATAAAAATCATAGATCGACAAATAGACGCCACAGGTCTACTGTATTGTCAAGGTGAATTGTCTGCCTGTGTCGACCAGTTTCCAAAATATGTAGAGCCTTATGAGAAAAACACTGACAAATAAAGTAATGGTCACTCTTTTTAAAAATCAGATAATCAAATACAATAGATTACATGAAAGGTAAAGAGTAAATTTTATTAAAATGCTCCAAAAACTAACGTACTACAAAAAAAAACACTCAGTGATACCATCAAAGGTTTGAACTTAAACATAGAAATCATTTCAGGTATACATCTACTTATATTGTTGCAAAATCCACTGTTAAACATAATTCAGGACTGGATTAACAGGCTAAAGTTGCATGCATGCAATGGTAGTCCACTGCTGGCCAAAAAAATTAGTTTGTTTCAATTCTTTAGAAAGGAACTTTAGGACTAGAGCACGCTGGTCAGACGGACGAGTAGGGTTTGTTGAAATTTTCATTCTCTATGCAGTGATGTTTTATAATTTACCTCCTAAGTTGCCTCTTATCACACCCATCCGCCACACGAATACTTATAAACTCGAAATTATGTACAGGTGTTATATATTTATAAACAGATCATCTGTAAAAGAATTACCATGATTTTAACAATAGGTAAATGATCCATTTAATCTTATCATCTTCCTTACATTATTTGGAATAAAAAATTGAGAACGTTTATGTGACTCTGGAGTTCTAACTCACTTGCTCAAAAAAGGTAAACTTGCCAAAGTGTTCATGTGACCTAATAGCAGAATAAATGATCTCAAAATTGTGCTAATGGAATAACATCACCAATTCATCATCAACAACCCATAATGTCCCACTGCTGGGCTCGGGTCTCCTCTCAGGAGAGGGTTAAGGCCATACGTCCCCACGCTGACTGGCAAGACTACGTTATGGCTACATAATCTTGCCGTTGGATGTTTTTTAGCCGCCCAAAGGCCTCAAACTAAGCCTCACGGCGGTTATCCTATGATAACAACCGGGACTGACTGCTTAACGTGACCTCCGAATCACGGAGACGCTCATGGTAACATACCACTAGCGGTCACCCATCTAGGTACTGACCGCGCCGTCATTGCTTGCCCTCGGTGATTGTTTCTAATCACCGAGTGCAACTAGGCTATGAGCGCCTCGATGGAATAACACAGTCAATTAATCAATTAACTTTCAAATAATAATAATATAATAATAATTTTCAATATTTTTCAACTAAAATATAATTACGGTTACAGTTATAATAGACGTGGAACCATGGTTATTCAAATTTACTATCCGTCATCTGGGGTAATATTATTTGCTTGTTATCGAGTGATTGACGTGGGTTTGAATACCATTTCCCTCCCTCTCGAATTATGAGGATATTAACTTCACAAAAGGAGACAACTCAGATGTCTTTTTAGTTACAGGTGTCCATAGTAATCTATTTGTTTGCCTTACCTGACTACTTATGGCATTCTCTCATTTACCGATTTAGTGTCTGTATTGTAAAAACCATTATAGTCAGAAAATAAAATTAATATAATGTTTCAGACATCTAACACACAACGCCATCTAGTTCCAGGTTAAGTCCCGGTTTTATTTTGTAAATACATACTTATTATATACAAAAAACTCCGAAACAAATATTTGCAGATTGTACAAAGAGTTAGTTCGACCAGGGAATCGAACCCGAGACCTCAAGCACTGAAGTCATATACGCTACTATTGCGCCACCGAGGCAGTCCACTCCTAAACATAAGTCTCTCCTTTAAAATATTTTTAGCCTAACATAACACGCTAGCGAGTCGGGCTGTTATAAGGTGTGTGTCGAGTTTTCCGTCTCTCTACTGTGCTATTCTACCAGTATATAATCGTGTCCTGCAGAGTTTGCCCCTTTGGTTTGTTCTCTCACGAAACTACTCACACCACTTAAATAAACGTGATATTTTATGAGGTGTAAAAATATTATTCATGCTACTGATATGACGTCCAATGTATACATTCCCTACTATCAATCTCATGTAATAAAATTGTTGTAATAAAGTGTTAAACCCACTATAACCTTGGAAAGCGCTCCTTTCCAACAGTTAATTTAAACATCATTAAACAGAAATAATGTAGAAACTTATTTACAAATTAAAGCAGAATATTTTACTTATTGTTTTTAACTTTCCTAAAAGTTTTGATTAAAACGTCAGATGGCTTTCATCAATTGGACAAAACTCTGCGAAACTAAGTTATTCTAATTAAAATAAGACATGGACCATAATACAGAACAAGATGAAGAAATTAATAGATAATAACATTCTTACAGCTAAAGAGAGACGGGAGAGAACTAAAAATACGATTATGTTACGAGATTAGAGTCCCAAACAGAATTGCTTACATGAATTACGATATTACGAACGAAAGATACGATATGAATGAATGCGGAATTTCGAAATTTAATATTATAGTATTGAATTTTTCCATCATTTTTTTTACTTCTCTAAAGTAAAATAAATAATAAAGGACAACAGCATTTAAACTAGAGAGATTAGTTTGTTTATTATATATAACTAACAGAACTAACAGTGTTGAGAATCAAGTCTCATCATCATCATCATCATCATCATCATTACCTTTACAGATTTCGGAAGAAAGATAAATTTCTTTAAATATTTGGTACCATAAATTTATCATGCTTAATTTTGCTCTAGAACTGACGTAGTGTTGTAATAACACGCTCTCTGTTTAAACATTTTATTAGTTATATAGTGGTGTGATGGTGCCTCTTCGAGCCCTTGCCTGAGTAGCGTAAATAATCGGCTATCTAACAAGGTGGTCTCGTTAACACCACCAGTAACCCTCACGAGAGGTTTAAGATAGCATACCTCCTCCGTGCTACCTTGTGGAATCCGTTGCCAGACTCGTAATTCCTCCACTGGCATAAAAGCCTCACGCGGATCAAATGGAAGTATCATAGACAATTAACCATTAAACACATTGCAATTGGTTTGTTCTGATAACGCTATCTTCCTTTGTGTACCCAAGATTTAGGTGAATTAACGCTCTTCTATCATAGGAGATCTGCACTGCACGATCAAACGCTATAACCGTTTGCAGTAAGTGCATTAGCCCATATGCTATCCAGGCCTGGTATTATTGAATACCGAGTGGCATTTAAAAATGCCCCTATACCCGGTTTGGAACTTAAATCCAATTTCCCCTACCATCGCAACTGCAATAAGGCTTAACCTTCCTACAGAAACTCCGTGTATCCGACCATTAAAACTCCCAGCACGTAAGTACACGTCCCACACTCTAAACACGCCAACCTCAGTATAAAGCACCATATTGACAGATCCCTGAGGATAATCGTGTAGCAGAACTAATAGATGATCAGTCGCCGAGTTCCAGTCGACCATACCTCGCTTCACCTCACTGCAGACCTTATAGGGAAGCCTACTCATACGTCTCCAATCAAAGGTGCCGATAAAACCAACGGCAACGCTTAGCAATAAGACTATAAGATTACATCTAGTTATCATCTAGTAATCACTACGATACTCAGACCGGGGTACTATTACATATTAAACTTATTACCTTACCAGGTACTATAGAAGACTGTGACTCACCCGTCTTTCTTCAATGTTATACTTTAACTTACTCTAAATAACAACAAGATGCACAGACACGATACGACCCTACTTCAGAAGGTCCGACCTCCTCCGTGGTTCTACACCAAGTGTCCTTTCCTAACCCTCGTCTCTCTTCTCGAAACCGTCGATGAATCAGGTAATCACCCTTTTTTGCTACGTCCACTTCAAATATGGATTTTTATGACATCCAGATGTGAGAAGTTTCCCACGACAAAATTCGTATGAGTCAATAATGTTTTGTTCTAACTAATTTTTCGCCCTATGAATCAAGTCTTTTATAAGTGTCGTCCGTCCCTTTTTTATAAAGAACCATTTCGTCATCTACACATATAACCATTGCATTTTAACTATTGTTTCAAATTAACAAAGCTCACAAGCTTGGTAAGCTAGCCGGTACTATCACAGTGGGAAGAACATTTTCGGTTGTAAATATTTTAAAATGTGCGTGATTTTATAATAATAAAACATGCAATATCATCATCCGCCTATCAGCCACTGCTGGACATAGGCCTCTTTAATTTTACGCCACTTGGTTCGATTTTCGGCTTCTCGCATCCAGCACCTGCCAGCCGTTTTGCGCAGATCATCACTCCACCTGGCTTGTGGACGTCCCATACTACATTTGCCGAGACGCGGTCTCCACTCGAGAACTCCTTTACCCCAACGGTAATTAGTTCTGCGGCTAATATGGCCAGACCACGTGTAATATCAAGCTGTAATATCGGTCAAATTTAAAACTTAATAAAACAACAAGAGTCAACGAAGTAACAAGCAATTCGACTGTAATGAAAGTGCATGACAGGTTTACAGACTTAATTCATTCGTTTAGAACCAAACTAGAAAACAAACAAAAAGCTACTAAAGATAAAACTTTGCTAGTATAAAGGAATTCACTTGGGGTAATGTGGTTTGACTGCATTAATAAAGTGAAGAAAGTTTTTTGGCAAGAAATTTGTTTGTTGGAATAGACACTGCGGATAAAGCTTTTAGACGTGTTTGGTAGTTAACCATTCACTCATCTTAAAACATAAAATTTATTCCATTATCATATTTTAATACATTTATTAAAAATATTTTATAAATTGTTAGAGTGTGCAGGATTGTCTGTACGGTTGGTCTAGTGGTTTAAGCGGTTGCGATGCTGCTTTCTACTGCGCCATGTGTTGTGGATTCAAACCTCATATGGGACAACAATTTGTGTGATCCGTAAATAGTTTTTGTGAGTCTGGGTGTTCTTTGTGTCCGTTTCATGTTTGTTTGTAAAGTCCTCCACGACACAGGATATTGTTATTAATGCGGGCATTGTCTTGAAATAAAAAACTACATAGAAGAATTTAAAATTTACTAAGTAAGATAGAAATACCTAAAATTAAATTAACCTGTGTTATACCTGCATACTGAAAGCAGATTTGTTGTTCCTTAAAATGAAGCGAATCCTCATTAGGAATCCTTAATATGGAGCATTCCATGAATGCTCCATTTCATGCGAGATGCATAGCTGACAAATCAAAGTGCTTAAATTGCTCACAATAATATAAGGCAGGTAATTGTTACGGAAATATCAAAAATTAGAATCCACTTTTGTCTTAACCTATTGTTCAAAACGATAGAACAAACAAATTACCGGAAATATTTGAATAAGAATGGGACACTCTCGGGAGCACTAATGTGCGAGGCGGGAAGCCGGGATGGTGAGGGTGCCCTTAATATCTGTTTTATTTTTTCCGGATTTGTATGAATGGGGACAACAAACACCGCACCCTCTATTGTGGAAATGTTACAGCACAAAAAAAACACGTTCGCGCTCAATAATATTATTTTTCGTGAGTAATTTTATGACTTTATTTACCGTCGCATTTGTATTCGGAATATGAGGTAATATGTAGATTAGGTACGACTTCAAAACAGAATAATTCCGAAAGTGCTTTATACTCAGACAGCGCGGTACCAACATCTATAAAGCAGCTCATTCAAAGTCACTGAACCGCAATATTATGTGAAATACGTCACTATTTGTCGCGTATATACAATACAAACTGCTAACCGATCTGAAAGGTTATGATACAAGTGGATATGTTACCACGTTTTCTTTCAATATTTCCCAATTTGATACGGTATTACACCCCTCTCGGCGAGACAATGGAAAGTAATCGTCAGTGACAAGGGAGTGGGCTAAATTTCGTTAAAATAAAAGCGTACAGAGAGCGTAAGATATAGCGCCTACGTGGTCGCCGTGAGATCCCGGGAGCTCCTACAATGGAGAATTGGAAAAAGCTTTTATAATCCGGCACGTGACACACATGCTCGAGTGGCCATATCTTAGAGTAGTGTACCCACATGGAACACTGGTAGTCAGAACTATTCATAATTCTTCTTCTTAACGTATTACGTTTCGCTCTTCGATATAATCGGATAAAATATCCACAATAACTGTTCTATTACGCTACTAAAATAAGTGTACAAGTTAAATCGAGTGTCTTCTTTCATTGTATTTTATGATCAATATTATCATATTATCGGTATTAATAATAATACTTATTACGTCCACAGGCCAAGTGGAGTGATGAGCTGCGCGGGTCGGTCGGCAGGAGCTGGATGAAATAACCGTGGATAAGCGAGGAGCCGAACTAATTGGCGTGAAATTAGAGAGGCACTGGACTGCAACAGGCTGAAGAAAAATAATAACAACTATAAGATTTGAAAAGTACATAATGTGAAGAAAAGGTGTTGATATTCATGATGTCTTGCGCAAATCATCGCTCCACCTGGCCTGTGGACGTCCTACACTACGTTTGCCGAGAGGTGGTCTCCGTTCAAGAGTTCGTTTACCCCAACGGTTATCGGTTCTTCGGAAAAAGATTTGTGATATGCGCAAGACGGCTGGCAGGAGCTGGATGCGAGAAGCCATAGATCAAACTAAGTGGCGTGAAATTGGAGAGGCTTATGTCTAGCAGTGGACTGCGATCCATATATTGATTGTTTGAAAATACGTATTATCATAATACTTATTCACCCTGTGGGTGTCATAAGAGACATTTAAGGTAGCAAATCATGCAGGGCAACTGTACTTCGAAGAGGAAGAAAACCCTATACCAGAATCATGAAGCCAAGCCCAAAAGCATTAAACCAGCTTTCTTATCTATATCCAGTAGCAACAAGGAAAGATTTATATCCAGCAATGATCAAACAATAACGACGATCAAGTATGCCTATTTCCATACCGAAAATTACTTACCCAAAAGCTGATTCAATGAACAGTTCTCTAGAATTCACCATGTATGCCACACACGGAAAGTCACATTTTTAGGGAGATCATCTTCTTGCAGTATGCATACGAACTTGTACGTTTTTGCATTCTCACTTCGAACCATAGACAAGGGACTACTAGTAATACCGATTTTCAAATGCTTTGACGTGTTGGTTCTCTTTACACGTAAAAATAAATTTTTTGAGTCAAACCGCTTGTTTGTAATTAAAGTTTTTTTTTTCTTAAATAAAGAACAAGAGCCGCGCTTCGGCACGAATAGGCCGGCTCGACCGTAGTGACACCACGGCCTCACAGAAAACTGGTGTGAAATAGCACTTGCGCTGTGTTTCACCGAGTGAATGAGGATACCGGAGGCCCATACCCCAACCACTCCCTCAGTTCCTCCTCCTCACCCAATAGCCTGCAACGCACTTGTGATGTCTCTGGTGTTGCGGTGTCGTTGGTGTTTATGTGCGGCGGTTATCGCTTACCATTTGGCGATACATCTGCACCTTTGCCCCCTCACACCATAAAAATAAGGTTAACTTCAAATTTGATTCTAATATAATTAAATCATGTTATTCAAAAAATAGAAACTTAAAAAAATATGTATGGATATTTAATGGAATAGGGAGCATCGACACATTTCATGGCGATTATTGCCACTTTTGTATTTTTTATTTGGTGCAATGAGAGAGGTCACGTTCAGTAGTGATAGCAATAGACTGATGAGTATGTTATTAACGATTAAGAAACCCTTTTATCAGGCTAACAAAATATGTGCTTAGAGAATGTTAACAGGCATTAGCAGTATGATACTTTAAAATATTTAACACTAATGTTGAATGTAAACAAATATATATCATAGTATTACATTTAAAAAAACAACTGCAGATCCAAAAAAACAAACAAAATTGCCATTGTATAAGCTATCTACATTTGAATTGCCCAGGTACTTCTTATCTGCGAATAAAATTTACAAGCAACTCAAATATAATTCAAAGTAACGATTATTGCTTTGTTCATAAAACGAATTACCATTTGTGGCAACTACATTTTGAGTCTAAAAAATGGCGGCAAGAGATATTTATTGTGGTTGGGAAATTAAATTTAAATAAGTAGAAGCAGAGACAACTAATACGAAACTGGATAGGGCTGTCACATACATTGGAACAAAAAAGTATAAGCTGAAAATTTCTAGCAACGCAGCACTCATATGACACGATGTTCTTGACTGTTAGAAATTGTAACACCAAGTTATGAGCTCATTGAATGTATTTCTTTTAGTAAAAAAAGCAATGTATGTGTATTTCTTGCTATGGTCATCTTATCTATTACATCCCGAGTTTTACGTATAGCTGGATTATTTTCATAATAGAATATTCGTAATAGAAGATTAAGAAGAATATTTCAACAAATTAAAGAAGAGCTTATCTAAAATGTACGTACGTACGTACTTTAAAAAATCAGTATGTTAATATCTGTAAAAAAAAAAACCTCCAATTTACATATAAATATATACAAATAAATTTTGAACCTATAATTATGAAATACCAAACATAACGCAACTAAAAATTTGGATTCCTTTACTTTAAAATATAATAAAAAATAAATAATGATAAGGACGGTGGTGACTACTCCTAGATTACCTTTAATTAATTTATTAGATAAGGCGATTATTAATTAATGTAAATATTTTATACCCATTAACAAAAGTTAAATAGACTATAACAGAAATTAAAGCATTCAAACCTAATTACATTATTGCTAAATTTCCATGTTTTTAGTAACTTCTTTTTTATGGAATAAGGTGCGAACGAGCAGACGTATCGCCTGATGGTAAGCGCTTACCGCCGCCCATGGACACCCGCAACACCAGAGGCGTCACAAAGTGCCCCTGTTGGCCATTGGAGTAGGGGGAGGTATTGAGGTAGTGGTTAGCCTCCGATATCTCCACTCGGAGAAACACAGAGCAAGCGCTGTTTCACACCGGTTTTCTGTTGTGGAGGAACGGGTTACATATTCCTCCAACACAAAGGGAGGATCCTCCGACCAGGCTAGGCGATCATGCGTGGCGGGCCACTGCCTAACGGTTGATGTTGGGAAGTTGTATATATGTTAATCGGCGCGAGAACTTCTATTGCGCGATGCAGGATTAATAGCTTCTTCGTGCACTACGTTACTCCGTAGTTCAGTGAATCTTCAGTGGATGGCGTTGTCATATATTTATGTTGACGCTGTATGAGGAAGTCGCCACACTGTGAGGTTGTGCTATCACTCCAGTCGAGCCGGTCCATTCATGCCGAAGCGTGGCTCTCGCACGGTAACTTGTGGCTAATGTAGGCAACACGCTAGTATTTCAAATAGTCAAGCTCGGTTAATCGCTTATTATACTCATTCCTTTCGTTATAATGGTGAATTTCATGAAATGAAATAGAAACATTATTAGATACCATTAGGGAAAATAAAAGATTATGAGCTATTTTATGTGATCTTGAGTGGAATAGTGGCAACCCCAGTTTATACGTGCGTACAATATCCTTTGATATTCAACAGACAAAAACTCGATATCGTGTCCCATTAGTCTTTTCGCATTGTCACCGTGCAAGCCTACAATAACTCGGCTTTTCACGCTATGTAACTGTCGGTAATGGAAAATGTTACTTTCAACGTGAATTTGTGTAAAAGTAAGCGTGAAGTATTTGCTCGAGGTTTTCATCAAGTTTCTTTTACGATTTTTTTATTAGGAAACTTATAAACAAAAGTAAAATATAGTTATTTCTTATAATGAAAGCCTTTTTTCACACAGAAAGTTCTTTTCACATCATACCCTCAGTCGTGAGGAGTATGTGGGACTTTTGGAAAATCAATCTATCTATTAAACTCCTCGGTGACACACTTCAGTAGTCGGAAAAAACTAGTCGGAATTGAAAGTGATATGATTTTCTATAAGAGATTGAAACAAAGGGTCTTCTGTTTATTTGTGGTTTTCCTACATCACAAAGAAAAAAATATAATTTAGCCCTACCAAAGGAATCTTTTGTGGTTTACAAAACTTTTTCAGGAATGTTTGAGCATAAAGTGACAAGCAACTATAGTCATATATTTTCTTAAAGAAAACTACGAAAACTAAGAGAAACTCAAAATATATTTTTATTTAAAACAAGCAACAGCAAAAACAAAGTAGCATGATTAACAAAATATTCAGTTAAAAAAAATTGCTATTAATGATACATAAAATTATTTTTACACATTTTTGATCTGTTTCCATGACTTTTTTTATTAAAGAAAGCCTTTTGGAGCTTTTAAAGTCTTTATAGGATTTATAGCGCTATTGTGTTAAAACTTGAGAGGTCATAAATATTCTAAGAGCAGTTTTGTAATTTTTCAATATTCTTTGGCCGTGATTAAATTACTGAACAAATTAATTTAGGCTCGAGAGAAAGGCGGCGAAAGGAATTGACTGTGAATATTTTAGTTAAAGTTTTATTGGGTAAGTAAGATAGATTTACAAGAAATAGTCACAATAAAAGTTTATGAAGTTAATTTTAAGAGAAAGAGACGTAAATTTATTATTGAAAGAGATTTATATTGAGTATTAGATGAGACATGATTTCGTAAACAATTTTATGAAAAACCATACTGATTTTGAAAGCCATTTCTCGTTACACATTAGTTGACATTAGGGACGGGATAAAGATAGCCTTATAGGTATGTTCAATTACAACAGATACTCTATAAATAAATCTAAAATTAAAGTTGATATTAACTAATAAGACCCGATAACCACTATACATACAAAATTAGGGAGTTTAGATCCTAGCTAGGTCTCACCTAGCTTTAAGTTTCTTGAAGACGCTGCGTAGCGTGTGTGCCCCGGGGGACAATAACAGAAACATCGGGGTTCCCACGCAGAAGGTGCCCATCTTAAGAAGGGTTCAGTAGGTAGCTCAAGGTACGTCAGGGTTCCAGGTTAGGGTGCAGCTGGTTTCTTGGCTTCTAGTACCCGAGATAGAGAGTGGTTTTAGTCGGTGCAAGTTCGACATGCCACCAGGTATTATCCCAAGGTCCCATTATCCCAGTTATTATCGCACGAGAAAAAAAGGTAGTAAAATTAACTCTAAGAGTCGTCCAAAAATGTTTATTTCTCTCGGATATTCTTTGCCGTCAAATACACCTTCGACGAATGCCAAGAATAACCATTTTATTTGTAACACTAAGCAGAAAACTGCCTTATTTTTTCTTTTATTGATTCGGATTCGTTGACAAACCTGACAACGTCGTTTATAGGTTTTGAAAAGATTCGGAATAATACTACTATTCCTTTCGACTTAATGATTTCTGTTAAAATAATCTACAGGCCTAATTGACAATCAAGAAGTTAAAATATTTCCAGTAGAAGAATAACCCATAACTTCCCTATTAATATTATAAATTTTCAATGTAACTCTATCTGTTTATTTTTCTATTACGGATAGATTGCTTAATTGATTTCAATAAAATTTTGCATGTAGATACTTTGATTTTTGAGAAAGGACATGTTTGTATGCTTTTTTGTTCTAACGTTATTGCACTTAGCCTCTTGATTGGGCCATTTTACGTGAGTTTGTCAGCTTTCTACTCTACAGAAGCTCAGCAGCCTTTGCAGGTTACTACATCTTGATTAGTACACTTTTACATTCTGTTAGAACTTGCTGCGGCGTTTCTTCTAGCTCCATCCAACCCCTGCACAGAGGTTCGTCTGTTAAGCCTATAGTGAATAGGTGCTTGTTTAGGGCACAATACCCAGTCAGAGGCGCTCATAGGCCAGTTGCACTCGGTGATTAGAAACAATCACCGAGGGTAAACAACGACAGCGCGGTCAGTACCTAGATGGGTAACCGCATGTGGCATGTTACCATGAGCGTCTCCGTGATGCGGAGGTTACTTTAAGGAATCGGTCCCGGTTGTTATCATAGGATAACAGTCGTAAAGCTTAATTGGAGGACTTTGGGCGGCTTAAAAACATCCAACGGTAAGATTACGTAGTCACAACGTAGTCTTGCCAGTCCCCAACCCACACTTGGCTAGCGTGGGGACGTATGGCCTTAACCCTCTCCTGAGAGGAGACCCGAGCCCATCAGTGGGACATTATGGTATATTGATTGATTGATTGACCCAGTCAGGATACCTATGACCTTCTTGAGATCGTCCCTTTTCAGTCTAATCAGGTTGCGTGCTAGTCTTTTTTGAGAAAAGACATAGGCTACTTTTTACTGCGATAACTGACGTATACATAAGTCACATTCAAAAGGTAATCAACTATAAAAGAGTTTAAAATCCAGGAAAATAATGACTTATTAATTAGTACAAAAGAGCGGATACTTATATCAGTATAGTAACAATAAACGCTGTAAAACAAAAAAGTGTTTAAATATCAAGTGACTTTTATTTTGAAAAATTACTATACAATAAATATACTCTAAAAATGTGATCTCCACAGTCCTTGTTTACTGCAATATTGACTGCCTAGTGGTTTAAGCGGTCGGTCCGGATGGCGTAAGAAAGCGGTTCTCGGATCTCTCCCATCTCAGGCGCAGTGTGGCACATCGTGTGGTTTTAGTCGGTTCGATTCCGACACACCGCCCCACCGCAAGTCCCGGTGGAGTGAAGGCCCGAGTAGGTTTCCAAAAGTAAAAAAAAAAATTGGTTTAAGCAGTCGCCACGCCGCTTTGAACTGCGCCTAGTGTGTGATCCACAAATTGTTGATTGTTGTTCTGAGTCTGGGTTTTCAAATTTCATTTCAATTTCAAATTTATACAAATATATTCGCAGAGTTTTACAATCAAGTGCCGCATGTCAATCGAGCACTGAACATGAAACTACGTAATAATGTTTACTAAAGGAATAGTAAGTTTAAGAAAATACAAGTAAAACCTATACATATTTATTATGGATAACTTAAAAGTTCTTATACGTTAATTTAGAAACACAAATTACCTACACATATCTTAATCTAAATCTTCAAAAAACATTGTTGCAAGGCGGTGTTACTAATCCAAGAAAATGGCTGAAGTTTTATTAACTTTTTCATAAGTCTCTAATGTGTTATGAGCCGCATTTCACTTAAACACCTTGCCGCTATATTTCCCAAATGAGACATTCTTTTTAAATCCAAGCTATGAGGTGCTTACTTGGTTAATGTTACTATATCAAGATAGAATGAACTGTCCGGCTCACTTTATTTTTTCATCTGTATGCGGTGTAAGTGAGAACATAGTTTGAAACGATACTAAGGGGTAACGGTAGTACTTATTCCTATATTTTATCATTTACTTCAGCTAAGGAGTCTCAATCGTACTTATTGAAATTTACTGAAGGTTACAAATAATTAAACGCAGGTCTTTTTCAGGAATTGATATACAAGATGATAATGACAGTTACATTTGACATTAACCCTATAATATAATCAGTTATGAATAAACAGAAATATAGAGAATGTCTATTAAATGTATTCATAAATAAAACAGAGCTTTGAAAAGCTTTTATGATAAAAAATTTGTTGGTCATCATCATCTTCCTAGCCTTTATTATTTCAATGATTTATTTTTGTCGGCTGCTAGTTCATTTTATTTGGGGTCGGCGACTAACATTGGACCTCCACAGCCCTGGGGGTAAACTAAATTCGGAGGTTGAACTACTTGTCAGTGTTTTTGATGGCACTAACTTTCCAATAAAGTTTTTCATAGGTTTTTATGATAACCGGGACCTACGGCTTACGAACCGAGGCATGAGCAGCAAACACCACTATCTTCTATACTCCGGTCTGCTGCTAAGAATTTCTTGTAAGAAAAACCCAACAGCAGACCAGTTTGGGAATCGTGCCCGACATCTCATGATCGTTAATCGCTTATGCTAACTGCTAGATTAACAACGCAATCAGTCAATTAATAAAAAAAATACTATTATATAATAATTTAAACATACTGTTCACCTCTGCCCAATAGTAGAGAAATTAAATTCACAATTTACATATTTTAAAAATCATATTTGTATTCCCCTAACATCACAGAAAGCATATTGAAGTTTGCTGTAAGAAACATAAATCAAATGCAAACACGACCCGACTTCAAATAAATAGGCCATATTGATTTATAGTACAGGGATTCAATTCCTTTAAGACGTAAATTCTGATATTATAGGGATTTCAAATAAAAAATACGTATTGTGAAACTAGCTATTCTTAAGCAACATTTTTTTTTTAATTTGATATCCAATTTTGACTCTGTGCTTTAAAACACATTTTAATATTAATAATTACTATTACTGTAACAAAAGGTTAATCCAGTCCAAGTGTAAACCCTGATTCCAATGGTAATGTAAATTTACGCTTTAACTACTATCGAGTTAATCCTACAGCTATATTAAAATGCAAATACGTCTGAATAAAACTTATCTCTCATATTTCGTCGTCGTAAGTTGTTATGTGAATTAAACCGGGTAAGAGTTTGCTTCACATGAAATTTCAAAGTTCATTTAAAATACTGGCAATTTTCAGGCGGTAATTTTCGGAAAACTTTGATAGTTTCCGAATAGTTTTGTATACAATAACTTCTAGTAAAAAACTTGCACCGTTTAACACCCTAAATGATTTACAAACTCCTCAGTTCATAGGAATGCTCTTGAAAGGAGCAACTTGTAATAAATAGCTGTCAACCAATTATTACAAGTTTCTTTATTTCAATATTCTACTGAGAAGAGATCCGAGTCCAGCAGTGGGACATTATGGATTGTTGATGATTACACTAGGCGCATATCCATATTTGAGTGGTTAAGACTTTGGACAGTGTGTGAATCAAGTTATTATTAATAACTGGAACTCCGCGTTGATTAAATTTCGAATATGTTTTTTGTTTAACATCATTGGCCGATGTATGGACATTTGCAGATTGCTGTTACCTTTTTAACATATTTTAAACTTTATTTTATTACACATTATTACACATATTACACATTTATTTCTAATTGAGAGATTTGCATTTCTTCTATACGCTAACTTTAAGTACTTTCTTTCATTTGTAAATTTTTTGTAAAAGGTTTTTTCAAAGAAGTCTTCAAAGACAACGATTCTATGTCACACCTCAATCATAAAACAGAATACTTTGATGGAATGAATGTCATTGAAAAATAAAAACGTAACCAACGTAACGTCAGCAATTAAAGTATTTTAAGTGATGTGAAAGAAATATACGTACGGTTTGATAACGAGATGCCGTAGTGCCTTAGATTGTCGAAAATATTTTATATTATTTTAAAATTTATATTTATAAAAAACTATGAAATATTTGATACCTATTTATTTATTAGCGTACTGATGTATTGCGTATCCCTACCGAAACTCAATATTCAGATATTTTATATTTAATTTGACTTGACTAGTAATCTAAAAACTAAATGACATTTTCATTAACGCAATCTGTTTAAAATCTGAAAATATTTAAAATTAGTTATTGTCGGTGATATAAGCAGCCAAATAAATACAAGAACAATCCCGGCTATGGACACGCAAGGCGGTACAAAACCTGCAATACTCCCTTTAAGTAAATAATAAACTCAATATTCAGGCACATAAATTAAACTTTAAACCTGTATTTCAATGGTAAGAAATGAATATTCAATCTTCGGCTAGTCAATATATCGCATTATTGATCAGTTTAATCTCACGATGGTGAGAATAAATAGTTAATTTAACCGGCCACTTTACCGGAACTAATCTATTATAATATTGCACTGTCGCCGTATATTTTGAATTTGAATTATACGGAGTCGTAATTCAAAATAAATTCTCATGGTTTATTCGCTTATATCTTAACAGAGGCAATAATTTAATTCAATAAAACGCATGAAAATTGTAACGATTTTAGTAATATATTAGGCAATAAAACTTTTTAGATTATTAACAACCCAACTAACACTATTCAATAAAGGAATGATAAAATCTGATTCATCAACAAATAATGCTTTTGTTTTGTTTTTCGTTCAGTACAACTATGAATAATCATATTTATGTCGAACATTAAACTTTATAAACACATGTTTTTGGACGTTCTCGATGTGTTAATGGTATTCGCAGTATTTTAATATACATATACTTATGCTATATATATATATATATATATATATATATATATATATATATATATATATATATATATATATAAATATAATATATAGCATAAGATAGTAGGATAGTAGGGGTCGTTTGAGTTGTAATGAAATAAAAAATTAGAGAATTTTTACCACTTTAAAAAAAATGTTTTTTGTGTGGCTCATGTTCTGTTACTTGTTAAAATGGCACTAGGCCGGTCTTATAGATCGGAGTATTGACGAGCTATATGCATATATATTTATACTGCAGAATATTTGTAAAGAAGATTCTATTCTCAAGGATGTTAATGATTAACGTTCAGTACAGTATAACTAAATTGTTAAAATATAGCTTTTTCGTGGTTTATCGATAAAATCAGTTTTCCAATATATCGTTCTGTATTCAAGAAAGGTAAAAAATAAGAGGTTGTTGACACTCTAAACTATTTAATAAGGGTCGAGACGGCAACTTGGGAAGTGTCGCTAAACAGCCAGCTACTTATCACCACTTCCAGCAGTATACAAATAAGGTTGCGTGAAGTAGTTATCTTACACTCTAACACTTACAAGAATACCGTTACATATGTTAAAATCACTCTCAATTGTAATTCTGTATTCTCCGTATAAAGAGTGCCAGCTATTTGTCGCTTCAAATGGTGGAATTTTAATATGGGCACACACTTCCCGGTAGCTTCCCGTCATGTAACATTTATGACATTATTACAGCGACGTGTGCCCTTATTATAAAACAAACGCAAACAATTCGGCGTGTTTTACATAATCTCTCCAAATTGGATGGATATACCTCAGCGACGTGAGCTGTGCTAACGCCATTACATTGAACGTAGATTGCGAGCGCGTGTTTATGAACGCGCCTTGTACGCTCTCCAGGATTTATTGTTTTTCACAATATTATTTCTTAGAAGTAACTTATTTGAGCTGGATTATTATTTAAATTAAAGAACGTCTTGGCGTTTTCTCTCAAAGCTTCAACCTTCAAGTCTTTTTTGTAACACACTTTGTTATTATTTACGTTTCTTTTTGATACAGATACTTACACACGATACTGTTTTTATAAAGACTACAAACAAAGACAAAATCTTAATCGCAAATGTGTTCCCAATTTTTAAAGGTTGAGCTTGCTTCGAAAATCATTAATATTTTAGTTCAGAATTGTTCTTTGAAACCTAAGAATAACCTACGCCACATCTCTTTGAAGATCACGTAATGATCTTGTAATAAGATATTGCTATGTATTAAGCATTACCTAAAACCGCGAGTTTCGTGTGACTTTGTTCAAAAACTTTTAATAGATTGTTTATTTGACACCATGGAACAAGCGAAGTATCAACATACTGTTGAAGATACTTCGTTACAAATAATAACTTACTATTCCTATTTCAGTAAGTGATACTACATATAGTACAGTAAGTAATTAACTTACCATTTTCAATTCAGTAGAATCATTTAATTATATGTTATCTTATGCGTCAGAATTTCAGTTTTATTTTAAAAATCTTATTTTTGATTTTTTCCTACTCTTTTTTTTACATTTCAATATTGAAATGAGTAAACTCCGATAAAATATCAGCGATAAAATCACAGACTCGTATCATACGAGCAAATTATGTTAACCGATGGAAATTCAAAAAGCAAATGAGCGCCCACCTCTAACGAGCTCGCTGTACGAATATTGGCAAAGTTCTCTAAGGCAACGACTCTCAAAGTGAGTGTCACCGTACTCGAAGCAACCGTTTAATGAATGCAGATAGTGGTCTAGGGAATGGACGGTGTTCACTAAAAGAGCCATTACAAACAAACAACAACACACACTTAATACAACTGACACTAAATTTAAACCTTAAAATTTTACAAATAATAATACAGTTAAGCGTTGATGTTTAGAAACTCTCCATAGCTTAAAGAAAATAAGAAAGACTTATTAAAGAATTTGTATTTTGTACAAAAGGAATTGATTGCCTTATGTATTTTTAATTACGTTAAAGAATAGAACTACCTACAGTATATAAGAAAACTAACAATCCTGAACTCTTAACTAGCTTAACTTGGAATAACAGCCAATTGTAGTCTTCACTAGTGGAACCCCGTGGTATATTAATATCTAGTCTACAAAAGTAGCCTATGATACTCCTCATATCATTAGCTACTGGTCAGTGAAAGTCCTGTCAAAATCGGTCCAACCTTACCAAAGATTAGGCGGAATCAACTAACAGACAGGTTTTTCTTTTAAATTGAGTTGTTTATGTAAGTACCGTACATACCGCACACACATAAAATGAAAAGGTATAAATCAGAAAGTACAAATAGATACTTCAATTTTATATATTTTTATAAGTTGAAAATGTTATGTTCTTCTAAAGACAGTTTGATAAACAGACAGCTTGTCATTCTTATGCAGAAAATTACAGTCTAAACATTCAATACTTAAACTGTGTTCTTGTTTCATCCATTCCATTCATTTCATTATATCGATTTATTAGTTGTCTTAGAGGTCATGGTGGCATAATTCTATTTAGATTTTCCGCCTGCTATTAGCAAGCAAATTTTTATTAAGTAACAGTCCGACAGGCTCCTTCACTCATTTCATGAGGATCTTCAACTTCGTAAATAAAAAAATATATTATAGAAATCATTAAATATATATCATGTAAGAGGCGAGGCAGTCTAGCTTTCACGTGAGATTTATTGCTATGGTTTCTCGGTTTCTGAGGTAATTAAACATAACATGCAAATTTTAGAATTAGTTAGCACATTCACTAAACTATGCAGAACTTTGAGAACAACTGGTCAAAATATTCCGTAGCGTACACATTGCGGTGAGCTTTATTGAATTATGGTGCATACATTTTTGTAATCAGACATATCACTTTGAGAAGCATTCCGGAACGAATAACGTTTCATTGAATTAACTGGCAGCCAGAAATGCTTATTATTATGTTAACTGTTTAATAACAGAAAAATATATACACAGACACTTTGAGATCATACTCGTTGCAACGTAACTGACTGATATTGAACCTGTCTTCATAATACCCTCATACCCAGATATAACTTAACATATAATTCAGTGTACATCTTGAATTATATTAAAAAGGGTCTTAAGATTTTACACGTGAATTGTCGTATACTCATATATAATGCATCGATACCAAATATTTTTATAAGCTCGACTATATCATATTTTTTGTCGCGTATTATATCTTGATCGGACTATCGAAACTCAAACCATTATAATACTTCTGTTATTTAGACATAGCCAAGTTGTTTACAGTTACTCGACTCGACTATTATTTCTAACCCTATTCTATTATGTAAATGATGACTGGACACTTAAGATAGGTAGTACTTATTTAATCGGAGTCGTCAGAGTCCGTAAAGCTTTCTGAGTCTCGTGTTGGTTTTACGATGGCAAGCCAACGCTACTTAAACAGTGCCTTTAAGTTTGATGTTTAACGTAACACCCTAAATTAAGGACAGTCGATGAAGGTTTATGGACCTCCTAAGTGGTTGGATTTAAGGATTAGAACGCATTGCCCAGAATAAAGTCGTAAGACAATATTTTTGATATAATATAAGTAATGCATATTTGATTGATAACTTCTTAAATACATACATATCATACATAGAGAACACTCAAATTCCGAAACAAACATTTGTAGATCATACAAAAATTTGATGCGACCCAGGAATCGAACCCGAGACCTCAAGAACAGCAGTTGCATACGCTACCGCTGCGCCACTGAGGCAGTCAAATGCATGAGAATTAAATCATAAAACTATATTTTTCTCTCTCTTTTAATCTGGTAGATTAAAGTCACTTTCGCAAGCTCCATTAAAAAAGAAAAAAATCAAATTATTGGAAAATACAAGTATGTTAGAAGGAACAATGTCTACGGAGTATATTTTATTTTTCTATTTAGATTTTATTCAGCTTCTACAATAAAGACTGCTCAAAATCCTTTTAACGGCTTTTATTCAGCAATTTATATCGAGGACGGCTTTTTGTCGCGGCACGTAATCGCAATGCGTTCTTGGCCTATCTTTATGTCATCAATAAAGTTCCGGAGACAAAGAGACTTGCTCAAAATAGTTCGTAAGTTCGCCATTGACGTAGGTCCCTGAGTGATATAGAAGCTCAATAAAAAAGGATTATTTAGCCATCCAATTCAGTGTAGGCTTTAGAGACGAAGGAAAGAGTTTCAGTAATTCCATGATTTCGAACGGTTTAATGCGGTAGGTCTTTATATATTCACAGATAGTTATAGCTACTAATAAAGTTTTGTAGTGATCAGAGTCAAGGTGATCTATCACACAGGATTTGAACTCCAGGCTGTCAACAAGAATCTGTTCATCCTGTATCTACCTATCTATAAATAAAAATATATATATGGTTATCTTGAAAGGTATAGAAATGGAATTTAAGAAAATAAACATTTATTTCCTATTTGGATAGATTTGGGTATGTAAGGTGAGGTAAGTCAAGGTCATGTACACGTAACTCTTAAGCCGAAGAGACGTTTCCGTGTAGTCTAGTAAGTCAGTAGCTTTTTTTTTTTACGTGATGGAATGCCTTTACGCACTTCGCGCCCCTCCCGCGGGGACAGGGGGTTCGCTTTGTGTGGGACTCCTGACTGACTCGCCAGACTACCCACTAAACCACCACGGTGTGCCACTCTGCACCTGAGACGGGAGAGATCCGGAACCGCTTTCTTACGCCATCCGGACCCCTCCCAGCGCCTGCCCGCATTTAAGCGGGCTCCGTCGTCTGATGGTAACCTCTCAATTTAGGCGACGTACACTGCATTCGCAGTGGTGGCAGGCAGGACTCAATTCCCTCCGCGCGTCCGAATGCAGGTACTTCCCGAAGCAACCGTGCCCGGAAAGCACCTGCGTCAGTCGGAAGGAAAGGGTCCCGTGCTGCCGCTCTGCCCACTTGAGGCTGACCGGCTGGAGCGCCTCCACGGTGGCGAAGCCAGCACGTGGAGCCTCCAGACGCGAAGACCAACGAGCTATCGTGGCTCGAAGGGCGGCTTCACGCCACTCGCGTACCTCTTCAGGCGGAGGGCGAACGCCATTCTCCGCCCAGAATTCAGCCACCCGTTGATAAACTTCGGCTAGCACTTCCGCCTCCAAATCCCACAGGGGTGTTCCGGCTAAGACGCACGCCGCCTCGGTCGACACCGTGCGGTATCCGCCTATGGCTGACCATGAATGATATGAATGACCGCCAATACCCTCTGAGGCCGCTGAGACGCGCCTTATTCTGGGCGGTCAGAGCCGACACCCACACCGGTGCGCCGTACAGCGCCATCGACCGGACAACCCCCGTGAAGAGGCTTCTCGTTGCGACGCTGGCTCCACCCAGATTAGGCAAAAGTCACCCAAGGGCAGAGGCAGCGTCGACCAGCTTCGGAGCAAGCTGTCGGAAGTGCTCGTCGAAGAGCCACCTACCGTCGAGGATCAGGCCCAGATACTTCATCTGGGCCCGGTACGAGGACCGAGTTGACCACTATGGAGGCACCAGGGGGCGGCCCGCGACGGTGCCCATGGAAGAGCAGGGCCTCCGTCTTGTCCAGGGCCACCCGCAAGCCCAGCGCCTCGATGCGCCCGACCACCAGAGAGACCCCCTGGTGGCCAGGCACGCCGCCTCCTGAAAGTTCGCCTCCCGGGCTGTGACCAATATGTCATCGGCGTAACAAATTACGCCCAGCCGGAGGGGAGACGCTCGCGAATGACCCAGTCGTATCCCACGTTCCACAGGAGTGGTCCTAGGACAGACCCCTGCGGAAAGCCGCACGAAATGGGTCGCCGTCTCAAGACGCCCTCTCGGTCCTCGTACACGACGGTACGCTCCTCTAGATAGTCTGCCACCAGCCGCCTCAGGTACTCTGGCACCCCGTGGTAGCGGAATGCTTCCCTGATGCAGCCGAATGGCAGACTATTAAAGGCGTTGGCGATGTTCAAAGACACCGCCAAAACCACGCCGCCACAGCTCACCGCCTCTTCGGTCACGGCCCTCAGGCGCATCACGGCATCGACCGTCGAACGCCCCTCTCGGTACCCGAATTGGGCGTCCGACAGGTCTGGGCCCACCTCGCTGAGGTGCCGGATGATGCGGAGTAAGTCAGTAGTAAGTCAAGCTTAAAGGTTCATCTCACTTAATATAATTGCTTGCTGACTGTGCTCTCTCTAATCCGTATTTTCAAGTTGATAGCTGAATTGTTTTCATTACTGAATACTACTTGCGATATTTCTCGGAGCAGACGATTTAAGTAACTTCGGGTTGAAACTATAACAAAACAGAATTATATATAAGTATATTATAGAATTGTATGTATACATATAAGTGTAACAACAACTTTGATTATCTAAAACAATTGAGTAAAGTTTGCGTCCTAAAAAGGCCGAAAATCTCACCTGACAAAACTTTAACCGAAAGTTGTCTTAGGGAGGTCCATATTCAGGTGTGTACTGCGGTAGGCTAATAATGAAATATAAAAGTTGGATACTAAGTGGATATATCGAATTTTGTCCAAGGAAATAAAAACTGAAAGGTATCGAATATGTAACATTGGTTTGACTTTTTGACACTCCTTAGCATAGAAAACCAACATGCTAATGCATAATTACAAAGCAATGTTAGACAAACATTTTCAACGTAAAAATAATAAATTATGCAAAGTAAAAATTTTTTAAACGTCAAAAAATGTGAATTTAGCCTTTAAGCATGGACTTTAGTACAAGTTTATTTATATGGGTAGGATTTAAAATATTATATCTTTTAACAGATTAGCAAAACAGACTAAAATAAATTTCTTGCTGGAGTAAAAAATTATTCATAATGGATACATTTAAAAATGTTGCACACGTTTAGTGGAAAGATGGCTGAAGCTGAAATTTCCTTTTGAAGAGGAAAAATTTCACTATCCCTTCCTCATTAGTGAGGGGAGGCTTTTGAGTGAGTGCATCCCACTTTGCATCTGCAATTCACATTTGCACACGTCCGTTTTATTTTTAGAACGGTGTTTATAATCGTCGTGTGGATTTACACTTTAACATATTGCGGAGGTTTACTTTAAAACAAAATATGTAAAAGTTATATAAAGTAAAATTTTAGATGAAAATTTACAACTGGAATACAAAAGAGGACTAAGCTTGATTTGGCATTTATTTATCTGCATTCGGTGAACATTTAACAAAGTTTACATCAATTCGAGGCGGTTCCGCTTCTTGGGTTTAACTTTGCCTGTCATTGCTACCTAACTCAACTTACTCCAAAACCTTTTAGCAAGCCTTTACTGATCATTACTGATTCATACCCGAGACAAGTACGTTAAGGTAAATTATATTATTACTTTTCGTAGATTAAATAAATTAAGTTATATTTGCCAGAAGACCTGTCAACCAGCTTATCACACGTCCCATAAATAAGTAACTTAAAGTCGAGCTGATTAGTGAATGTAAACGTAATTATATCGAAATAGAAAACTTTGATAATGATAAATCGGACAAGGATTTTGCAATACCTCGTATTTTCCGTTTGAAGTACGGAACCTTAAAAAATATTTGTACTTACATATTTTTTAAACTTTCTGTCAGGTACCGGTCATTTAAATCTACCAATACATAAATATAAATCATAAATCAAAATAATAAATAAAAGATTAAATAGGTATAAAGACTAAAATAGACTACTTGCGATCCGTTGTTTTTTAAATCTCACTTATATAATTCAAATAGATACAAAACACGCTTGAACGACGTAACTTTGGCAATTAATTAACGGTAGCTTTCATTTACAATCTTGAAACGGACTTCCCTTCGAGGATCAAACGGTTAATAGGTCACGTAAAGCTTAGGATACTGATTAAATATATATTCAAATTAACAGTCTCTAAGACAAGCTAATTAAGACAAGATTTGACAACGGAAATGGGGAAATGCGAAAGTGTTAATTTATTTAAGAAAGTCGAATTATTAAAAATTAAACCTCTAAAGGACTGGTAGCAGAATCCCTCCTGGTAATTCCATTTTTTATATTACCTCAGCTTAAGGTTTCTGTAACTCGATATGAACAAACACCGGTAGAACTTATCAATAATTTTATATTTATGATTAATAAATTTAATAAAAATATTACTCAACAAATATCATTCTAAACTTAAAATTACTATTTTTTTAATTCAAAAATAGAGACATGTTAAGAGCAAAACCGTTCACGTCGAACAAATTAATACTAATGTTTAAAGTTATTCGAAACAGCTGTTTTTTTCAATAAGTACGTAACACTACTTGAATTAACCGAATAGCGAAGTAAGCAATTAACGCTACAGTTATTAGCGGCTTATGTGCTAATTGATTCGCCCACATTAAGCTTACACATTTATTAATGCGCGCCTTGTTGCAAAATTTAGTAATATATGCGCGGTTTTACCAAATGTTTCGTCGAATACACGCGTCGTGTTAGTTCGAATTAGGGAATTGATGCATCGATTAACATGGTATTGTCATCTCATTAACATCAAACCATATTTGGGATGCCGTATCACAAATTCGCTGAACATTTAATCAGGAACTTTTTTATTAAATATTCAGCGCATAATGTACTATTTTTACGTTTTTGTAGTGGGTTTAGAGACTGTATGAAAAGATTAGTTACCTGATGGTGACAAACGTCATAGTTGGCAACCTGCCACGCACGGGTCAAAAGTGTATTACCGATTTTTAAGTTCTTGCTCTCAAAATGAAAAGGGTAGAAAGAGTAACATCAATCATCAACCACCCATAATCTGAGGAGGGGGGTGGGGGGAGCGTGTGCGTATGGTTACTTTCATATGTATATATGAAAGAGTAACCTGTCCGTGAAATGTGTAACCTCTCCGTGAAATGTGATCAAAGAATTTCGTAACACCCGCCTTTGAAGCCATGGTACGATGTTTGTGTATCTATGGCTCACTCAAGGTAATGTATATTATGGTTATCAAGCTCAACAAACTCAAGGTCTGAATCAACCTTATTATTTTAGTCCATTCTTCTTCAACAACCCATATCGTCCCACTGCTGTGCTAGGCTCGGGCCTCGGGTCCGAGCGCGGGTTGAGGACTGGCAAGATAATGTTGTGGGAACGTAATCTTATGGTTGGATGGTTTGGATTGGCCTCCAAGTAAGCTCCACGACTATTATTTTATGATAACATCCAGGGCCTACTGCTAACGTGACCTCCGAATCACGAAGACGATCATGGTATCATACCACTAGCGATCACCCGTCTAGGTACTGATCGGACCGTCGTTGTTTACTATTGGTGATTTTTTCTAATCACTAAAGGTAACTGAGCTTTGAGCGCCTCACTTCGTATATTCAGTATTATAATATAAAACATTTATAAACACTTTGCATTTGTGAAAGCAAAGTTTTATTCCAGTTAAAAAACTAGATGCACCTTCTATTTAGACAACAATACAACTGTGACAAAGTTTGCACTGGTAAACTTGTTTAGATCAAAAATAGAGGTCATACATCAACAATGGCAAGCTTGTGAAACATGCGAGCTTTGTAGTAATTCATTTTCCTCGGGTTGACTTTTACAACTTGCGCAAAGCAACAGGATATGCAGCTTCAAAAAAATATCTAATTTTTGTGTATTCTCTCTTGTTATGCAAAACCCAATGGTTTTCTAATAAGTTACAGAGGAACGTTAATTTTCAGAATCTCTATTTAAAAGTACTTTTATTAACCAACACATGGGTTCTCTTTACTTAAAATAAATAAACATCTCACATAATAATCTGATGAGATAATTTATATATAGAAAAATGTACAATGTTAGATTTTATATTTTAAAACACAGCTCGAGGGAGCTATTAGGAACCCTATTCTGTGTCGTGGGGGACTTTATGAACATACATGAAACGTACACAATGGACCTCCCGATTTCAAATAACAATTTGTAGATTACACAGAGTTATCCTATGTGGGATTTGAGTCCGACTACTGCGTTATCCGTGCACTTAAACAATAATATTATTGTTTTTTTTTAATAGTAATGTCTTTTAAGTAACATTCTTTAATATCTTTCTTGTGTTGGATAGATTTACAAATTTTTGAACGAGAATTTTTTGTTTTCTTTTTTCGCTACAGGTATGAGAATGGTTCATAGAGTATGTTTCAACCTCCTACTCCTTTAGTCTATTTTAGAAATCCCAATTTGATTTCCTAAAATTAAAATACCAAAACAACATTTATTTTTTTATTTCAGAAAAGTTAGTGTTGTCAGTTGGTTAACTTTTCTTTCTATTTTTATAAAGGAGGATCAGACCTTCTTTATGAAATGTAAATCCTGTGTCGCGGAGGACTTTAGAAACATACATGAAACGGACACAAAGAACACCCAGACTCAGAACAACAATTTGTGAATCTCACAAAGTATTGTTATGTGTAGGATTTGAACCCACAACACTTGGCGCATTAGAAAGCAGCATGGCAACTGCTTAAACCACTAGGCCAACCGTGCAGCGAAACAAACTATTAAAGAATATCGTGTCACAGTAATCAAACACGAGGCCTATCCGCAAACACAAGTCACCAGTAAAACTATTTTATTTCATGAGGTTCAATGCCCTCTTTAGTAGAAAATAGCTGTAAGGTTAGAGCACCCAATGGGTGTATAGGAAGTAAGTTATTTAAATTTCTAAAAGACCTATATTATATAAGTTGAATTTACAAAAATATTTGTGAATGTCTTGTGTCTGAGACACTTTTTACTCTTGACCCTTACTATGACGTTGACAATGAGCATAAAATATTAATAATTATCGGTTTACGAGTAATTTGTTTAAGCCTAGAACATAAAGAAGCTTAATTGTCATAAATTAATTTATAATATTATTTAGAAGTCTGCTATATCTTTCTAAAGCCTTTCAAAATAGACAGCATCGTGGGAACATCAATTTTAAAAAAAGAACACTGTAGAACAGATAAGATAAATAACGTAGCTTTATAGAATTAGATCTACACGGTAGTCTCTAAGAACATAAGTGTAACTTAAAAGTGAACGTTTATGACAACGGTAACACCATTAAATATACAATTACCATCAAGTTTCCATTTACGTAAACCTCTCGAGCCATTGATTGTCCTTACCTCATCCTGTTTACCTCGATTACTTTTTTCTTTCACTTATATATACTTATTCTAGTCTATTTTCCGTGTTTTAACAGGTTTATAGAAACATGATGTTTGAGAAACTACAGAGGTATGTTGTGTGTTATGTTTAATAACTATTTAGGTGAGCATCGTGTTTACAATTATATAAAATTACCGGTAACAGAGTTTCGTCACTGACCATTTGCAGTTCGAATAAAGTATGTTAAATGAAGTGTGAAAACCGTTCAATTAAAATAGTTCGTTGTAATTAATTTGAACTAACCACAACTGTTATAACATACGCAAAATAATCATGGAAATTAGTAAATATACCCCTGTCAACTATGAAATTTTTAAGTCTAAAATTTGCTTAAAAAACATCGGTAGAAGCATCCTTTATTACAAGTTTTTATTCAAAATAGTTTCACCTGTCCCGATGTTGGTATGTAATCAAACCTTGCAAAGTTAAAATTGATAAATTTGATCCCTATTTCCCACTAAGCTGAAATTCGAAGTATACCTTTAGTTCTGATGACAATGCAATGATTATAATAAATCTAAAATGGCCGCCGTAACAAAATAGCGGCTAACATATTTTCGAACAACTTACCCAATATGGGCATCCAATAAAAGGGCTTAAAGTATTTTTTTTAATAACAACTAGAAATAAGAGTTTGTTTTGAAAAACACTTTTCAAATAAATCACTTGTAGTCAGTAATTAGAATGGTAGTAGTACTTAGTTCTCTATTAAAAAGGAGATTCGTGAGACAAAACTAACGTTTTGAATCTAAACAGACCTTGTACCGTTAACATATCTGAATAAAAGCAGCTGTAAATTTTAAAAAGCACAGGGGCTAACTTAAATCATAATACAGTGATGTTTAATAGAGAACGACTCCAACAAAGTTTATCTGAGCACTTTAGAAGTCGACGTTAGCAAGTATTAATATTTTCTTTTTGCCGTCGGGTCTCTCGGAGTAAGCGTCACCTCCGCCTTGTGAACCCATTATCATTAATCTTACAGAAACCCTGCTAAAGATAATGTTCTCGAGACTTTCCTATAGAAAAACAATATGAAGCATAATCAGTTATCTTGGAAAATTAAAGTTGGAAAGTTAAGAAGCAGCGAACACTTATCATAGGGGATCAAGTCATTTATTTCAAGTACGTGGTGATATATTTTAATTGTTTATGTGTTAGAGGCTTATCTTGTTACATTTAACACAGTTGTAGAAGAATATAATATTCCTTATATTAATAAAAACGACACATACTTTAAGAAACTAATAAACACGATTATAAATGTCGATAAGAAATAAACATACTGATGAAGCTTTTATTTACTCGTTAAAATTGAACTGTTTAACGAAATTACCGCAATTAAAACTCTTTTTTTTTACGCAGGGAATGCTTTTCGTACCACACCCTCTATGGGGAAACGAAGGGCGTATGTAGAACTTCCGGCGAACTGGTCCAAACCCGGCGGCGGCCTAGCCCGTCAGTTGGGTTTAGCTCCAGGAACACATCGGCAGCTTCTGGAGTCCTCCCTGCCGTACCTCACGCCTAAGCTATATCCCAGGGTGTTACTATCTACCTAGATTCATTGACTCAGTCATGAGTCGTCAAAATAATAATAGTAAATAAATAAATAACTAAAAGAATAATTTACCATAAATGTAATATATTCAATCACCAAATTGGCATATACATATATGTATATACCAATTCAATACATATGTTTTATAACAACGATAAATTGGGGAACGATGCAGAACGGTGTATCGGACCTCCAATTTATTTCGTCACAAACAATCCAATTATATTTTTTCTGCCAAATAGACACATTGGAGTCGAACGTAGAATGGGAAATATGGTTGCGCTACTCGGCGCCGCTTCGTTGATTTTATCTGCTGTTTTATGGTGTGCCATGTCTGGCTAGGCTTAACAAACTGCAGGATAAATTTATGTTGAGGGTTTTTCGACGAGCCTATTGTTGAAAATAGCATTAAGTAATAGTGAAAAGTAGTTTCTCGTTGTCCAATTGAAATATGTCTGAGCAAATTTTGGAATGGTTCGTTTTGTACTTGAATTATGTGTTTATGTATATAAAACTATGTGTTATTTTCTTGTTAAAGAATAACACAATTTGGTTCATCTAAAATATAGATTTATTTATCAAATGCACATAAGTTTTACATTACAAATATCACTATGAAATAACTAGTAGGTACTAACCTAAAACAACGAATTGACAATTAAATGTTCATGCTTTACTTTTTTATTTATAAAACTTAAATCTTCTTTTTTACTTTTAAATTGAAGTAAATTCACAAACACAACTCAGTTTCAAAGAAGTTATAGAAAAAAACATTTGTAATTTTCTTATCTGTAACTCTTCGATTGGAACAAAGAAAAAATATGTTTTTTACATTCTCCCCCACTGGTAGCTCCCTCTTGTGGCTGAGCTCATAGGTATATACTCAAATGTTAATGTCTGTGTTGTCGTCAACACAAAGCTTACATGTATTTTTATCCCAATAGTTTATTAACGGTTGAATGAGACGATAAGACGCCCACAAGTGGTGTAACAACTTGCCCAAGATGGCTGGCAGGAGCTGGAAGTGAGAAGTCCGAATTCGATGAGAGTGGCGTGAAATGGAAGCGGCTAATGTCCAGCAGTCGACTACAATAGGCTGATAATGGTGATAAATAAGGCGATTATTGATTTCTTGCATTCTTATTTAACATAACTTATAGTATCTTTGAAATGGTTATAAAAATTGAAAAGATTTGCATGAATATAATTTTAAAATATACTAACGTTTGAATATAGATATACTATTTTTAAATATATACTAATATAATTGTCAGTGGTAAAAGAATTGCTTTTGCCGCTGAGAGCTATAACTATTGCATATATATATGGCAATAGCTTAAATATCCACAGAACTTCTTTAAATTATGTCCTAATTTATGACGTTTTTGTATGGACTTAAAGAACCTTAAACATATCAGTACTAAGACATTAGTCTTCTCAAACTGTTACCCGTCCATAAAAAAAATCCTTCGCAAATAAATCTTTGGTAACTAATATCAAGGCAGTGGTCATAAAAATTTGAGGCATTACAAATCACTAACAAAAGATACCTAATCTAAAGAAACTTGAACAATTATGATAAAACTTTCTACATTAATAATCCAGATACTATTAATTGATCTTTGACACTATTATTTTATGAAAACGCAAAAACTCACTTCCCACATTTTCTAACAATGCGGATTCTAGACAGCAGTATTCTGATTTTTGAATAAAATAGTAAAAATAGAATATACTGTGGCGACTTCCACATACAGCGGCAACATAAACATATGACAACGCTATCTACCGAAAATACACTGAATTACGGAATAACGTAGAGAACGAAGAAGCTACCAATCCTGAATCGCGCATAGAAGTGCCGATTTACATATATACCTTTCCAATATCAACGTTGGGGATGATCACCTTGCCTGGCCCGAAGATTCTCCCTTTGTAGTGGTCCCTTTGGAGGGACATGTGGTCCGTTCGTCCACAATACCTTTACAAAAATTTCTAGACTAAACCTTCAAACCGTTTTCTTAGAAGTCTTTACTTATATCTTAAAATAGTTGAACCATAAACATAATTGATTTAGTGAACTTCATTGAAGTAATAATTAGCTAAACAGAACGATTTGGTTTGATAAAAAAGGATTTTTATTAGTAGTTTAGCTCGTTAGTAGTAAGTTAAAAAAAAGCTTGTTAACTACCATACAGACAGTAAGACAATCGACCACCTACAGATTCTATGAAAGACCAATCTGGTCTTAATTAATTCTGACGCGAACAGCTCACGCATTGAGCATTTTAATTTATAGATAGACATATTTTAACTTCAATTCATTTTTTGTATTAATCATTGAATTTAACCACACGTGTAAATTGCTACATGGTGGTACAAGTATTACTGTAGTAAATTAGTTGAGCTCTAGATACACCTACATACTCAATTATACCAGGGAATCATTTATTTCATGTTTATAAAATATGTATTTTCACCCACACTGGCGTAATAATTGGCATGTTGATAGTAGCCGGAACTGAAATCAAAAACTTTTTTCTGAAGTTCTCACTAATAAATCTTGCAGGTGGAAGTTTGCATGGATGTTTGTTACTCTTTCACGCAAAAATAATCAGGTTCAATGGGTCAGGTTGAAATTTGATACGGAGGTAGATTATAGTTTGAATTAGCACATAGGCTACCTATAATTTATTGTTCCTGTCGACTAAGCAACAACATTGTAACAGGAACAGCAATGACCGAAGGTGACATCGCGAGACGCAGCCGGTAAATTCAATAATTTTAAATCAAATACTTCTGAAATATAAATTACTTACACCCAGTTATATGGATCAAAAGTGTATCGCATGTAACATCAAAAAATTTCAATGACAATCCTTACAATTGTATTCAGAAGCGTCAATGATCGCCTCAGAGGACCGTTTCTCGATTCGAATTTTCCATTTGGGTATAGCGAAACAACGGGGCGTCGAAACGCGTCCGATTTCGACTGAGTAAATCCAATTTTATTACGCTAATAAAAGGCAATCCAATTAAAGCAGGAGATTTTTACTGGAGGCTCAAAGCTAGCCGAACGTAGAGCTCTCGAGTGAAGGGCCGAGATGCGGCGTGCTACAGGTTTCAGCTGTAACTGTTGCGGTAATGAGTACAAGGGTCTTGAAAGGAAATTCTTGAGTGGATGTACTAATGGTATGTATAATTTAAGACGCTTTCAATATTATTAAGTCTGGCTTGTTTTCCTAGTTCATCTGTAAGAAGTGGAATGGAGGAGGATGCAATGTGTTTTACTGTTTTGTATTAACTTTACATAATTTGAAACGAAAGCATAAGAATTGATGCTATTTTACCAACACATGATTTGCGCAAGACGGCTGGCAGGAGCTGGATGCGAGAAGCCATAGATCGAACTAAGTGGCGTGAAATTGGAGAGGCCTATGTCCAGCAGTGGACTGCGATAGGCTGATGATGATGATGACGATGATACCAACACTTCATACAAAAAAAAATCTCTGGTGGCAGAAGCATCTCCGCAGGCCACCAAAGTATTGGCCACCATGCTGTATATAGTTGTCTGCATTTGCATTGGGTATGGTAACTAACCACTATTCTTGGATTCGTTTGATCAGACAGAGAAGAGTCACTTGTCACAGTTTATTTTTTATATGTATAGTAAGAAGAAGATTGACGTATTTCCTTACAACAAGTGGGGACTACAATGGGTGGCCTGTGTCTATATAAGAATCTGCGAGCGCAGTCAGCGGGGGGGGGTCTGCTCCGACACACCCCAACCCTCTAGTTGTTGCGGCTAGCGACTATACACCCAGCACCATTTCACGCGTACGCAGGCCCAAACATGCGCTTAGGGATCCGGACGACGACACCACAATTGCTCAACGTAGAGCGTACGCGCAAACACGAATCGCCCACGGTTTCGTCCCCGCCGCCGGGGCCGTAACACGCGACGCGCTTTCCAACAAAATTATGGGGCTTAGTCGCCCTAGCCCACCAGTAACGCCCCAAGCCGAGGTCCGTACCCCACAGGGGGTGCCCTTGGGCGATGTTACTTAATTAATTACCGGTTGAGAGCCCTCAGCGCTCACCAATAGTCCGCGTAAAGTTGTAGAGGCCACTGAGGCCAACAGCTACAGTCCTAACACACACTTACTAAGGGGAGCCTCTGCTCGTCTGAATGGTTAAACAGTCTCTTTCTGCCTAATTAATCTATATATTAGTTGCTTAAGTAATTTGTATATTAATTATAACTTTTGTTAATTCGGCTTAGAAGTTTGTAATTAGTAGTAAAAATAGTTTGGTGTGATTTGTATTTTTTTTATTATTTCTATTTTTGATTCCTAAAAGTACTATATAAAAAATAAACTGTGTATATTATTTATATAGTACTTTTACGACCACTTCAATGTGCCTATTTCGTGAGAGACTGCATAAAAGTATTTTTTAACTTATTTTTATTTACCGTCAGAAGAAATGTTCACTTTAAATTTAAATGGGCTTACATAAGAGACCAGTATTCAGAACCCTTCCAAATAAGAAAATACTTACTATAAATGCCATCATAATTAATAACAAATTTTTAAGATAAAACTTATAACAAGAGCCAAACAGCCAAAAAATATTTTTCTTTAAATCGTTTAAAAAGCTAAACAGATTTTCTACTTTTCACATTTTTTTAAGGATATTTACTCAAATGAGTTAAATAAGATTTTTATATAGATTGCCCTCAGAGTATTCTATTGGACGTCTTCTAAATATATCCTAGTATTCATAAATCACAGCATCAAATGTGCCCAGTACATATGCTGTAATGACTTCTGAAGAATTAATGTATAGAATATTCTTAATCTTTTGTACAAACAAATTTTAACCAAGAAAAACACTAATATATTCTTATAACAAGGCCACTTGTGTATTCCCAGCATTTATAACTTGTCAAGAAAACACTCTTCCAAGTTACTATTTCTAAAGTAATCTCTTTTATCTCTCTGCATTGAACCCAAACTTAATATCATTCACATTTAAAGTTTAAAATATTACATTGCAGTAATAGTCAAAATGAAACACGGTCATTTTAAAACAATATTTCTCAGTAGAAATGCATTTGACTTTAGTAAATTGTAAAATTACGTTCGGGGAATACTCTACATGTAAGATTTGCTGTCAGTACGTGACCTCATGTTCACCTAAGGATTCCGGGGACAATCTGCTGCAGTTCTATTCTTTATTTATGTTTTAAGAATTTTCTTGAATTTTACATTGTCTTACAACAGCATTATCATTTATGTAGTAGTTTGCACAGGTAACTTTCTGTTAAATTAAACCATGGAAGTAATAAGGATTTCGTTTAACTGAATGCTAACACTGAAACCCGTTAATTATGAGCTAATCATATACTTATGATGTTCAAGTAATAATATAACTGGCACTCTTAAACATGACGCAAAATGTTAAAAACCGTTGATATTTCAAATATTGCTCAATATTTTAATGGTGAAAACGAATCTGGCATGTGAAAAAACCTATCAGAAACGTCTTTCCTGTCACCGTTTTCTAAGTTTATATATATTTTCCCTCTTTAATACAAAAAAGATATTACATTTTGTTATTTTCTTTGTGTATGTGCTATCTTAAAAATACCGTTTTTCTGAAAAAAAATATTTATAAATATTAAACACCATTTTTATGTAAATTGTTGCATTAGATAAGAACAGGATATGGTCTGACAAGTCACATTTAACTGCTTTAGATTACTTTCAATTCGTACTCGGTGCAAGAAATTGAGTCTTTGCTGATATATCAGGTAATTTTTTCACCTATATGTCATGCTATATGTCACAAATCAGGCTTATAGAGTTAAGTGCCGATAGTACGAAGCCTTAAAAGTTTTTGCCACGTACCATAACTGAAAATAACTAGTTGAATTTAAAAACGGTTAGAGAGCGACTCGTGGCTAAATGTCTAATTCTTGAAGTAGGACATTATAAGTAATATTTCTTAAATTAAGACCCCTTCGTGTCTCGGAGAGGACCTCAAGCAAAAATTTTAGTGTTGATCAAAAATTTAAGCTGAATTTTCTACCTATTTCATATATTTAAGTTTTAAATTTTCTGTATTGTGATGAATACAAAAACATTTTAAGCTAATAACATTGCGATTAACTGCTTAGAATAGTATATCAAATTGTAGACATTTTAAAATACATTTAACTTAAATCGTTTAATTATTCAATGTTATCAATGCATGCTGAACTGTTATTTAAATAAGCAGTTCGTTTTAGATTGGCAAAAAGTTAAAAAGATAAGAAATTACATTGTATTCTTCAAGTCTTTAGTAGTAGTAGAATTAGTATAAGAACTATAGATTATAGAATGCGTTGAAGGTATAATTTTAAACTGTAAATTTTCAAGCACTTCTTCAATTTCTTTAAAATGTTGAAGTATGAAAAATAGTTAGTAAAATTTTCAAAGCACGTTTGTTCTCTCTGCATTCATGAATAAGAGCAGCTATTCCATTTCAGTTGTAAATCCTCGCTTTCCAACACCGTGATTGGTTGGATTATTTGAATTAGAAACGAATTGGAAGATAAAAGTATCATATTCGCGACTCCGGTCACGCAGAATGTATGAAAACGATACTGTTACCGGTTCCTCTAAAATTTTGTTGAGTTACATACAACTTTCATGTCTCCAGTTTTACTATGATGTCGTTAAGGCGTATCGTAAAAATAATTTATAACGTTTATCTATATGAATAAATATGAATCACAAAAATGTATGTACGCGCATAACTTTCGATCGAATGCACCAAATGGGATAATTCTTTTTTTGTGTTTGTTATTGTCAGGACAAGTTTTGTATAGAAACAAAGTAAAAGTAAACCAGATATGTTATATTTTCTTGGTTCGTTTAGTCGTATACACTGCAGTACTGCGAGAAGTTAACATGGGCTTACTAAAATAAGCTTTTCGGTAATTCGAATTCGAAAATAAATATGGCGGTACAAAGTTCAAACGGTCAGCGACTAAAATATATATTTAAGTATGTTGTCTAATGATGTTCTAATAGTAAAAAACTTGGAGTAAAGAATATGTGGGTATTTAAAGCTGTATTAATATAAAAAAATTCGAGGCGTGACGGCACACGTGTATGTCGGGTATCGCGTAAAAAACTGTCCTAGCGTGGTGATTTCCACATTCAATGCAACAATAGAAACATGCTACAGCACCATCTACCGAAGATACGTCGAACTACGGAGTAATTAAGGAAACTAAGAAACTACCAATCCTGAATCGCGCAACAGAAGTTTTCACGCCGATTAACATATATACAACTTCCCAAAATCAACCTTTGGGTAGTGGCCTACCAGGCTTGATCACCTTGACTGGTCGGAGGATACTCCCTTTGTGTTGGAAAAATATGTGACCCGTTTCTCCACACTGCATACTTCTTCAAGAAGCGAAGTATCTCCATGGTATATTTCATTGAATTAGGTGTAGCTATTTGGGATTGAGAGCGGTAATATAAAGACAGACTGAGTTACTTTCAAATGTATAATAGTAATATTACGGATTAGTTTTATTATCCAATGCAATGTAACCCATCATCCAAATAAAAAATAAAATAATAAAAAAAATACAAATAATTATGCGTTAACAACAGTCTACCAATTACAAACTAGTTTAGTTGTATACGATCGATTTCAGTACGTTATTGTACTTGGTTTAACAAAGTTGTCTTAAATTAGTATGGTTTACTATCATACAAATAAAGAGAAACAGAAACATAATCGCTTTAGAACACAATTAAATTTTAAAACGAAATCCTTTATCTTAAAGCCTTTCTGTATAAGATAGTGTCAAATATTATTAACGTAAAAACATCATTTTTCACATAAAATATAATCTACTTACACTGAATTATGATATCCTACTTGACGAACACTGTACTGTACATTAAAGAACACACATCATTTCGGTCACGAATATATATATATACATGTATATTCATGACTATTTCACTACTACCTTACACCACTAAATCTTGATAAAAATATTCATATTAAGTAAGATACCTTCTTGTTAAGGCACCTTGTTAGTAAATTTCCCTATACGGTGACAATTATGTGCTTAATTAAATAGATGTGTACCTTTTTACACCAATAAATAAAAGAGCGATGTAAGCCGAATAATTTCAAATAAATTCGAATTACTCGAACCGTTGATTGCTTGTCGTTAATCACAGTCATCGCAGCCGGCGCTGGCTTCAATATTAATCATACACTCGTTATCTGCAGTAAATCTGACCCGGTGCTCAGAACACTAGTTAAATTGAAAATAATTTCAGTTTAAGTCCGGAATGGACCTTTCGTTGGTTGGTAAATATTTATATTTGGATTTTCCTCTTTCATCAAAAGCCTTACGAAATTTTCTACTTCTAAAGTAACAAAAGTTAAAGATCTGTTTCGGATTTAATTAGTCGTTACAAGTTTTCAAGTATTAGAACTAAAATGTACCTAATTATGAAATGTTTTATCTTGACCTTAAAATGCCAATCCGGGAGAAGTAAAACTTATTAGATGATTGAAAAGATGAAAGATATATTTTGGTAATCAACAGCAAAATGTAAAATGTTTGAGTTAAGTGGCTTATCGACAAGGCAACGTATGTATGAAAAATCAATCTAAGACTAATATGTTCAACTTTTTTTTGGTATAATTATATTTCCGTACTTTGGTTTATTACTTTGCATTATTTGAACCCTAACTTCTTTAAAATGTCTAGAACCCAAACTTAGTAAGTCATATCACTTACTAAGTTAGGGTTTTTATGCATGAGGGAGTTCGCTTTATTTATCAATTCGCTTTGTTTATCAACAACGTAAATAATATAGCTAATCCAGCGTGGGCTTACATTATATTTGTGTTTGGCATAAAATTTTCATCATTTATTTAAATAAACTATTTTATCTGGTAAGAATATCTATAAATTATTTCAATGAAAATATCTAAAATGAAGAAAGTATTATAGCAATATCTGTTTGGTATATTACAATTTATTTTTCTTGAAAATATAAATATCTATTGTACTCTTTAGGATACAATAGATATTTTCATAAATAGAGCCCAATTTACGTTTGACTGATTTCTATTAAGGCTGTAGAATGAATAAGTAAAAATTTATTTCTGAAAGCGAACGCCATAAATGAAAGGTTCATTCAAGAATATTAAGAATATAGTGAGGGCTCGGCGCCCTCGCACTAATTGCATCCGAGTCCTGGGATCCTGACCCATTGTCAATACCAAACGCAGTTTTAATGAAGCGTACTTTAAATCTTTTCACCGTGAAGTGAAGACCGAGTTAACCAAGGTAAAACAATTTTAAAGTTTCTTGCGACGTAGAAGAATATGGTCGGAGAAAGTTTGACTGTTCTTAATTATTGTCAGTTGGTAATTGTGGCTAGTTGGAGTTTGAAGTCTATAATCGTATATCGGGCAAGAACTTTGCTCTTATTCTACAATTTTGCACTTTACTGCAAATTTCAGTTTTAAATTTCACAAGTTTCTGTTTTTGTACTGCAAACGGTTAATCAATTTTAAGGATTTAGATGTATTGGAAATTGTGTGCCTTTGATTAACAATCGTAGAAGAGGTTATAGTGTAATATAAAAAAACAAACTCAAGATTGAAAGTTGGGTAGATCTTTTTTAATATGTGATTACTACCAATATCGGGTGGATATGCTATTTTTTTTTTGTGTAGGTGTATAGTGCTAGTTGATAAACATGTTATATACGTATGTAGTTATTTAACACTTTTAAGTTAAATTTAAATTTTAGCACTTCAAGACGAAAATTTTAAGAACGTACGTGCTCGTAGGTAGAATACCTACGAGCACGTACGTACGGTACCGTTCTGATGTACAAAAAGTACTACTAAATTTTTAAAGTAATTGTTATAAATTTTGCAACCATTTAGGCCAAGATAGTATAGATCAAATACACTTTCGGAGAAAGGCTTGAGTCCAGAAGTTGACTTTGAAAAGTTTTTGATGGTATGAGCAAAAAAATATACCTTACAATTTATTGACCTGTTTTAATACAAAACCTTTATATATTGTTAAACTTAAGGAAACTGGACGATGAAATAAAATGGCACGAAGTGAATCATGCTTTGAAAATTATATCACTGGCCATCACAAGTAATCATTATGTTTACATTTTATTTTGCATTTATAAATATAAAAGAATCAACTAGCAAACTGAGCAAACATTTACACATGCAAATTGATACTTAAAGCACCAATAAGTATACATTGTTGGTCTAACTGGTGCTTTATGTATCAAGGAGCATTCTTTTCACATTAAATATTTTTATTGCAACAGTATACCTACCTAACTAAATGCTTTTTTATTATAGAAATACTTAACAACAGCCCGGAGCTTGGAAGTTGGAGTCAAATCTCAAGTACCTCGGCGTACGTAAAGCTGTCAGTCTAGTGCCTGAGCTCTCCTAGGTGGCATAGGATAACCGTCCCATCGGATAATGTGAGTAAGAGAACAGAGAGTGCACCTGCATTTGCGCATACACAATATATGCGCATATTTAGTATATCGTACGTAGTTGTCTGGACTCCATTGAGACTGGCCGCCGTAGCCATTATCGGCTAGGAAAATATTGTGCGCTTTTCCATAGCAGATACGTTAATCCAAGAGCAGTGATTTTCTTTTTGTTAAAATGACAAACTTAAGCATATCATATATATAATTACTTGGTCAATAGTTGTTTTACTATGTAATTTTGTCCAGTAGCGGTGAATTTTAACTATCACTGCTCGTAGCACGCATTTTAGTTAAAGTACTATATAAATTATTTTAAATCTTGCATCATGTTCCAAACATGTTAAGATACTCAACAAATTACTTTCAGTATACTAAAATATAATGTTTGGGAACAAAAGGATTAATGTGTTTTGTTATCAGACTTGTATTGTATAACCATGCCCCGAGCAACGTCAAAAATTAGAAAAGCATCGTTAATGCGTGACAGGAATATGGGTAACTTATGTCTTAATAGAAGAATAGATGTCTATATTTCAGAAAGCATAAAATAAATATTATTTTATTGTAAAATGTTTCATTTTGAGTTTCCTTTAAAAACATAATATTAATGTTAGAAAAGTTAACTATTGCTCCCTAAAAGAAACTGTTTCTAAATTCAGTGCTGCTATTTGAAACCTGTGGCGACTTCCACATTTAACGCAATAACAGAAACACAGTACAGCGCTATCTACCGAAGGTACATCGAACTACGGAGTAACGAAAGAAACTACCAATCCTAAATCGCGCAGTAGAAGTTCTCGCACTTATATGCATATATATAACATCCCAACATCAACCGTTGGGCAGTGGCCCGCCAGGCATGATTACCTCGCTTGGTCGGAGGATCCTCCCTTTGTGATGGAGCGACATGACACTCGTACCTCCACAAACCCTATCACAATCAGGTGATAATAGCATTTTTAAGACCTGGGAATGCAATGCACGATACTACCAAGTAAGTGGAAATTTCTTTTTATATGGAATAGAAGGTAAACGAGCAGATGTATCGCCTGATGGTAAGTAATTACCGCTACCCAAGGACACTCGCAACACCAGATGTGACACTAGTGCGTTGCCGGCCTTTAGAGGTGGGGGAAACAGAACGCAAGCGATGTTTCACACCGGTATTATATGAGGCCGTGGTATCACTCCAGTTGAGCCCACCCATGAATGGGTGAAAGAATGGGAATATTAACATTTCAGACAGTTTGCGGCTAGTAAGTCAGCTTCATTACTTTTGGGATTTACATACAATTCAAAAAAATAAAAAATCAGGTTTTTTGTTGGTACAACCTTCACACATGGTCATGCTGTCGTGTTTCGTTGGTGAGTGCGAGACCGGAGGCCAAGTAATGCAGAAACTATGCTACCACTATGCTGCATTGTTGCATTCTCTGCATTCGCAATAAGTTTTGTGACCAGTTCTCTTGGATTCTGCTTATGCTTTCCATCAGGCAGAGTAGAGTAATATTGGCAGGGTCATACATAAAAAAATAGGCAGCTAATACAGCGAGAAACTTTTTTTACTCTTATAATCGAAAAGCCTCCTTGAATTTACTCATAAAATAGAATAATTTCATGTTTTTTTGTGTCAAGAGGACTTAATATTTTACTTTATTTGCTCATCTATTTTTTTAAATTAAATAAAATGTGCAAGATTGGGTCGGGGGTTTTGTAAGAACTTATGAACGTGTAAGTACTTTCTCAAACTTTGAATATGATTGATTGTTTCTTTTTCTATTGAAAACACTAAATGATTACAGAATGTATAACACAGTGATAGGGGTTGTGATTATAAAAATGTGAACAGTTGAACAATGTCCTATAGAATTTAATTAAGTTGTATTGTGTATATAATAGTGCGTTAATGTTTTCTGAATTTTATTTAATACTACCTGACCAAACGAACTTCATACCGCCATATTTTCTTCTGTAAGGAATTTCTTAATTTCTGAAAAACTTGTTTTAGTAATTATGTCCGTCTCAGCTTCTTACAGGTAGTGTACAATGTATTTTTTATACAAGTCTTGTCTTAACAAAAACGAACCCAAAGAAAAAAGTATCATCCAATTTGGTGCAGTCAATCGGAAGTTATGTTACATTTCGGCAATACCTTTTTATTTATACAAATGAAATAAATACGTCAATGAAAAAGGACTGAATGTTAATGAAAAGCACATTTTATATGACTTTGTGGTGTGATCAGTTTGGAAAACAGATATAAGATAATAAAAGTTCAGAAGCAGTTTCTTAGTCTTTCAAAATGGCAAGCGTACTATGTAATAGTCATACTCCACGTTTAATATTAACTAGTTTTTCCCACGGTTCCACCCACGTATTGTTTATCTAGGATATTGTGATATTTTATTCATAGCCTATGACACAAATATGTTGGCTTTTTATTGGCAAAATAATTTTCAAAATGGTTCAGCATTTCCAGAGTTTTCACCTACATTCTCAGATACTTTAATTCTTTAAGATATAAAATAAAATGAATATTATGCTTGACACCAAATAGTGGAATAAACTTAAAAGAAATTCTTTAAGTCGGTTTGGTTATAGAAAAAAATTATGACGAGTAGCCATGATGTATAACTTGATCATGGCTACTCGTCATTATTGTTGTAAATTTGATTTGTTTGATATGATTCAAATTGTTCTTTGTAACATCTTTAACCATAAAATTGTCTAAAGGCATTATTATTCACGCTTTTTTTTAAGAAGCAATAATAAAAAGTTTCATTCTGTAACTGTTTTAATTAAAATAATAGCAAAAAATCATCAAGTATACTGGCGGAAAGAGGAAATACAAAATTCAGTTTTGATTAGCACCAGAGATTATTTAAAGCAACGCTCTTAAAATCCATTTTTAATTACTCAAAGGGTTAAAAACTGCGCTTCAGGGCACAATTTAAAGAAGGTATCGTAAGGAAAAGAAATATAATTTTATTGTTCTTATCAGTTTAGACCTAACTGTAAGGTTATATAGTATCGCTTTAACGTTTTGTCTCTACAAATGAATCATTAAAAATATTTTTCAACTAAACAAAACTAACCTAAAATACAATTCTTGAAGTGGTTTGTATATCACGTCAAAATTTTTGTTTAATAGTCGCAGAACCTTTTGAGTGTTTAAAGCGCACACTAATCAACATGATATAATGATATGTTAGATGAATAAAGTCCACTGCAGTTACCCAATCATTATCAATCAGTAGGACAAGATCCTTCTCGTGGTACCTAGGAACTAAGTCTACACTTATTGAACTGCCCATCAAAATCTCGCCCCACCTCTACCGTAAATCAGATTTGACGTGCGCTTGCTCGCGTAATTTCATCATAATACCCAGCAGTAGTGATGTGCCCTAACAAGCGTACATTTTGAAAGATCGATATTCGTCTTAAATTATGCATGAGATCGTGAGGCGTACTCAGATCCTTTTAAACTGTTCCTGTAACGGCTTACCTTAAGCTCCGAGTAACTTTGCACACATTTATTATTTTTGGGGACTTGTTTAATTTAATATAAACTGGTAGGGATTTGGGGATCAATAAGTTTAAACACGCAAAAGTTTAGGGGATAAATAAGTTTATGTGGAAGAATGTGACGCACTTAATGTTGGGATTCATATTTTTGTGAAATAAATTCATTATTGTTACTGAGTGTCCATTTTTTTTAGTTTTCTTATACATTATAAATAATAGCGGATTTTCCACTACAGTTTTCTGTAGAATCTATAAATTTATATTAGTATTTTTTTGTGAAATGTATCTTTGAAACAGGATTAAAAAATGTTACATGTAATGACAACGTTTTTTTTCACTAAAAAGACATTTTTTACATTTATATGAGCTAATGTATGTATTAATGAATATATTTTATGTGTTATATCCATTAAAACTTGAGCATTGAAGAGACACGAGTATTAAAATTCATAAAAAGCCGAAATATTTATGAACCCAACCTACGTAGATATGCAATCACATAGACCACATCACACCACTGTGAAACCGTTACTCATTTTAATTCCCCTTGCATACAAAGTATGTAACACACACGCTGCCTCCGTATAACAGTTCAAGCGGAAAATCCGATATCTTGAGCTGGAACATTGACGAGCGTTTAAATATTCATGAACTCTCTCGCCCAAGAGTTCGTACAGTACAAAATGACGGCTGTCGCCGATCAACCATTTAGACGTTCTACGTACTCACCGATGCTATCTTCAGTTTTTCTTAATACTATTGTGGTTCTATTTTTAGATACTTAAATAAATTTGATTTAAATAATTTATTAAGTTATCCAATTTTTTAGTTAATTTATCGACATAATTTGCAGTCGTGTTTTTTCGCCTTACTTTCTGTAGTACCATAATACAGGTACAGGTTTTCCATTTTGAAGAAGGTAATTGCTAATTGCCGAAGTTCTGTAATGTTGTAACAATATAATCCATATTGTATATATACTAACTTTTGCCAGCAGCTCCGCCCGCATGTATGTCGGTTATAAAGAAAAAGAGTAGCCTATGCCCTTCCTCAAGAATCAATGTATCTCTATACTCAAATTTCATTGAAATCGGTGTAGCGGTTTAGTCGTGAAAGCGTAAACAGACAGAGTTATTCTAAATTTATAACATTAGTACGGACTATGAATGAATGAATCAATTTCGATAAATTTGAATAGCATAATAAGTATATTCATAGTTATTAGCTGCTCGACATAGGCCATACAATCTGCAGCGCCTTGCTGCGGTTATTAACCTTTCTTAGCCCAATTATGTTGAGGTAATCCAGTCATTAGTCTAGATTTTAAATTACTATGACAACCAGAAATGCATATAAATTTATTAGTCTCTAAGTTTTCTGCTTTTGACAACATCATCATTATCATTATCTATAGCTTTTAACAGCCCACTGCTGGTCATAGGCCTTTCCTTGAAAAGTAGGTTTTCACATACACTTTGGTTTTTTACTCCTATATTGGGTTGAATTGTAAAAAAATTCCTAGAAGTAGCTTCAATTTTTGTTTTGCTTCTAAATGAAATTGAATTCCTAGAAATCTGATATCAAAGTTTTCATTCGGGATTCTTATTATAGAGGTTAGATAAATATAATGATATTACTAAGAACTTACTCATAATAATGTAAAATTAATTTATTTCATCAGATAAATTGTGTCAGTGCCTTTCCAATTTTATTATTTCATGGCAAAATGAACGAACATAATGTTATTTCGTAATAATTGATATAACTAATGTATAATCATATCAATTATTGCTTTCATTTATTTATAATAAATTGCCTCGTCTACGTATATTAGATTGAGTTCGGTGCCTTTAAGGGCCTGACGCATGTGCGTACCGAGTACGCATGCCTAGACGAATATCTATTTGTAATTTGAAAAGTAAAGGGATTTAAATGTCTCTTGCCTTCATTAGTATTCGAATAAAGGATCTTTATGAAGCGAGTGATTGACAGCTCAAGTCCTCGGAGGGAATCTGAGTCATTAACATGGGCAACATAAAGACTTGACTCAAAATCCTAGTAACTACACAATTCGTACTCTATTTGAATTGTGTTCACTTTTCACGGACATCCGTCCTTATTTTCCATTTCGTATAAGTAGTCCTTACATTTAATAGCTACTGTCATATCATGAAATATTATTACGACAGATGAAAAAAATCTGTCATAGGTATATAAGTAAACATAAAAAAACAGAAGTAAATGATTCAAGTGGAGCTGTGCCAAGCCTGTAAGCCACCTGTTGACTTTGATAAAAATACACTAGTATCTGTGTAAATTCATTGATTTATCGTCTAGACTTTAATATTTCATACAGGTACAGGCAGTGGCTGGTTTTATTACTTTACGATCTTAGAGGTTAAAGACGACACATTGTATTTATTATTAAAAAAATACTTCATCTTTGCACTAACATTGGAAAACCATGTTCCATGACCCATGAACCTTGTTCGAGTACAAATGAGCAGGCTGCAGAAAACCATGTTGACCAATGAGTGATTTAGATTACTGGAGTCAATTTTACTCATCCCTTACTTATTTTTCTAGTTGTTTCCTTCTTTGTCACACATCAAATATACTTCAAAATATTAAAACAGTAAAATCTGACAAAGTAAAAACTATGACTTAATGTCTCATGGATGGGACAAACAAGACAGCTACAGCAGCCATAACATACAGCTACAGCTTTTGTTGGATACCAAAGTATGGAACTTAATATAAGTGAAAACTATCACATACAAAATAACTGCCTTAATATTGTTTTCTAATTTACTTGTTACCTCCCACGAGTCACTCTAAATAAAACGTAATTGTAACACAAGTTTACTTCTGTATCATATTATAGCCACTCATTGTTTAGTCTTAATACTTTCCTTTTTTTTCCAAAGTACTTTCAAGAACACAATTGATTTTGCACAATTTCAAATCTACATATGCTACTTATCAACTTTAGTCAGCGTATTAAATGATGATGACAAATGGCATTAATCAACAACTATATAGTAACGGTATTAATGTCTTGTAGTAATTTTTTTGGGTTTAGGTACTAATATTATAAACGCGAAAGTTTGTAAGGTTGGATGTTTGTTAATATTTTATTTTGGATGAAACTTTACAGTAACATTGGTTACATATCAGAATAACTCATAGACTACTATTTGCCGCGATAACCAATGTATATGTGGGTGGAGCCGCGGTCATAAACTAGTAATTTATAACTGCATTGCACTATTTTCAATAATTTCGAGAATATCGTTCGTATCGTTGGATTCTGCTTATGCTTTCCATCAGAGTAGAGTCATATTGCAGACAGGGCATACTTAAAGAAAACAATAGTGAAGTTAATTCGTTTAAAAATTAGGCGGTTGTTCTATGTCAATAAGTAACTTAATAACCAATAATATCAAACAGCAAATGCTAATACCAGATAACTGTTGATGTAGAATGTTGAGTGTATCTGTACCACAAAAATAAACCTCTATTAAATTCGGCTGGCATAATAATTAAGTAACAGGCACTGTATCAAGGTTCTAGCGGGTACCCTAATAGCTGCCAGTTGTTTCGCAACACCCAGTTTGTTCCAGTTTCTAGCCTAAAGTCAAAGTACAAATTACTTAGGATTTGTGTGTCATACTATTTGATCTTATACTTGTTACATGGGCGCTAGGAATTTTACCCTGAACCAGTCCGCCATATTATGTCAGCACTATCTAACAATGTGAACTTGTTCTCTAGGAACTTAGACAGTCGCCGATAGCTGAAATGTCATTAACTTTGAAGGATATTACATCAAATTAATGTGTTGGTGCTTGAAATAAAAAAAAGCAATATAATTGCGATATACTAAACCATTTCTTCTCAAGTGTAACATACAGAAGTAAATCAAGAGCTGCTCTTGTCGCATTTATTGCAGCAATAGCCTAGTTATCAGCAGTAAATCACTGCCAGCAATATAAGCAATCGTTCTGAATTTAAAATTAAAATTGGAACACTCAATTTGAATAGCACGTGATTCAGTTGCAGGAGTGCAGCGTGTTTGTACTCAACTGGTTTCACAAAACATTTACGCCAATTCGCTTCGTCTTGACTAAAGCCACTATTATTATTCCACAAGGTGCTTATCCTAATCAATTGTGCTCTTGATAATAAAGTCAATACTAAAAGCTGCAATATACTTAATCATTTAAAATTTATAAAAATGTTGTCCGACTAAAATCCTAGAAGCACACTAAAAGTTTTGACATAGACCATTCGTTATACTATTTTAAATAATTGCCAATATCAACCAGGCGTGCTGTTTCTGATCGTTTCCGATTTATCTAGATAGATAATACTCAAATAGTAAATAGGAAATCCTGTCCTTTGGATTCTAGGACCACTCCAAATCGCAATGATAATAGTATTGTGAAATATCGATCGATAGATACTGTGGGAGTCAAGTCGATCTGTCGAGGTTAATGTCGCAGGGTGCGGGCCCGCTTGCTTGATCTTATTGAATTCAATACTGCCTTTATATTGGTACCTATACTAAAAACATATATTGCTTTGGATATCAATGCAGATAGTACTGATATTAGAAAACTCTTTATAGTTTCAAATAAAATGTTGTACATCTCCGGTAAAACATATATTTTTAAAAATATTTCGCTTCAAAAGTTTCAATTTTTGCATAAGGGGAAACCCGCAACGCGATGGTAAGTTTTGATTGCTTTTCTGTGCAGTTGTTATAAATTAAGTTGGCATACTATGGTATATATTAATATTTATTTATGTATTAATCCATACTTATTTACATTATAAATGCAAAATTAGCTCTGTCTATTTGTCTTGCTTTCACGGCCAAAGTGATGCATCGATTTCAATTAAAATTGGCTTAGAAATACTTTGTTTCTAGAGGAAAGACATGGGCTACTCTTGTTTATTATATGAAGTAATTAAGCAACTTATATTTATCCGATTAATAAAGACTAACCCTGACAAAATACCCACCTGTGATTACACACAGTGCAATTTGATGAAAACGTCAGAAAGTTTTAGTTTTGGTTACGGTATAATAACAATATATCCTCACACATCTCACACACGGCTATCTGATCTCAAATTAGGCAAAGCCTGTACTATGGTAACCAGACTACTCAAAAATATACTTACGTATTTTAAAAACATTTGTATATAAAAAAAATACAACCATACAGAGAACAAATCAACATATTATAAAAGAAATACACCCATATAGAGAACAAATGATAGTATTGATCACACAAAAATTTGTCCTGGTTGGAATTCGAACTCATGAATGTTGGCTTAATAGTCAAAATCACTAACCTATAGACTAACAGCCCGTAATAATTTTGTTGTAGTTTAAACTATGTAAATAAATAAAGTATCCTTGCATGTTCTTAAAATATTTCCTGCTAGGCTAATAAATGCAAGCCACATAAGTTTGTAAATCTATTTGTTGTGACAAAATGTCCGACTCAATTCATTGTTAGTTGTTGATTAGTATTACGATTTGTTTGCTTTGAATTTGAGTAGGGCAATGCCCTTTAATTTGATTGTTACGTTCATTAGTAAACTTGGGAAAGTGTTTTCAATTGAACTAATACAATTGACGTAATTATATAATTAACTATAGACGAAGAAATACCTAATATTCATATTGATGTATAAAATGTTTTCTATACATCAATAGGCCACGAGACGAGAGATGAAAATAATGTTAACTGGATGAGAACCAGGCTTTGTTCGGGTGAAATATGGCTCATAATACACATGTAGTTACAAATGTGGGTAGATATTTATGTAGTTATCGGTTAAAGGCAAAGCAAGGCATAAATTCGTATAGCCTCGTTCATGGTGTTTAATAAATATAGTAGGCAAAATTAAAACTGCAAGAGTTTGGGCATAAATAATATTTTAATTTTAATTTTAAATCAACTTTCAAAATAAATTTGCAGAAATTAACAAAACAAATAATTTTGAAGGTTTATTCTTTCCAAATCTTTTTGTTTTAAGCACTCAGTCTTTTCCTTTGCTTCGGTAGGTAGGTAGCTTCATCAATATGAAAATAAAAAATGTAAATTCAGCATGTTGTGAGTAATCCAAACCAAGTAAATCACTACGCAAAACTAAATGAATACCAAAAAATTTACATTATAATTTTGATTACGAAACTTTTACTTCAACTTTTTTTTTTTATATTTAAGCTGCCAAAATGACTCTGCCTTGCCTGATGGAAAGCATGAGCAGAATCCAAGAGTTGTGGTCACCATCCTCAATGAGAAAAAGAACAATGCAGCATGGTGACCCACACTATGGCGGCCTGGGGGAAAGGGGATGGTGAGGGGGATAGGGGGCGTTGGATTGGGGTATGGGCCTCCAGTATCCTCACTCACTCAACAAAACGAACGAAACACAGCGTAAGCGCTGTTTCACACCGGTTTTCTGTGAGGCCGTGGTATCACTCCGGTCGAGCCGGCCCATTCATGCCGAAGCGTGGCTCTCCCACGGTATATACAACTTTTAAGGTTATGGCAGTAACCTTTTTCCTATGGTTACGTTATGGCAATCGGCCAATCACAGGTTTTTTTTATGTTATAGGGTAGCAAACGAGCAATCGTATCGCCTGATGGTAAACGATTACCGCCACCCATGGACACCCGCAACACCAGGGGCGTCACAAGTGCGTTGCCGCCCTTGGGGGATGGGAAGGTGTATTAGGAGAAGGGTTGGACTATGGGGCTCCGGTATCTTCACTTACTCAGCCAAACATAGCGCAGGCGCTGTTTCAAACCGGTTTTCTATGAGGCCGTGGTATCACTCCGGTCAAGCCGAGAAAAATGCATGTGGAAGCATGGCTCTCCCACGGCCAAAAGAAATAAACACATAACAAAGATTGTCCTATAAAAAAGTTTTCAAAATATAAATATGTTAAAAAATATATGCGTATTATTTTTAACAAAATACTCGAAAATCCCAATTTTTGTGATATATGTTGTTGACTCGAATCTTTCTTTTTTAATGTTTTACTATTCAGTTACCTGAAAGTTGATGCTGAATGCATGTTGGTTTCGATCGAGTCTACCGTTCTCCAAAATTCTTCTCCTAAAATTATTAATATAGAAGTACATCGCAATATACATACCTGTATAACGTGTTGTGTATGTAACGTAATAAATACGTTTAGATTATGAGGATTTCTAAATAAAAAAAACAAAGATTAACTTGTTTATATGTGCTTGTACATCAAACGATATACAAAACTTGACTGCATGGATGGTGTAGAGGCTTAGACGGTGACCTTGCCGCTTTCTATAGTCCCGAGTGTTGCGGGTTCCAACTTTACGTGGGACCCCTAAATTTGAGTGTTCTTTATGTATTTTTCATATATTTTACGTATGTGTAGTCCCTCGCGACACTGGAATATAGTAAGTCAAATTTGTAAAAAAGAAATTCTAAGTTATCGTTATTCCCAAAATCTTACACAAGAGCGACTTAAACACCCCATTTTATCAACTTTAATTTTTAGATCCAATTACATAACAAGAGGCAAGCCTGTGTCCACTCGGACAGATGTCATATATTTCTAAACGTGTACTACATACTATAGGTAAATTACACCCGTACACAGAATCCACGACTGCACGAAAAATATAATTATCATTATGCAAGATGGGACCCATGGACTAATAAAAAAAACAGAAATGACAAATACTCTTACGTGTAATATAAATAACACGACTTTACAAAAAAAAAAAATATAAGCCCCAATCCGACCCGAATATGTTTACTGTCACTTACGTCCAAATAAGTCATACCATAAACCAGCTTTTATAAGTTACTGTATCCATTGTAATAGGGTCACATATGGTCTGTTGCTTATATTAATTAGAACTATACATTTTTCGTGCTGCCCATTAGTGTTTTTGTCAAATTATAAGATTAAAGTATATTTTTATATGTTTAATTCATATCATTTGGTGTGTATCTGTTAGAATGTTGCCAGAAAAAACTACGGTTTTGGCTTGCAGCTCAGCCGAGCCTTTGAATTATTTATTGAGGTTCGATAATACATCAGGGTGCTTTATCAATCGTATTAAACTCTTGTCTCTTGTACTATTGTGCCCTAAAAATAGTAATGTGAACGGATAAAACACACGACAAGGTTTTAGTGCGATTCGTAAACTTTATTTGAAAAGGAAATCAGTTTTGTGTTAAAGTGATAAAATGATTTATACCTTGAACGGCCACTCGTTTCTAAGGCTCCTAATTCAAATTGTGATAACATAAAGCTTAATGGTATGCTCTAACAGTTTAATAGATACTTAAATTGTTGCCGGTAAGCTACTATCACTTTTCGGATTGGTAACTTAATTTTTTTGCTTATTGCTAATATAATCCATGTTGTTGCTATACAATGAAACTTTTGAAGGCAGAAATCTATTTTCGTGCTTGAACTTTAAATAACATATACAGCGGCAAATATTGTAAGTGGTAGTCGATTAAAATATTAATACAGGGAAGTACATTATTTACACACTTTTCGACTGAAGTAAACACGAGTATTTTTTAGTTTACTGTTTTTTTGGGAACTGCTTTTCATCATAACAAAGCAGCAAATCAGTGGCAAATAAATTACCCTTAAAATATTTTTATTTTTATTTGTTATCGTTAATTTAACTAATAGTAATTGATACAATTTTCGAAATATATCTGTCAAAGTAAAGGAATCTAATGCCACAAATAATCGGCTTCATGCCTTGGTAACTAATTTCCTAAGCTATAATTTGGCAACATTTTTATTTGCGAAATCTTTATCAGAGTAAAATCTGTCAAATTCAATGTTAATAAATAGTCCCAAAAATAAGCTGGGCTACTAAGTACATTCTATTAGGGGCGTATATATTGGGTACGTAAAATATATGAGTATTTGTATGTAAAATATTACATAAATATTACGTACGAGAATGACTAACACAACTGCTTGAGAAAACAAGTGCCTATAAACTTGTTTAAGATGTTTATAAAAGTCTTACGGAATCAGGAAGATAGAATAGAAATGTTACTTATGTAATTTTTACAATAGTCTCAATTACAAGGCGTTTTATAGCAAAAAAATATAAAGTAAGTCTTTAAAAGTATTTTAGTTTTTGATATTTTAGTTTATACCGCTTTCAATAATCTCGTTATTTTTTTTTTTGAAACAGTTATTTTAAATAAATTATTATTCATTTATCACCCATGATTTGATAATGATATTATTTCAGTTTAACATTTTTTAGTCGCAAAAATTAAATATATCTAGAGCTGATTAAAAGAACATCGGTGACAGGATTTCTTTGCGTAAAACTTTGATGAAACTGTATTTATAAGAATATTGCAATTATAGTAGAATATCAACAAAAGTGTTACAATAAAGGAAGATATCACTGTAAGTGAAAATTACCCGCTCTCGAGATGTTTTTGCAGACTAAACAATCGCTTATTAAATTTCAAGATGGTCGATAGTTTCAAATTTTAACTTTACTTATTACGGACAATGATGCAGAAACATCTGAATACTATACACTATTACTATTACTATTATATTATATACTATACTATATATATATACTATACTATATACTGAATATACTATACACTATAGTGTGGATCACCATGCTGCATTATTGCATTGTTTGCATTCGCAATGAGTACTGACCACTTCTCTTGAATTCTGCTTATGCTTCTCATCAGGCAGTAGAGTCACTTTACCGAGCTGAAAGAAGTAAAAAGCCCGGGTATATTTATGCTAGGTAATTTTTATGTACAGTATTAGACGAATTAATATATAGTAACAATGCATTTTGGATTATTATCGAATGAAGACTGTATTAATAAACCTTTAAACACATTTAGTAAGAAGAGTTTCAAACTTCATTACTGAACTGAACGTATCACAAAAGCGTCTTAATACAACTTGTATTCTGTATCGTGTATCCTAAGCTAATATCTAAATTGAGATGACGCAGAACACAGGCTGCTAGTATAAATAAGGCTGGGTCCACACTAGACTCTAGCTACAGTGTTTCTTTTTGTTTTGTAGCATATACGTTGTAAACATGATGATATGGTTCTTGTTGGCAGTATGAAACATTCGAGATGATGCATGTATTTTTCTTTAAAATTTCTCAATGGAGCTGTGAGAGTCTGGTCGAGTTTAACGCTAAGAAAATATAAGGGTGCGCAATTCCTACAAAAAATCTCCATTCCTTAACCTTTCTAATTTTCAGAACATTCAATTGCCATTATAAAATAGGTGGGCATGGATATCTACCGATATTTCAAGCCGCGTGAGTACGTTGAGAGTGTCACTAAGGCGGACTCTCAGAAACTAAGTGTTCTTAACAAGCTGAGACGATATCTCTTGCTCGAGCATCTGTATCTTCTTTATAAGACCCAGGTTTGCGGTAAAGTACTGTTCTCATCTTTGCGACGGAGCCTCACAGTATCTGTTTGACGTTCTTGACCGGTTGCAACGGCGAGCAATGCGCATTATTGATAGTCCCGCAACCACCAAGTCCCTTGAGCCTCTGCAGTTGTGTAGAGATATCGCCACTATGGCAGTCCTCTATCGCCTTTATTATGGAGAGAATTCTGAAGAGCTCTTTTAACTGGTCCCCAGTCTCCCTTTGCCTACAGGAAAACAAGTGCCCGGCCTGTGAAGGCACCGCTGCAGAGTGGTAGATATACGCTCTCATACTCACCGCTTTGGTTTTTCCATCCTGTACCGAGAGCTCAAACCATGAACTAACTACCAGCGCGCGTGTTTCCCTCCGTCTATAATCCTAAGTCCTTTAAGCGGATCGTGAAAAAGCATCTGACTAGGCCACTAAAGTGTGGGCTATCACGCTGAATTGTCCTTATACGCATTGATAATGGGGACCACCACTCCTGGATACTACTTATGGTTTCCCTCAAGCAGATCAGACTCATTTTGACAGCTAAAATTTATAACAAAAAATAACAACAAAGCATTTGCCAAAAATTATTTTCAGATGATATTAATGATTAACAAAGAACCGGTGTTTGTTTTTAGGAACAACAGTTTTTACGAGTAAATAAAGTTACTGGAGCCTAAAAAAGGTTTAGCACCTTTAGTTAAAACTTATCTCATCAAAATGTCATAAATACTTAGAGTATTTTATTATAATTTCATTATATCGGTACCGGGTCTGTTTAAAGCTTTATGCTAAAGATAACAGTAATAGTGCGATTCCGCCAACAAACTCCAATGAAGGGAGTTTCAAACTAAGCATACTCAATAATAAAATTATATCGTTAATGAGAACTTTGACTAAATACACGTTTGTGTATATTATACCTTAATGGGACATAGAAGCATATATAGTTACGAATCTACTTCCATTTTATTTACAGTGGACCAAATTCTTATAAATACAGCTATAAGTTGGGTAATATAGAAATAATTGCGTCGTATAATCCTGTCTTTACTATCAGCTTTCGTGACCATGAACTCTGCTATAGCTCAATATTTCCTCTATTTTATGAACCCACCGCACACAATTTTTTTACTAAGCATACCACTAGACGAATATTTTAATGTTTTTTTCAAAAAGTTCTGTCATTTAACTTACAACGCCATCTAGCTCCAAACTAAGCAGAACTTGTATTGTATATGACGGAGCAGGATCGCCGTAATTATTTTTAAAAAGCGTGACACCAGCATTGCCAGCGCCACAACTTTCATGGACAGGGCTATGGCTCATATTTCATAATCAAATTAAACACAAGTTTTACCTTTTCTTGATTTATTCTTGAACTTCTAAGGAGGTCCGATCGCTACGACAGTACAGGTGAGACAATTGTGAAAGTCATGCGCTCGGCTTTTTATAGCGAAACTAGGTGTTGAAAAAATACACCTACCCTCGCACAATAAAAACAGTTTTTACATTACAAATTGTTACAATTTGATAATCAAACATTTTGAATTATTTTAAAAACTATTAGCATGTGTAAACCTATTTTAAATGTTAATTTGACGCAATCTATTACTTAATCATAATAAACAGATCTGATTTGATATCGAGGTTATTCCGGACACGTGTTTTAGTTTCGTTGTTCGTTTTAAAGCGTGGCAGCCCGCCGACATATATATAACTGATGTAATTACAAGTTATATAGTTATACACGTATTTTACACATAGGAAACACCATCCAAGTTCCGAAACAAAGATTTGCAGGTCATAATAACATTTGATCCCACCCGGGATTCGAGCCCACCACTGCGCCACCGAGACAGTTCAGATATAAAATGAAGAATCAATTGCTGTTACATGACCGACTTTATCAATCTAAAACGTCTTTTGTACCTCCGAGTATACATATTATGTAAGTTGATTAGTAATTAAAACAAATTGAAATAACATTTAAAACTAATTTGAAATGCAGAAATATTTTCTGCAAATCACAGACCCCAAACAAGAACAAACTTTATATGAGTCTCCATTCATTTTATTCGGGGCATCATATTATGCACATTGCAGTTTCCACCAAGAAAAGTTTAGCTGTTCATGACAACATACTAAATACTACACATTTCATTTAATTAACATTTATTTGAATGGCAACAGAAACATGAAATCTGCTCGTAAACAACGAATACAGCGTTATTTTCGTATAAAGTTGTTAAAATATTATAGAGCTATATGTCAAAGTCAAAAAAGGTGAACAATCACAGAAAAATACACCGACAGCAAACATAAACACTTTACTTTGGGATAACCAGAAACATTTGATTTTAAAGTTCTCTAAACTCGACGTTGTGGCCATTCAGATATCTCTTTCTGAAACATTTAAATTTCAAATTAAGATAGCACTGCAACCTAAATATTTGAAACTTACGAAATTCAGACACATAAAAATAATGTAGATATATAAATAATTACAGAGGTAATATTAAGATTGAATTATGCATTGTTTTTTAACCTCCAAGGTAAGTAGACAAATATTTCATTATTATTTTAAATACTTTATTTCTCATAATCTTTTATTATTTCCATTGAAGGTTGTCTCCTCTTTTGTGAAGCAATTACCGTATAAATCATAATATTTTATAAATAAATGTATATGGACTTGCCAAAGTGACTCTACTCCACCTGGTGGAAAACATGAGCAGAATCCAAGGCTAGTGGTTACCATGTATTGCTGTCCTGTGTTTGCGCACACAATAGTGCACTATAATATCTCCTGCGTAGTTGGCTGGTCTCCGTTGAGACTGGCCGCCGCGGCCGATATTGGCTAGGAGAACATCATCACTTTAAGCATATAACACACACACAAATTTAGGCATAATATAAGACTGGTACAAGATACAAGTTAGCATACAAACTTGTTTTTTGTGTGAATATTAGAAACACTATTTCAAAGCGCCATATGTACACCTAACTATGCATGGCTTCACAAGCGTTTTAAAATTAAAACTCTCTCAAACGAAGTGTAAAATAAATTCACAAAAGGCTATTGTTTTTTGTGAATACAACTATGTCTGCACAAACAAAGCTTTACGAATTTTAGCTAAAAAATTATTTTACTTCATAAGCATTTTTATTATATCTACTTTGTTATTGTAAAAGTAATGTAAAGAATTCTGAAAAATTAAATATTCAATTATGCATGTTTTAGGTTTTATTAACTCGAAACAATATTTGTAGGTCATATTATGGCCATTTAATCAATTTTATGTTTTCAATACCACACATCTTTCTCATCTTTGCGTCAATCATCTGATTTATCGACGTGTTTATTAAAGATTTTTAACTTAAGTTTCAGGGAAGAATAGATTCGGTTCCCGTGAAAGTCATAAATCGATGTGTTTATGATGATATTTATCTTGATATTATTTATACAATCCTACATTAAAAATATATCATTTCAAGATAATATATAAAAAAAACAGAACGAAAGCAATAAACTGAACAAGAAAACTATCTATCAAACATTTTTGATATTTAGTTCATCAACAGCTGATATGATGACGCTGTTTTCAAAAGTTATAGTAAAAATTAAAATTTAACTTAAACTATTGAGAGGTCGATTGTCTCTGACTTATTATGGTAAGCTATATTTGTTGCTGATAATGGTAGTATAGGAGTTACCCGAGACTTTATTTGCTAAACCAGATGAACTGGGGTATTAACTTGTGATTTTAAAGCCAAATATATTGACAGTTCACATTCGCGTTATTCATATTATTAAAGACCAGTTTCCAGTTCGCTAGACTAGAAGTAATAAAATGATAAAGATGTCTACTAACCGATTCCCACAACTTAAACGAAAGTAAGTGAAGCCGTTGAGTAAATTTAACAAAACCACAACTCACAGCAAGTCAACACTGAAGTTAATTTTAACAGATAAATGAAACAGTTTCATCTTTTCGTTTGACTTTTTATTGCCCTGCTTCTAAGTTCTCATCAGTTCGTTTCTTCCTAATGCTGTTAAACGACTTCATTGTTTCTTTGTAGGATTTCTTTTGCTTTGATTATATATCACATATTTAAAGTATATTGTAAATACCGTTTTCTTATATTCTCAATGGTTTCTTGCACCAGAATCACCGAACCGCGAACTTCATTAGCTAAAAGAAATTAAAGCATCAATTGAAATTACTTTGTTTAATTTTCTTTATACAACTAAGCTATAAAATGATTTATCACAATCAGCATTTCTGGACTATCACAACCTACAAACCTTAAAAAAAACCACTTACGTATTCCAACCTCAAAGATTGGCGATGCACTTGTAACTATATAGCTTTTGATGAGCGTTTACAGTCATTATTATCAAGTTGCTCTTCTGCTTACTTGACAGGTATGTTCTAAAGAAAAATGCAAAACACTATTATTGCATACCAATAACAAAGCTTTGCTTAAGAAGCGATGATTTAAACTCTTACTTCGATATATTTCTTTTGCATTATTACAAAGTTCGTGACTAATTTACATGTTAAATATGACGCTGTAAAAGTTAGATTGTATACTTAAGAGGTCACGTAACTTTAAATTCCTTTTTGGTTTCATAAGACTAGAATATAATTATAGTTGCTTTGTTCCATTTTATTTATTGTTGGTATATTTTTGTGATGGTTATCAAATTTACAACTGATATTTAGTCGAGTTATTATTTTAATGTATTAGGCTAGGGAATAATTGGTTAAGGGGGTCATGGCAACATGTAATATGATATTTTTAATTAATGGGTTAGAACTTTCTGATAGCATGAGAGCTTGAGTTACTGCCCGGTTGACTTAATAATATATGGGTTATTATTGCTATTGAATCTGTTTTTTAATACATCTGTGTAGGCGTCATTACTTTTCTACCCATAGCTTTCTTTCATTTCTGTGTTATATTAAATAAGCGCTCGATTTTCATCAGCATTTTAAGAAAATCAGCTGTTGAACACATTGCATATATATCTTTCGGGGATAAACGTGTTTGGTTACTTTTACATTTTATTTAGTTGGGAAATTATTCTTCTATGGCTATTTCTTACTCACTTAATGTTATCAAATAGTCATATTTCAAGTGCTACGTTAACAAGTAATAAAAACAGCGGTATCTGAATACTACAATGAGATTGTTTCTTTTACATTTTAATTAATCATCAAAAAAATTATGTACTAGTCGTTAAGGATATAAAAGAGCACAGTGTACTTTTCCTCTAAAAAATATTTCTAATTTTGTAAAAATTAGAGCGATTGAGGAATTTTTAGATTGGTAATACATGTCAAACATATAAGTATATACAATGTAATTCTATGCACATCTATATGATTGTTCTATCTCCATTTCTCAGTATACCTTTTTTGTATACTAAGTCTGGCCATAAATACTATTACAATTGAAAATTAATAAAATATTACTATTGAATTTGGAATTTTGAATTTTTACAATTATTCAAAGTGTTTTCTTAGCGCTACTAAATTTTAAATATTACAATGGAGTGGGGTGATAAAGAGAACCGAATCGTTGTGATATATGGGGCCAAATATAATATTTAAAATCCTCTATACGTTTGGTATAAGTCAAATGTTTGTGTAGCGGGCTAACTATAGGTAAGATGAAACCTTCTCTATTTGTGACAGAAAAATAGCTGACCATCCACTTAGGGTTCGTACAAAAAAGGCGATCAAATCAGTAAAGGAAAGAATTGGAAGATTTCCTGTCTGAAAGCAAAAGATTTGATCTCAGGAGATGAAGATCGATAGATAGATAGAGATAAGATATGAAGGTGACTTGCAGCCTATAAGAAATCTAGACTGGTCATTTCTTAATTGATGAATTAAAAAAAAATTGTTTTTGGATGAGTTTTTTTTCAATTGAGCAATATTTTAACAAATAAAATGATCGTATTAATGCCTGAAGCTCTAAAAAGCTTCCAATTTAGTCGACAGAGTACAACGTGGGCATTATCCCACTTCAGAAATGGCTTGGTAGGGTGTTAGCTATGAAGGAATGATTAAGGCATAATTTATGAAAAAGGTATCAAAAAATCGGCACAAGTGTATCAAGATACCATTCTGGACAAGATAGTTAAGCTCCTTAACAACAACAACACCATGGTTATTAATCAAGAATAGTCCTTTCAGTAAGGTCGAAAAGCTCGATCCACCCAATTCTGGTTAGAAACGAACGTTCTGCACTTCATCAAATCTGAAGACTGGCCGTCATCTAGTCCTGATCTTAAGTCGCTGGATTATGATTTATGACCAGTTTTAGAGAGTAAGGTTTGCTCTAAACGCTATGATAATTTGGAGTACCTAAAACAATCCTTTCGATTGGTAATGAAGGATTTGTCCATATAAGGGCAAGTGCTGCTATTGATTACTGGCAGCAACGTTTAAAGGACTGTCTTGCAGCCAACAAAAAACCTTTAAAAATAAAAGTTTTATATTAATGTATTGAAGTAATATACTATAATAGACGTAAATGTTACGTACAATAATAAAAAAAATGTTATTTTTGTAATAATATTTACGGTAGAACTATATACATACTAGTTAATTAATTACTTGTAATACATATCCCACCTGAGTACCATCAGGTAATGAACATGATATATACTATTTCGTACATCATCTCTAGTGTCTGTTGGTTCTGATAAGCTGCGACTATGTCAACAATGCACATTGTAATCAAGTGTATTTACAATTTAATATCTATATCTATATATTTGACTAGCAATATTGCTAAGTGACAGGGTTTATGTCGACATGAACTCAATATATCAATAGGTTTTAGACTTATAAAATTCCGTGTTATGCATGTATGCTTTATATTGTATAGATACGAAAAACATAATTATCTAATGAAAATACATAGAATTGGTCAAAACTCAAAACCAATTAGGATATAGAATGACTGAACATTTAAACCATCCTTAGTTATCCTTATTCGTATAAGAAGGTTTAATTTCTCCTTATTATAAAATTAGATTTCAAATTTGATTTTTTTTTATAATTCCATGGAACCTGATACTATAAATCGAAAAAAGGTAAATAAGTTTTTTGTTTATTTTATACACCGACATCATTTTGTGCCTAAAGGTAAAACAGGCGCTGCGCAAACATGTCGCCCATTGTTGCTACTGGTGTGTCCGGTAGCGGCAATCGTACACACTCACCAGTCGTTACTTTTGGCTACACTTCGCCGCTTGTTTTCCGGCAGTCTCACAATGGCCGTCATGGATTTCTTGTGTCGCACATAGGAGATGGACACCGAATGCAACTCTCCGTTTGCGCAACTCAGTACAATTCTTAGGAAAGTTGTTAATGTTACTAGTGTTTTCAACTGACGACTTTTAGTTTCCAGTTACCGACACCGAAAAATTTTCGATCGTCATTAACTCAGAAGTATAAAGAAGCTAGACACAAAAAAATGTTTACGTATGCGCAGGGAGTGGATTATTTCATACTGGTTCTATAGAAATCAAATATTCATCTTGTACGGAGCTTGTATCTGACACAGGACACAAACAAATGAATTATTATCAATCATAAAATGGAGACGGAAAGATAACCCATAAGGGGCAAATATTTCTAGAAAAGAAAATACGAACTGAAAAACTAATCGTGGGCACTAAACAACAACAGTGCAATACACCTCTAATGGGTTATCACGTAAAAACTTTAGATAATACAAACTTTAGATAAACACAAATAATTTAGATAATGATTGTACCGATAAGCATGTGTATGACTCGATATAAAATCATATAATGATGGAGTCGACAAAAACAATTTCTTTTTTTATCTATCGTAACTAATACTAAGTATAAAATTTCCATTGTGAAAACGGATGAAATGGGAACAAATTGAAAATATTCAGTAAAACAAAGCCCCTATAACCATATATTTTCACAATCGTCGAACTTTGTTCCTCGTCCAGGGATTAGGTATCGTTTCATTGTAACATAGGACGGCAATCAAATAAAAAGTCAAACCGATAAAAGTTCAAAGAGTACAGAGCCAACTTAAGTTAAACCTAATAAAGTTGAAAATAGTTTATTACCAATTTCACACCTAATACTAACTAGATCAATACTGATCTCACCACTAGGGTGAATATAATAACAGTATAGACACGAAAACATATTTGTATAAGAAAGTCTTCTACGCATTAAATTACTTCATATTTTTAGACATTACGTTTGTAGCATTCAGATATTATTTTTGATGTAATATTAACCGTGCTGCACTTATTTGAACGACAAGCTGCTTCCCGCTATATTACCTGCGGTTTTGTCGCTTTTAGAGTCGGATTTTGTTTCAAAATCTCTATTACATCAGAGATTTGTTGGTAAAAGTCCCGTTAAAATCTGTCAAGTAGTTTCAGAAATTTGTCAAAACAAACAGAAGAACAGACAAAAGGTTTCAACTGATATTTTATGTATTCTTTCACATGTATATTGTAAAAAGCTGTTAATTTATTTATTAGTACCTATAAATTGTGATATTATCTCAAAATGAGATAACATTTTTAGGCACAGAATTACTATGTAGGTATGTTTCATATCGTATCTAATATAGATATGTAATTTAGCTTAAAGAAGTATATTCAACCCCATATTTGTTACCTATGAAAATTGTTCTAGTTTTAATCACACCTTACGTTTTTACTTCAAATTCTCACGATTAAAATAATACATATAATATACCCATCAATCAGGATTTCCCCTAGTTGCGAAACGAATATGGGCCCTATTCACACACTTGTACTTTATCGTAGTACACATTGTTGTCGGCTTATAGCCATGTCGCAGTGCTGCTTATATCGTCATCTCAGGCTTTACAGCACTAAATAAAGTGCCTGTTCTGGAAATTATATGGTGCGCTCCATACATTGTCACACGTGCTTCGAGGAAACTTTTGCTGCCGAAGTTATAAGTTGAGTGCTTGGGTAACAAGGTATAATATTTGTGGTTAGTTACCTCATATTTCATGTCAAATAGCCGTGTCGAGAGTGTTCGTTGCTCTTGTGGTAGATAAGGCATTTATTTTGATAGTTATAATAATGAATAATATTTTTCTGTAACTGAGTTTAATTCCTTCTTGTAGGTACAGTTTGTATTGGTGTGAAAGTAATGCCGATAGTATAAGCTAGGTTACCACGTGGTTATTATGATTTAATTAATTGTTTTTTTAATTAATAAACAAGTTTAGTTTTTGAAATATTCAGATATAACAGATGACATTATTATATTTCATTAAGTAATGACAGTCTTCTTAACAGTTCTAAAAGAAAAACAATCAAATATAAAACGACAGTTTTGAATAGAGAAGGAACATGTCTAATGTGATATCTACAAGTAGAGATTAACATTTTTACAAGGTCTCACATTATTTGAAATACCTAGTACTACTATAATCTAAAATACTAGAATAATATTTAGGCCAAGTATTAAACCAATCGAAATTAAACTACTCCAAAATGCTAATACCACACAAACTGGACTTGTTTTAAACCGCTATCTAATTCATGGCAATAACCCACTGATGTTATTATCAGTTTGATATTGATTTTTTGCCTTCCAGTTATCTAATGTAATGACAGTGTGAAGATAAAATGTCAGCAATTATAATACTGACTGATAAATAACCTATAACAATGAGTGTTACAACACTGAGTGACGACAACTATGAAGAAATATAATTTATGCACGTTCAAAAGACTCACGAAGTTCCAACACTGGCAAATCTACTAGCGTACTGCTTTGGTGATTCAAATGGCGATAATAACTTACCACACAATCCAATAAGCTTTAATCAAATATCAACTTTAGGAAAACCGATTAATTGGTTCAATTGTCTGGATCAGTTTGACATTACACGAACAATCTAAGCAAAGTTTGTATGCAAAAGTCGATGTTGGATCCCCGCGATTGGATTGTCTGCGAGGCAAAGTTTGATAGCTTTGAGAAGCGTAGTTAGATATAGAAGTTCGTATGAATTATTTCACCTACACAATAACATATTCAACACACATATAATACACAAACTAACTTAAGATTTATTGCTAATTATGATGCAAAATAACCTAACTCATTTCCGTTTTCGTAGAATTGAATACTTAAGAGGTACGATAGCACTTGAGGTTTTTTTCATAAGTAATATCAAAATCATATTCTTACTAGAAATATTCTTGTCTTGCATTTATTATGCTAATAAAGTCAATACGCGCATCTACTTCAAAATGTTTTTTACATATTTATATGAAGCTTTACGTTTGCATTACTAGCAAATATTTTAAGAGTATTATTATTTTATGGTATATTGAATATTTTATAACATTCCGTGGGATAAAAAGTTAAGAATACAAGTGTCACTACCCCTTTTTTTTTTTTTTTT